>KB310543.1:54420-110340 GCA_000328365.1 Capitella teleta
AACAAGGCCGGGCGCGGTGTACTACTGTCTTTGGTGGTATGCAGGATAAAGAACCCTTGGGATTTATCAATAAGAGTAGGGGGAAACCCCGGTCCCGGGCCTTCTGTTTTGGCGCCCGTATCATCCGATCGGATTGGGTGGAGCCGTAAAACCCCATCACTCACTCACTTATCGGCCTTGTTACGCAGTTGGGCAGCACTGCAGAGTCCCTGAAGAATTACAATTATAACAATCATAATTCACAATCATAACGCCCGTGGCCTGATCGGGTCTCGAACCCGGGACCTCGACCCCCACCGTCGGCATAGGATTGTAGTCAGCGGTTTAACCCACTGAGCTATTCGGTGCTCCCATCTCTTGCAATTTGGCGCATTTTTTCCCCGAGATACAAGGTACCATTAAACATCGGGTGAAAATGATTACATTGTACATGCATACAATGTAATCGTGTACTTCTAGATCTTGGCATAACCAGAGCTAATTTTACCGGAGCAATTGGATATTATAATAGTATAATAATAATAAAATAATAATAATATTATAATAATATTATAATTGGATATTAGCGCCGGAATATTTGATTTGCGTCACAGAAGAGACAAGCCAGGAGAACGTGTGGTTCGGAATTCATAGAAGAAAAAAAAACACATCATCACCGACAATTCGACATCAGGGGAATTGACGCACGACAGCTGAAAGAGAGGCGTTTTGACGAACATATTCCTAGGTATGATTACAATGGGTGCCTCATCGATACATCGCCCGTGGGCCCTGGAACGGCATCTGGTTGCACAAACACGGAAAATGGCGGATCCTTCGACTCATTTGTGGCAGTAACACCCACAGAAAGATTCGAAACAAAGAACTTGGCATGCGGGCGCCGAATGGACAAATATGCCTACTGAATGGAAGCCACAATGAGCGTGTATCGTATATCAAGGTGCATCACTGAACAATGTACATTAGGAATGAAGTTCAGAAATGGCTATTGATCCGTTTGAAGCGACCCCCTCTCGCTTAATATGGAGATCAATCTCATCACTAGGCCATCTCGACATTCTTGGTCACTGTTTCGGGACACAAAATAGTCAGGAACGTTGAATGATCGACCTCTGAATGGCTAGGTTAAGGAACGAAACGACGGAACAGTAACCTTAGGTTTTTAAAGGTAATTTTAAAGTCATCCAATGAAGGAATAATGAATGATTCCCAGAGCTCCGTGATTACAAGATGCCAAGGCCGATGATACTACAGAGGAACTCTATATTGCGACCCTCAGTTCATCTGTGACTGTGAAATAACGCCATACATGCGCCTGAGATAGTTACAGATTGATGGGCCATAAGTAGTGATGGGCGAATGTCGAATTTGTTGGAATATCCGGAGCAGCTTCGAGCAGCAGATATTTGTTGAAGCCGGTCAATGGTGGGCAATGCTCAAAATGTTAATAATTGTATCTCGTTCACACCACTTCATTAATCAGTAATTCAGTAATGGCTCAGGGTTTAATTAAAAACACATTGACTTCAACGAACGCCAATCTTTGAGTAATCAGCCTGACATTAACAAGTGGCCACGGAAATTCGCGACATAAAGCTCACGTTAGGGAACGACATAGACACATGTTTAATTGATTACAAATCTATCTCACCTAAGGTCAAATATATTTTGTGAGGTAATTTAATTTACATTAATTCTCCTTTGTTGATCTCTATAGCAGTTGTAATTGAACAATGCCGATTGAGAATTCAACACCAATGATAATTTCTCTGTATTGTTTTATGATTCATAGTGAGGCTCGGGGATGGGCTATATGCCTGACACGTCATCACTTATCATGCCTTGGCCCGCTGCCAAGAGTAAACCTAATTTGCAACAGGTTATCCTGAGTTCTTTACTTAATAAAGGTGCGCATTTTAATTATTAGCCTCTCTATCCACCAAGACACAAAGCATGGACCACGGAATAGGCAACAGATAATAATTACTGTTCACTTAGAAATAAAGGCTAACCCAGACAAGTGTGCGAAATGTCTTAGAAGTCTAATTAGTCTGGTTACAAAGACAACGTTGAGTACAGCCTACAGGTGCTGATAGATCGGTCGTTTAATCAGGCTGATTTCATGGCTAATTGTTATATTGTTATATTGTTATATTGTTACATAATTGTTATAGCAGCGCAGAGAACTAAGTGTACTGCTCATACGAAAACAGTCAATTTGGTTGTTTTAATCTTGTCATGCGATGGACAAGAGTGATTCTGCGTTGGATGACCCCGGATGACCTCACATCATTCATTTGACCGCGAGAAGCGAGCCAAGTCGGCACAATTACACCTTTGCTTGGGGGTGAGACCTGTTTGTGGTTAACAATTATGACCCGATTCTTAATCAGAAAGGCATTAGTGTTTGCGGAGCACTTGCTTTACTATCAACTATTCTTATTACATGGAACTGTGCTAATAAGCTTGTTGCTTGTTTACTCATAATTTAATGATCATCAACAGCCGTAAATCTTATTGACTGAATTGATTATCTGTCCAGCTCTTGTGCTCAACACGTCCTATCAGTAAATACGGATAGTAATAATTGTACTGCTCAACCAAGCACCATAATGCAACCATTTTAGTTAAGGGGATTGGTGCTTCCTTGCACTTCATGATTCATAGAATACGCGACTAGAAGGGCGCACAATTATTCCATCAAAGCTCTACCTCGATAGCCTCATCGGAGGCGCTGGTGACCTCGACATCCCTGGAAGCACCAGACTCACTCGGCAAAGGTGGCTGCGATTCGATCTCGGTTCGCGATCGGAGGGGCAATTGGGAATCCGCTTCTGCCAAGCAGATAGTTATATACCGTTATATAAGACATATAATAAGATAAGAATGTTATTTTTATATCGATACGTTTGGCTTTTATGGATACGAAGAGACCAATTTTGAAACGATTTATTTTTTTATTTTTATAAATGAAATTCAAGACAAATGATTAAACAACTTTCCTACTCCGACGGAAAGCGAGACTTTGAACCACTCGAAATCGGAATATCCAGGAATTAGTCCAGAGCGGGTGTAATGTTTTTTATTTTTATTTATTTTTTTTTTTTTCACAAAAATCGGTCAAAAGGCGTATCTCTCATGTATAGGGAGTTAGGGGTGCATCTTTTATCAATTTCTAAATTATCTAAAAATAATCAAAGGGTCCCCTTTAAAATTTAAGAAAACAAGAAAGTCCGGCTTACAAAAGAGAATTAAAACGAAACGAGAATAAGGATGCGATGAGGCAACTTCAGAAGAAAAAAAGGTGTCTTAAACATTTCCGCTGGCACACAGCAATCTTTTCGAGAGCATACCGAATCCACAGAGATATTAATTGATTCCTATGAGCCTCATGTGCGGAAAATGATGACGTAACATGCAAAACTGGAGAGTTACTGGAGTCAGTGAGACCAAAATCAGCTGCTATTTTGGAGACATTGTCCTCAGGATCTGGAGGGCGCTGTCCTGTGCATATTCCTTGTTGGTGAATTTCCTGAAATTTCCCTCCAATTCATCGGTTTGTAACATTCTATTTCAGGACTTCTGTCAACAACAATAGCCTCGTTCTGTTCTTTGCTCCGTCTCTTTCGCACATGATTATGTAATTGCGTTCATCAGCATCAATAATCAAATAATGCTTAATCGTTAATACTATGTTCCCGTATACTTACTTCCACAGATGTCAATGCAGAACTTGATTTATCACCAGAATGACATTAATTAACATCATAAAAAGCCCCAAAACAAATGTCACTTCATTAGTTTTGTACATTGTTATTTTCAGATATATTTCATTTTATATTTCTTTCTACCTATCACTTGTTGTTGTTGTTGTTGTTGTTGTTTTTTTGTTTTGTTTTTTGTTTGTTTTTGTTTTTACTCTCATCTATACCATTTCTAGTTGCTTCTAATTCCAGTTCAGGTTAATTGTTGCTTGATATTTATTGCTATAGTGAATATATTCCTGTCTCGCCTGGTCGACCCAATGACGGATGTTGTTCTTATCGAGGTAGGAAGAAATCCGGTTAATGTCTGCGAGGCAATTTGTTGATCTGCCAAACAAATTAACACACGGTCGCAGTGACGTGGGAAAACAGGCCAACTGCATTAAACGAAACACTACACAAATAAAGCTAATGGAAGATGGGAAGGGTTGAGGTACTGCCCGCTGTATGCTCCCTGAACACACTCCTCCGCGAAATGTCGATACTTTAATGCCATTGATGACACCACTATGCAAAAAGCTGCATGCAAATGAAGTGAATAACAGCCGACATGGAGGCACAGGACCCTGGATTGCAAAGGTTATTAGATTCCAAACTGGCTACAGTCTGCTCAGCGTTGTTATTTGGCTTTCCTTCTCTTCATAGCGTCGTAGGTTCATGGACTCATGATTATCAGAGTAAATGCGATGATCTGGAATCATTAAGCGCTGTGCTTAATATTCATAATATTCCGTCATATTTTAAACTACATTACAGAATGATTTTTTTTTCATTAATTATTATCATTACTTAATGATGGGCAGCATGCTTATGTGCATATACTCACTACATCATTAGCATACTCGTCATCTAAGCGACAGCTATAAATTATTTTGATATCATCCGATAATTATGAGCACGGTTCAACACTATTCATCTAAGACACCACAGCCATGCGCTCGCATAAAGTGAATAATGTCATAATATTATAATAATCCTGCTAGGAATACCTTCATAGGAAACAAGTAACACCATTTTTTAAACACTGATCACTTAGCTGTTTCTGTTTCATGTAATCAGGCGTTGAATAATTCCGAGAATCTCGCTTTGACAAGAGGAATGGTGTGATGTAGATATTAGGTGGCAACAAATACACATAAAGGAAACGTACATTCAGAACTAAATTATATATCTCAACATACAACCTATACACTATATACTAGACTGGCTGTCTCCCAAATACACATATACTTTATAAAATGAAATATAATTGGTACTTAAAGTTTTACTCTCGAAAATTACTTCATACTCTTTAAGAGGTACTATTTGCAATACTGGCACTCTGGCAGCTCTACCGTCTCTCCCGCTCACTGCATCCTTCTGCGCCTGTAGTCGTCTGCCCGGTGGTTGGGAGTCCGTAGTTGTCTGCCAGTAGTAGATGTAATACTGCCAGCTTTGTCCTTTTTAACCCTTCTCTCTCGTCGTTTCACATCTGCCAACCTGGCGAGCATTGTCCTAGTTGACCAACAAGCGCGAGGTTACGACACAATATTTATGTGTCTTGTGACATTCCAGCGAGACATCCAGTAAATTTATAACAAATATTTTCTACACTAATCTTATGTATGATTCTGTGAAATGCACTGTATAAACAAATCAATTAAACATGTATTTGAATAGTCTTATCAGTTATCAGGGGCTTCATCCGTTACAAGGTGAACCGAAATTAAAACTGCGCCCTCAAAGTGCAAGATCGTTGTCTTGCACTTGTCTCCCCAGATGCAAATCTGGGGAAGCTATCAGCATTGTTTCATGAGGGTCCGTAAGGTCTGACAAAACGAAGGATAAATCCACCACATACCTCTTCCTCTCTGATTGTGTGTTACGGGGGAAGGCGAACATGAGGGCCATAAATTTGGTCAATATTGCCAAGAGTTCTGTCCAACGATAAAAGGGAGCCTCATAAACATCACAGACTACAACAGTTTAACAACAATCGTGTGACCTCTGACGCAATGTATTCACCAGCGACTACAATTCCTGTATGTACAAATCAATAAGGGAAAAATTTGAAGCACTTGAGCTGCATAATGTTTTGATAATTAAATTGGAAAGTGGTAAAAAGAGGCCTTAATCATAATGCATGGATATGATAGAAAGCTAATCGCTATGCAGTTAACACCGCATGGATTGAATGACAATATAATGCAGTGGTCATTTTGTCTTAGTGTGACCCTTGCATCATTTCAACCGAACCCAATGCCCTCAAAAAAGCACTGCAATTTTTACCATGACAAGATTCATTTCATTCAAGGTTCATTCATTCAATTACCTTGAATTTTCATTTAATTCACGAGCAAATTACCAACGTATTACATATGAGATACATACATGTATTTCATCTTACAAAATAATCTATTTATCTTTGAAATATTTTGTACTCAATATTTACCTCAAAATCTGATTCGACAGCACACTACAACACACTTCTTTTGGGTAATTGATCAAGAAAGTTTGACTGATTACTTCAAGGAAAGCGTTTAGAAAATCTTCGCTGTAATTGGACTCGTATACAACTGCTGTAAACGGAGTTACATCGTGACTGCAGTGTTCCCTCATTAAAGGGAGGGAAAACTGGTTAAAAATGGACTTTGAGTCGTTATTTGATGCACCAAAAATGATTCCTATGCCTGGCCCACACAAGGAATATCATCCCTAACGATTTCGCGGGAGATATATTGCTAATTAGGCGTGACGTCATGAGCTGTGATGAAACACCGGGTTCCCTATCTTTTACAATGGGTCTCGTCATATCAGTGTGTCCTGCGACTAAACTCCTGGATATTTTTTTATTTTATTTTCGGAAATAGAATAATCATTATGCCACCAGTCAGGCGCAAAAAAAAAAAAAAAAAAAAAATATTTTTCGCTATTTTTCTTATTTTAACAAGCGATTTTCTAGGACACCTCCCATGGTTTCGCATCCTGAAACAGTAAAAAGGTCAGCCAGAGTGCATCACGCATGCGCAATACTGACGCTTTCGTTTCGTAAACAGCAGAGATGTCCTTTTATGGCAAAGATGCTCTGCTCTGATTGGCTGAAATCGATAGCTTCACGGGACCAATCACGGCAAGCCCTCAGCTGATGTTTGCCTCTTATACTTTGCAATGGAAGCCATTCTTCCATAGGCGCAATGCTAACTCCGATATTCGGAATGCATTATTTCCTTACGCTTGCATCCAGGCTTGGTGTTTTTGGCACGGAATGCTATCAATTGGTGCTATGAGTCAATAGAACATCACTTAAAATTCAGTTCCCCATCCCTTTAATCCAAGCGTTGTTAATCCGTCTCCCTAAATAATCCGACCCCTTGAGCTTTTCTAGGAACCAAAATGAAGTTTCCCTCAGTACCCCGTTGTGATTCGTTAGCCAAAATAACAGCAGAATGAGTATCTTTTGCTCAAAGGCTTTTGACAGGAGATTGAAGGCAGTATTTTTGTATATGTTCAGTATGACCTCAATATGGTTTGATGAAGGGATGGAGGGCACAGACATATCTCGCCTTTTGTCTGAATGTGTTTTAAAGAGGACCTCTGGTTGTTTTGAACTAGCAGCGGATGATAAATGATGCCTCCCAAAGTACAAATACGCCTTTTGACTGACATATGTTTTAGACATATTACGCTTGCTATGGGCTAATTCCTTGATAAATCGAATTTGAGAGGTTTAAAATCTCACTTTATTCTCGTGTTCGATTCCATACTGTTGTGATGTCATAAAAGTAACTCTCCTATATTGTTAACAATGGGAGCCGTCGAGTGAGCAGATCTTTCAGCAGTTCTCACAAAAGAAATCTCGCACTCATCTCGTTTCAAGCTATTCTGCTTGAGAAAGAAATTCATATTGTAATTTGTCACAATTTGTACACAACATGGTATCGAAAGGTTGTTGAATGTTTCAGAATGAAATGTTTTTGTTGTGAAGCTTTAGAGTGTTTAACACAGAGTGGGTCAAAAGTAGTCTACTCCATGTCTGAAAACAAAACTTCTAATTGGCTAAAATTGATAAATTATTCAAACTAATAACTATATAACTATGTATTACTATCACCGAAAGCATGACATGCTAGACTATAACCATGACTGTAACCATTCCACGTATTTTTTTCTGGTATCTTAGCTCGTTTTTAACACTGCGATTTGCTTTGGAACACTTTCTCAGAAAAGCGCAGTGGCATTAAAAAACATTGCAATCGTTACCATGGAGATGATTACTTTTGGCCCACTCTGTATACATGTAATATAAGCGGCACGTCCGATCAGTCGATAAAAAAATTACTTTATTACTAGTTTACTAGTTATTATTACTATTAATTACTATTAATTACTATATTACTAATATATATACCATGACAACGAGGTGAGGAGATTATTCTACACTGGAATGGTTAATTTATTAGGGCGTGTTTGGCGGTACATCCGTCTTTACCGTTATATCTTTACATATAGTACGCAATTTAATATATGTGCCTAATATTGCTCAAAAGTAATCTTCGATCTCGAATTTTCACCAAATCAAACTCAATTTCGAGACAAAGAAATTATTTCTGGTCATGCTGTTAAAAAGTTAAAACTATTAGTCGTATTTTCAAAGACATGAATTCGCTTAACGATCAAATCCTCGACACGGAGGGGTCTATATGGATGAAATCTATATGTCTATTCATCTCAGACCCGGATCGGGGATAAGATATAGATAGGATTCCTGCCTTGGTCACATCTTGTAGAATGAGTACCGAAGAGCGAGTGGCTAGGAGCGGTCTGTGGGCGGTGCATGCTGTCACCTATTTGCTTTGGACCTGTGTGACCTCAAAACAAAAAGACGAAACACTAAAAATGTAAAGCATTCCTGTCAGCTGCTGCCGGATAAATTACATCAGATGCGAAGATTAAAGCATAAACTCGCGACCCCGTAGTGGTCCGTGACCTACTTCTGACGCTTTATTCCGCGCGGTTATTTTGGGTGCACCATTTTAAGCCCACGCCGTTTTTTGTTTTGTTTTTTTTTTTTTTTTTGTTTTGTTTTTGTTTTTGTTTTTTTTTTTGGGGGAGGGGGGGGTTCTATCTTAAGATAAATGCCCAGTTCTTCTTCCCCTTTGTTATATCCTTTTATTTTGCACCAGTGTCTTTACAATTCTTCACAATAACCGGGAAGGCAATTTATGGTTTTAAAGAGTGGTGGAAAATAAATGCAATTGTCTGTATTGAGCTTGTTGTCACCCTGCTATTCGGCTGCCCGAGAGGCGAGTTACAGCATGAATCCTAATTTACTTTTAGTTTGCAGATATTTTTGCCAAACGGTCTCTGTGGCTTCTAATTTTGGTAAATGCCAATTGTCATTCGATATTTTTTTTGCCGCAAGGAGAAGAAGCCAAAGAAAGGTATGAATGGTTTCTTTTACGACAGCGGGGAAAATTGCTTTTATTCCCGAAATAGTTTCATTCGATTAACCTTCATCAACGCAAATAAGGAAAGGAAACAGGGATTCCGTTGCCATGGCCACTTGTAGTCAATGTCAACTTAGAACCATTATTACTAAAATTTACGCAATAATACATTTTAACAAACGAGATTATATATAACACCAATTTCCAATCGCACGGACATTTCATAATTGCCCGTGTGCATCATGCATCTCCCTATATATCTGAGGTCAGTATCCGAGGGGTGACAACTTGAGTGGGCAGCACACAGTCACGTGATGAATGGGGTTGACACCGATCCGCGTGTGGGCCCTTAGCAAATATGCTGTTCACGACGGATGTTATATCCTTACTCTCCACTCCAAGGGCAAAACGCATGTAAACTTGTACTGTTATTGCAAGGCCCAAATGTCCAGCAATATCGCCCTAGCTGCCTGTGCCTATCTTAGATACCCGTAACGACAGCTTGAACAGGAACCTCCATCAGTGTTACATTCAGCATTTCAGCTTTGAATCGTGATCAGACTGGGTTGATTTTGCGATGCGGCGATTGTCGTGTCCGGCGCCTGTGTTGTGCATTGCAAACTATCCTCTTTCGTCTAGCTGTTGCGTCATGCGCATGTGACCGAATTAAGCATGGGTCTACCCAGCAGTGCCGCGGGTCGTTAACCAGGTAAATGACACCTGGATTAAGTCATTCAATAGCCAGGTCTGCCCCAGGGGAAGAATTTTAGTGCCGTGTTTACTTTGCTCCATAATGAGATTGATTACGGACAAAAATGTTGAAAGGTAAAAGCTGCGAATACAAACCATTGTCAACAAATGGGCAGTGACGTTTCTGATATTGGTGGTGGTGGTGGTACGTTAATTTAGAGCCATTCCATTGCTTCCCCTTTCAAAGTAACTCATGATATATTACGCTATCCATACCGAGATCTAAAATGCTAATCTGATCTTAGCTCAACGCAGGTTGAATCTAAGCTGAGGCAGCGGCGATCTGAACTATAAAGCATTGTCTCTGAGGACACCTTACACGTTGCATGACGCCGTGCATCACATCCATCATTGATCCCTTGGGTCCAATAACACGACAAATGGGGCACAGAGCAATTTATTTAACAGTCGCTTCCCCTATTGAGCCGACCGATCCACTCCCTTGTTTATTTGTCCCGCGTTTGAGGAGGATGTTGTGATTGAAATTGGGGGGTGGCGTAATATCGATCAACACTTCCTTGTAAACACAGCCCTCGACAGTTTCTTGGCTCTGTGTCCTGAATTCCCCTCATATCCAGCGACTAGTAAACAAGGCTGAGGTTCCTGCTATAACTGCTTGGTTTTAGGTTAACGATTTAATAACTGTGGTTGGTTTTCTTAGCATACTTTGGACGTTTGGAATTTATTAATATCATATTAATTTATTAATATCATATTAATTTGTCGCTTTTAATTGGGGTTAAAGAGAACAAAATTGCCGTACAGATCTGTTGCTTTCCTGGTGTAAATGAATGTACAGAACAACATATCTAGAGACTTACTTAAGTATAATATACTTAAGTAAGTCTCTAGATATGTTAAGGATATCGCAAATCACAAGTATTATATTAAAATACTTGTGATTTGTAATATCCTTGGGGAAGTCGTTTGGCGCTCTTCCGATGATCAACCGACGGGAAAGCTTTCCATATATAGCAGCCGAGCAGGTATTACATCTCAATTACTGGCCTATCCATTAGTTAAGACGATATTTACAGATCACATGCCATATGATTTCGCTCTCGGCACCCTTTTCTTTGGTCACCCACACTCAATGTAATTACTTTATTACTTTCCAAAGAAATAAACCTAGCTCAATTCTATCCTAATTCTATCTCATATCGCGTGCACATGTGGGCAAAGTACGCTGTTTACTGCCCATTTATAGATGATTGTACGTACCCTCACACTAATAACATAATTAGTAAATAGTTATCAAGTACTACGGTGTGTCGGCTGTGCATTCAAACAATGAAACTCGTTGCAGGGTTAATCTTCATGTCGCTTGATGCTTTTCAAACGTATTGTTTTCTTAATTTTGATTTGAAACCATGCGCGTGACAGCGTTTCACATCGAAATATTCATAATACTAAATAGTAGTATTCGCTTTATATGTATTTTCCTCACTGATCAATTGATATAATAATTATGACGTCATTTTCATGGGATATCTACAGCAGCCAACAACAATATGCGTTTTATATATCTAATAAACATCAATTATCTTTAGAGTTAAACGGAATTCTCATGCTTGATTAGACCTATTAAATGCCATATGGTTTGCCATATGAAGCTAGCCTATCCTTATGAAAAATCGCCTTTCACCAGCAATAATAATTATTGCAATAAATAGCCTACAAATGTTCTCATAAATTCATCACAAAAGATCCATTCTAATCATATCTCAAGCCAACAGTAGTTGACTTTTCCAAAATTATCCAGTTCAAAAAATATTCAAAGTTCAAAAAATAAGTAACCCAACAGGCAATCGAGCGTCCCAAGCGAAATCAAGCTGCGTTCAAGGTGAACTTGATTTTTATGTAGTATTTCGATCATCGAATCGTCTGGAACAAGAATCAAAACGTTCATTATCCTTGAATGAGAGAGGCGTGTTTTGGTTCCGTAAATGGAGCCAGTAACCTGTAGTGCAACTGAGAATTCAGCACGATTTCATCTTGCGGAATAACAACCATGATTGATGAAGTTGACTGTGTCCTTTTGAGCACGCACCGTGTCAAAGTTGTCGATTTTATTCTGAGCACATCATTATGAAGTTGTCGATGTCAAGTTGAGCACGCGCGTCGTGTGGAAGTTGTCGATTTCCTTTCATTACCAGTGCCTGCGGTATCACCAGGCTGGATGAGGCATTACACACTTCTGAGGCTATAATCACGTGGTCACCAGCTGATCGCTGATTGGATGTTGAGCGCAGTAGGTGTGATAGAAGTATAAATAAAATAATAGTTTGAAATGACTGAGGGTGTGTGAGCAGTGTGGCCAAGCTTTTTATCACGACAAGAAATCAACTGTGCTGTTCAGTAAATGCGTAGAATCAGGGATTGCTAACTCGTCAGTAATAAAACCCAAAAGTAATAAAATAAAAAATAAATAATCTTCATTCACATAACATGAGATACGGTTGCCCTGTGAACTGCGGACCGTTTTTGCACCGCGCAGCTGGGAAAGAACACTGGGCATATTTCAGGTCGATTCAGACGGTATTCTCTTTGCAATGGAGACGCGCAAACATGTACCAAGAATGAATTTGAACTATCCTATGTCACCAACACTGATTAAGTTGTTTGTACCAGGTGTGGTTGGTGGCTGCTGTTTGCACATCTTACCCAGTTTGAGCTGGCTTCTCTCAGCTTCTCAGACTCTTAAAAAATGATTTATAAATATCACAGTACTTGGACACTATTGTGCCAAAATAATCAACCAATAGATCAGTTGCTGTCAATTAAGTGTTATCATCAGAATTTTATTTTCCTGGAATTGGTCTAAATGAAAATTGTTGATGTTCAATCTCACCTTTTATTTACAGAACCCTCATTCGCTTTTGGAGCTTGTGTTTCTTGTTTTTTGGTTCGCTTTACTTTCAATCAACGGTTGTATACGCTGAGAATGAGACGAAAGCAACTCCTCTGCCGAATTAAAGTATCGTGGGATTATGAAAGCGTTGACTTCGATGGTGCAATTATTGAAGAAGACTACATTTCAGACCTTTAATAACGGGACTCACGGGAGTGGTGATAGATTTTGCACGGCTTTGTATTACAAAAAGACAAAAAAAAAAAAAAAAAATTAGTAACAGGGCCGGGTGCTGTGTACTACTGTCTATGGTGGTATGCAAGATAAAGAACCCTTGAGATTTATCGATAAGCGTAGAGGGAAACCGCGGTCCCAAAACGGTTGGGTGGAGCCGTAAAAATCCATCATGCCTCATGCCTCATGCATTTAGACCGAGGAGTACATAAACCTCCACTGTATCTCAACATGTGTCTGTGAACCTAGCAGATGTTCTCGTTGTCCATGTCGAATCACGTTTAACACCCATCAAACCGTAGACTGATTCCGTTTATTGACTCGTGCAAAACCCTAAGTTATTGAAACTAGTTGATAAGTATTGTCGACGTAGGTTCATTAGTTTAATTGCAGCTTTTAATAATCTAGCGCGTCAACAAATTCCGTGCATTTTCTGTGCATGCATTTGCAGAGTGCTCGCATGCTGGCTTGTTCTCCATTCTTCGAGAGCAATCAGTTCTCGTTGATTATGGAGAGGGCGATGGGTAAACCAGGATGATGCCTCCCAGCATTCCGGATTGTAAAGGAGACCCCCACCTCTTTTCCTAAAGCCGGTGAAGAGATAAGTGTGTCTCTCTTGTTTCAGGAGAGCACTGCAAGGATTGTAATACCCCCTGGGAGTATGTCGTCACTCTGGATCTTTTTAGCAATCCGTCGTGACCTATTTCAGTATCACGGGAGGGACATATCATGCCTGTATATGAAAGTTACTATATATATAGTTTTAGACTTTCATAATGGCTTTTAAAGGTAATGCTGACTTTCGAAAGCTAGTCGTTACATCTCAATGAAATTTAATATGTCAATTAATTGTCAATTAAATGTCAATTAAAATGCCAATTAAAATGTCAAGACTCTGAGCAACAAATCTCCGGCGAATGAATAATGCCTCCGTCGATTTAATTGTGTCTCTGTTTCTTTCTATTTTATTTTGGGAGCATGCTTAGGATTTGTTCTTAGTACCTGCTGGAACTATTAGAACCAACTTAAAATTAAATGTTCCGTTGTCAATTCAACAAGACGATTGTGTAACTGGTCCTTGCAACTACGAGTATGGCGGCTTATTCAACAGAGCAAATGCCTGATTCCGTGGCATTTTATCCAGGCATCTTGCAACAGTCCTTGGAATGCGAGAGTCTTTCGGTCGGTTGTTCCAGAACCTTGCAGTGTTTTCAGAATGCATGGAGCATGACATTTAGGCAGAATGCTCCGAGGCGCCGACTGTTGCTTCCCTGGCGGCGACTATTGGCACCACAACAATGTAATGAAAGAGCAAGACTGAAATCAAAATGGCCCAGGACGACCATCGGAATCCCCCATAAATGGAATGTAGATAGCATGCCCAGGCACTTGGTTGCTTCAGAACTATAATATGTGTATCCCACCCCACAATTACAACAGCAAAGACCTCTTTTAAAAGAACAAGTTGTACAGATGCTTCCACTCCAAACCAACTGTATTCAATGATAATTAAATGCAAAAAGGGAGAAAAAAAAGTTTGTCTCAAATATTGAACGAACGTGTAGTGGTTTTGGTTCTCGAGATTTCATTTCATACAAGTTTTAAGTTTATCTGTCCCTGCCTTAAATTTTTGCCTTACTGATAATTTAGTTTGTTTTAAGTGCTCACCTTTATATCCCAATTGTTATCATTGTAATCAGTCCAGGTATTCAACCCATCCGATCGGTATTGAATTCTGTAGGATTTTACATAACTTGTACTGGTCTCCATAGCTGTGCCCCAGGTGACAACACCTCCAATGAGCTTGTTTGTCAGCAAATCTGCTTGTATGCACGAATTTGGAAACCCAATAGGATCTGAAATAACGCGTAACATTTCATGAAACCAAAACAATCATGTCAGCAAATTATTGCTGGCTCAATTTATCATCAAAGCAAACAACTCCTAAATTCAATTGATGACCTCAATTCGGATTTTGAAAGGTGAATTAACATAATTATGAGCAAGTGGCAATATGACTGTATAGTCTCCCGTCGATACATGCTCCAATGAGGGAGGCCAATGAAGTTATGAGATATGACTAAACTTGGCGATATGGTCACACTGGCTATACCCTCTCGGGCATCAGTACAAGTGGAGCCGCTTACAAGATTACTGTGGATAAATATGAGTATATAGTTACGATGTCACGTGAATGACATGTACATATACACCGTTGTGTTATTCTGGTGGGCTACCTGTCATTTTGCTGTTGTTCGCATAAAAACCTGGGCCTTGTGACGAAGCAGTCAACTAAGGATCCTCAACATCAACAATCACTGGCTCATATCCAAAGCACTGGCGGACGCTGTAAGGAAACAAGCAAAATAATATTATAATATAATATAATAATATAAAATAATATAGATCAGTACGAGAACACAAAACAAAGTGGATAATATATTGAGCAACAAAAGAAAAAACAAATACAGTTTTGTACATGTATTTATGGTTTTATTGCGCGCGGCTAAAGCCAAGCTGAGTTCTTATCAGACCAGCTGTTACTCATGGCGAATCAGGGAGCCATAGTTCCAGTTCCTCATAGCTAGATTCCCCATGATTAGTCAGATCAGAGCAGGGGGCTGAGGGGAAGCTAGGAGGCGTTAGCCTCTCAATGAAGGTGTGGCATAACATGTTAACTACGACCTTTGCTGTGCGTTGAGAAGATCTTCCATCTCATTGCACACGGCACTCTAGTCGTGCTTGTCACTCCAAGATTCCACACGAGGCAAAGCGACCATAGTGAATCATCCAGTCAGGCGACGGAATTTCTGAGAATGATGAAGTTTGTTTTGGTGTCATTCCTTTTTGAGCAATTTCTACTCATTCTAAAACTAAGATTGCTCAAACCAAGTTTAATGCACGACGTGGTGTCTCTTGGTTTTACGACAAAGTACATTGGAGTACTGTTGAAAAGTTTGATGGGGGTATCCTCAATTTTTCCCGGATTTGATTCGATTCGTTCGAATTTTGAGTATTCTAAAATATATACATGTATGTACTTAGACACAAGGCAATCCAAGATGAGTATATTACTTTATAATTTTATTTTACGGGCTGCATTCAATAGTTCAGGGTGAACTCAAGTATTAAAAAAAAAAAAAAAAAAAAATAAGTATACCGCAACTGACTTCGCTTTTATGCGGTTTAGGATAATGAAACCAGATCACAGATCAAAAAAAAAAAAAAAAAAAAAAAAAATTAATATATATATAATTATTATCATTACTGCAGATTGCGTCTCTTATTACAGATTGCTATGTAATTGCTCACTGTGTCACGCAAACGCTGCCACACTGATAAAATGACACATTTATAGAACTTCCTGGATATCAATGAAAAACAATCATGATATAAGTTGATCTTATTAATTTATAAGTTATGTACTCACCCCTAGTTGCAATGAACCCTGGATATCTGATAAGCAGATACTCATTGACACTGTGTTCAATGTTGCAGCATGTGTTTCTGTCTTCAGTTGTGTGAATCAGTTGTAGCGAGTGATAATTGTTCAGAGGAAGATTCGAATAATATGTGATCGATTTTAGGCAGAACCCGTTTAAGCATGGAATCAACCA
This sequence comes from Capitella teleta, assembly GCA_000328365.1. NCBI lineage: Eukaryota > Metazoa > Annelida > Polychaeta > Capitellidae > Capitella > Capitella teleta. The sequence goes on from KB310543.1 coordinate 71,063, forward strand.
TCGATTTTTCTTAGCTTCTTTAGAATGGTTGAGGGTTTGGAAGACAGGACTCACCTTTTCTTATGATAATATAAACGACCGGAGACACAATGGCGGCGTCCCATCGAACGCTTAAAATAATATACGAGGGAGGGCCCAGAAGTAATAAGCCTCGACAGGAAATTTTAACGCTGTCCGATCCTCACGTGCTTTTTGCACATGTTGCCTTGCAACCAATAATTATAACTTTCCTGTACAATTATCATAATGATTCAGCACTCTTTGCCTGTTTGGTATCATCTCATACAGACCTACCCTCATTGTACTCGGGCTCTAAGAGAAAAAATGATAAAATCATTTATTTTCAAAACGCCACACCATTCAAAATTAGATTCCGTCCAGTATTTCCAACTAAACTCAGCAAATTTACGCCGACATTCCAAGAAGTTTACGAGCCCAACTCACACAGCAATTCGGCTCATTTGCGTAATGTATACAGGGAGCATACCTTGCGTGAATTGCGTCGCGATGAAATTGCTTTTCGCGCTATAATTATTCTCAGAATGGAGCGTGTTTTACGGGAAGTTGGCTTAAAGTACAATTTAGGGATTGGAATTGATCAGTTGAAAAAGGAGCAGTTGAGAGCACCTCAGCTGTATTTATTTCGCGTCCAGTTGTACTCATAAAATCGTTAATAGTATACTCAAAGCAAGTGAGAACGAGATACGCGATGCTACCAAACAGGCAATCATTGCGTTAATTTTATAGGAAACTTGGTTGCTAGGCAACATGTGCTTTTCGAGAATCGGACAACTATTTCCCCTCGATCTAGGCTCAATACTTCTGGGCCCTCCCTCGCATGCAATGATACGCATGCACATGTTATCACGCTACCTCATTGCTCAGATTCGTTGTCTGCGATACTCTTCTGTCCTAATGCTATATAGTTCCACAATATGTAAGCGAGGACCTTGCTGAATACTGAGCTCATTTTGCCCAGATACGGGCGAATTTACCCTCAAGTCATCGCTCACCTTAGATTGCTTCATCCACCCACAAAATCGGAGCACGTACCCGAGATTTCGTGAGAGGGGCTCAGGCCAGCCCTGGGAACAAAGCAGAAGTCGAATAAATACGAGGGTTGTTCGAAAGATTCTCGGTCTAACATAGAACAGACGGCGCCAGAGAAATTTGGTAGCTCAATCGAATAAGTATATTCATTATATCAAAGGTTGTAGCATTATTTCCCTGGCATAACTAGTTTTTGTTTGATCGCACTTCTTCTGACATCACTGCTGTAGCCTCAGTTCAGCTGGCTAAAGTTTAATTTAATGTGATGAATATTATATGGCATTTCGAGAACAATAAATTTAGTTTAAGTGTGAGTTGAGTTAGGGAGCTGTGGATCAGAAAGCCATTAAAAATAAAAATAATTATTCCGCAATAATATATGATAACAATTGATGCAACGTGGAAATGACATATTCTTGGGGAATCTGAAAATGCCTTATAATTTGGCATATAATTATACCTGCTAATATAATCTATTACATCACATATAATAATTATGTAAGTCTGTGTGAATTTGATCGGAGGCAATCCAAACATATACTAACAGTGAGATTTAGCCACTCGTGAAATGGCATAGCTAACTCAAGGGGGAATGACATCGCTGTCACGTGACACGATTGTCGCGCGAATGACATTGAGAGGAAAAATTCCACATTTGTCATATCCGTGACTGCGTGCAATCATAACGTTGTGCTTGTGCGTTATGATTCCTTGTTCAATTGACAGCTGCTCCCTCGATGTGGGTCTGAATGCAGTTCGAAATATGTTCCCAACTGCAGATTCCCCAGAGACAATTGGAAATGAGGTGCCAGCTCCCCTGCTCCGGGATTAACCGTTCATTTTGTCGACAGGAGAGGGGAAGGGGTGGGGTGATACTCAGAGCCACAGGGCAGGCTACCGGTATAGTCTCGTCTCATCAACCGGAATCGGTTGTGTTTACGGCATCCAGGGGCTTAACCGAATGGTACGCTCTAATTATATTATACGCTATTATACGAATAATAGCGGTACGCTGCTGCATGGGGAGCTAGTTACAAGAGTTCTAGGACTATGCACCCCCAATTAAAATTATTGTGGCAATAAGTTTGTTTTATTATTGATATTAATTCGTATACATTGTATATTCTAATGAGCGCCAGGCTTCACAATTAAGTCGTGTCATCCATCGGTGAATTCCGCCAGCACTCGAGGTTTTATTGGTCGCCCACCCATTGCTTTTCAATTCGTTTGTGTATTCACTGAGTTGTTTCCATACATTCGTGGAGAAATGGCAAAACTTGTCCATTTTCTTGTCCACATGTTCTGTGCTGTAGTACGACTGTCAGTCTATGCTAGGCCAAGAAGGGTGTGGATCTGAGCACTCAGATGCCACTCCCGAATACCATCAAGGGATTTTATTGGGTTCTGAGGATGCATTGAGACTACACTAAAATGATACTGCACTTAAATCCTGGGGATACAATCATTCTTAAAGTGTCCTAAAGATGCAATAATTATAGAAGCGTCCTGAGGATTAAATAATTTTCAAAGCGTCATGAGAATGCTACGTCTTGAGGATGCAATAATTAAAGGGATGGGGAACTAAATTTTAAGTGATGTTCTATTGACTCATAGCACCAATTGATAGCATTCCGTGCCAAAAACACCATGCCTGGATGCAAGCATAAGGAAATAATGCATTCCGAATATCGGGGTTAGCATTGCGCCTATGGGAGAATGGCTTCCATTGCGAAGTATAGGAGGCAAACGTCAGCTGATGGCTTGGTTTGGCTGATGGCTGATTGGTTCCGTTCCCCTCGTGAAGCTATCGATTTCAGCCAATCAGAGCAGAGCATCTTCGCCATAAAAGGACATCTTTGTTGTTTACGAAGCGAAAGCGCATGCGTGGTGCACTCTGACTGACCTTTTTACTGTTTCAGGATGAGAAACATGGTAGGTGTCCTAGAAAATCGCTTGTTAAAATAAGAAAAATAGCGAAAAATATTTTTTTTTCGCGCCTGACTGGTGGCAAAATGATTATTCTATCTATTTCCGAAAAGAAAATAAAAAATATCCAAGGGTTTAGTCGCAGGACACGGTGATATGACGAGGCCCATTGTAACAGATGGGGAACTCGGTGTTTCATCACAGCTGCTGACGTCACGCCTAGTTAGCAATATATCGCCCGCGAAATCGTTAGCGATGATATTCCTTGTGTGGGCCAGGCATAGGAATCATTTATGGTGCATCAAATAACGACTCAAAGTCAATTTTTAACCAGTTCTCCCTCCCTTTAATAAAGCGTAATGAATTGCGAGTATTGGGGAAACCCCGTCATAACGCATTAACCATGCGAGTGCAATTAAAGAATAAGCAACCACCGGAATCAGGCACCTGATCGTCGTAGCGCCGCGATCAGGCAGATGTTTATTGAATTTTAAACGAATTCAAAAGAAATTTGTTGAAAATTATAACTGTTGAAGGAGAAAAATATGTCGTATCTTTCTATTTATTGATGTTGGGCATCGATACAATGTTTTATTCGACTCTCCGAAGCATTTGTAGCACGATCAGGAATCCGGAATCAGCCATCAGTCTTTTAGTTTTACGTCAACAGGTCAAAGGTTTATTTTCGCTTTCTCTAAGTTTCTCTCCTTGTTTTCGGCACTTTGTGCTGAATCTGCTCTTAATGAATCGACACAGATATTTTGGAAATTAAAGTAAAACTCGAGAACGAAACAATCATTGTGATTTACAATCATGTGAGCCAATATGAATATGAGCCTGGTGAGAGTCCTGCCTTCTGATAGAAGTCGTCGGTGTTCATATACTGATAATGTAGCACAGATTCTCGGGCGAGGCCTGTATACCTGTAACAATATGAGCCAGTACCATCATGTCGAACTGACATTAATTAAAACCCGCAACAAAATATCACTTCGTGAAGAAATAAACAAACGCCATTTTGCGAGTGACGTCACTCAGCGCATGCGCACTGCACTGTAAACAAGCGCACATGCTTCACTTTCGCACTCAAATTTCTCTCACGACTTTCGAATGAAAACGAATTAAATTGTTCATAAACTGATTGGTGATGCACAAAATATTGCGTATTAATAATTAATACGACTTCCTTTGTGAAGACTCGGTATAAATCACGTGCGCAACTGCAAGGGAAGAAAGGCTGCATTTTGAACTGCTTAGCGCGGGAAAATTTTATGCGCATGCGTGTATGTTTACTTCGCACTACGCAGGCGCAGCGCTCTGTTTATTTATAACACGTGGAGAGCAGGTCATGTGACACAACAATCGGAAACCGGAGAGAACCCTGTATAAGTGTATTGTCACTTTTTTTCATTGCGGATCCAGTTTAAGTAGGTTTATGGTACTGGTTTCGAACAAAATTTAATACCAGCGTCTACCTGGTATGGCTGTGCAGACCCTGGTGCCTTCATAAATATAATTACAAGCATGGAATTTTAGAAATCGTGGTTCACGAACTGGAGTTTAATGCGTTGACCTTCAACCTTGCACCCAAAGGGTAGCGGAGTAGTTCCCACACACTCACTACGCTAGGGCTTGGGGAGCTAGCGTTGACCTAGCACAGATTCTCGGGCGAGGTCTGTATCCCATTGGGCTCGCTGTATTATGTCAGCTAGCGTTTACCGTACAGTACGGCGTACAGCAAGAACCATAGGGCTCGCTGTAGTATCATAGTCTATTGTCATAGTATGTGATAGCACAGATTCTCGGGCGAGGTCTGTATACCTCACTGTAGTATGTCAGCTAAGTATGTGACTATGTCAGCTACTGTTAATGATATTATTAGGGACGTCGGATGAGGTGCGAGAAAGCACTGCACTGACTGCTGCTATCCTGCATAGTGGCTGTGGGGGGAGGGAGGTTCATTTAAGTGTCATTTCCTCGAATTAATATGTATTTCTTCTAACTATTGCCGTAAAAAAAAAAAAAAAAAAAAAAAAAAATTGTGATCATTTGAAACTAATATTATGTAAATCCGATAATTCTAGTGTGAGAAAAATCGATGTCAAAACGGTTCGACGGAACAGCGAAATAGAGCTCCCGATTATCGCCCATCACATCGTGCGATCCTGAGAATTTTATAGTACTTCAAAGGCATCAAACTGATCTGCGGATCTGCAAATAATTTTCTCACACGTTATGACTATTGCAATTGATTATAATGCGCTATGATAGTTCGGCTGTTTATATCCCAGGTTTTCGTTCACTGTCATTTGACAGCCTGATCTCTATCCCCAGTTGAAGTATAATTTTAACAGTAACTTGGCGTAAATCAATACGTCTCTCACTAAACATACAATTACCAAATCTCCTTCCATTAACTTCCCTAGGGTGAGTTGGTATCTCATACTAGCTTTATTTTTATAGCCGTACTCGCCTGCATACTTTGAGGGGTTGGTTAAGCATATAACATAATAATAATAAATATAATAAATGTTTATTTGGCCGAAACAACATGACAAAGTAAAATAAAAAATGAGTGGTGTAAAAGTGAAAAAAATTAAAGGTAATTATGAATAACGTTAAATCCGTTAAATTTCCAAGCAGCCGCTTTTTGCACAGCCATTTTCATCGAAAGTCGTCACATGACCCGTCGTAAAAACGTTGGCGCTTCGCCAATGTCCATTTTTTTGTTTGTTTTTTGTATTACATTTTTCTTTCTTCATATTTGTATTGTTTCACTTTTTTTGTTATCCCGCAATAAAATTCTATCTATCTACTGCTGGGGCTTGTTTCGTCTGCTTTTATTCGATTATTCAATTATTCGATAGCTGAGTGTCTTCTGCTGAACATTATGATGTCAGCACGGATTCGTTTTGACTATGGTGAGTCAGTTTTTTCAATTCTCAAAGTTTGGTCATGTTTGAAGGTCTGCTGTACTCTTGACTGATGACATTGCACTTAGTTGCATATATCAAAAGAAAGATAAATATATGTAGAATACAATAGACCTATCAGTTTCACAATAGGTATTGGCGCATTTGTGCGCAAATGAAAGAAATGGAATGTGCCGTTTACATTTACTGTGACTAACTGTTACTAACTCTCTCTTTATTACTATACTTCAATCCCGGTTGAATTATTATTTTGTCCTACTATTCTTTTCAGAGCAGTTTGTTTAATTAAGAGGATTTCTACCTTGCTTCTTCCGTTCTTACTAATACCAACCCTTCACACATTTGGAATTATCTATTACATCTATATATGTGGATGAAATGAGGTAATAATTCTTTGAAAAGGTCCCTGGCTTTCCGCAGTACTATAATATCTGATATGATGAAGGTGATGTGGTGTATTCATATAATGTGTAAGAGGACTTGACTTGCGGAGATCTGCAAATTTTAGCATGATCCTGCGATTTATGTTTTTTTTTTTCCACCTGTCTATCCATTTTGTTTTACCTGTTTTTACCTTTTATGATTGATTAAAATATCCTTCTGCTTGTGAGAAGCATGTGCATCGTCTCAATTTTTTTTTTTTCCTTTTTTTGTGACATTACATGGGGTTAAGCAAGTTACCAAACGAAATCCATTAATTTGGCAGAAAATCTGCATACGGTGGTGTACTTTGAAGGCTCATAACTTTGGCATACATGCTTTGATTTTGAAAAGGTAAAGGTTATTGAATTTCTCATTTCCTAACCTTTACAATGATACCTCATATGATGAGATTGAGTGACTTTAAAAAAATGGTCGGACCTCCCTAATGATATACTATATAGCTGACTTTACAAATTACAGTTTACCCCTGACGTACTACAGTGACTTAGTGAGACCGAGGGGTCTGTAGACCTCGCCCGATTTATCCGTGGCGGTGCTACTCGTTAGGATACCTTAAGGATTTTTCAGCCTCCATGATCAGGTCTCTTCTTTTTATTTTCAATGTCCATGCATGATAGTAGTTACCATGGTTACTGCTGCCCAAACAAACCGCATATTGCGTGCTGTTATTACGATCCAGTCTATTTTTAAACCTTTCCAAAGATGGAGGGTGGGGGGGGGGCAGCAACCTGCAACACTTACTGGAAGCGAGATTCAGCTGGCGACAGTGTGGGAACCTGTTCTGCCTCAGCGTCGATCACGTGGTTGTGGGCTTGTTCATTTTCTGAGTATTTAGAACCCTCCTGGTAGGGGCGCACAGAGCTTTCTGGAAGAACTCTTCCTTCTAGATGGCATGCAGGCCGCTGGTAATCCGTATTGCTGACACAGTTACAGCTAAAGTTCCATTTGCTTTTAGCATTAAATTTTTGATTTGCTAGAGAATTCCACAATGCGTGGCAAGATTTTGCAATGAGAAATACAGCCAATTAATTAATTATGTTACAGCAATACAGCCAATTAATTAATTATGTGAATTAAGACACAAATGATTCCTGCAAGTATAACTTAAAAAATTATGCAACTGACAAAACCAAAATTTTATGCTGCATGATTGCCTTTAGGATTAATGGTTGTCTTTAATTAATAGTTGTCTTTAATTAATGGTGTTAATTAAATTGTCTTTTTCAGATCGTTTTGTCCTTATGCGTGACTCCTAGCTGTGGCTCAGTTCAATGACCTCAGCCATGTCCAAGTCAATAATCAAAGCTGCTGACCAATTTTCTGATCTCTTCTTGCGATTCTTCCGCGGTGGGTTCCATTTAAGGCTACCGGACAATGTCCCCAGAGGTCATCTCAGGCAGCAGCTGGAGCTCACAGAGCGGAAACTCTTGCCCGCTATGGAGGCCTTGAACAATCTCATCTTATATTTGGAAAAGGATAATTCGACCACCGATGAAAAAGCAACGCAGGATGTTGGTGTTCACGGTCGCATTGTGGGTTCTCTGTATGACGTTCCCGATCAAGTTGTGTTGGATGAAGGGCAAGTGAAAACAAGTCCCTCGCAAAGTGAACCCACGACAGACCTTTCTACCGTTCAACGCCAAATTTCTTTGCCAAAGACAAAAGTGAAATCTGAAAATCCTAAACCAGTATTGAACGGACGTGTCTCACAGGACTCATCTGTGATGTCGTTAGATCACGGTGCTGATGACCATGTTTATTTGGGGTCTTCTGTGAAATTGATCAGTTTATCTCGTGCCGCCAGTATTAATAGGAAGAGTTTGATTGGCTTGAGGAGGCAGAGGATTCCTTCGCCTCCAAGATTACAACGACCAAAGTTTGTTTCTCGCTCATTGAAGAATGTTCCTCGTTTGACACGTTTTCATAAAAGGATTCTTGTTGAGTATGAAGACTTTTGAATTTGCTATTGAGGATTAAAGGTCATATCTTCATTATTATGCACTTATTCTAGGATCAAATTGAATTTCGGTTAATCATTTGTTTTTACAAATGCTATGTATTATTTTTTAATATATTTTTCAATATTTTTTATCTTTGTGTGATAAGTGTCTGATGTTTCAAATATTTACGGAGATCATCAAAATGCGCCATTATCATTACATCCTATGATTTTTTTGTAATGTATAATTGGTATATCCTTTATACTCGGATGCACATTTCATGACATTTTTATGACATTTTATGCTTAATTTAAGTGACCCACTTTCATGTTTTTGTCTTACCATTTTCCCATGAATTCATATCGTCTTGTTTCGTTTTTTGTTTTGTTTCGTTTTGTTAGTTAAGTCTTTCTGTGTTAATTATTAACTTGATTTGTTGGAATAAACATTTTACATATTAGACAATTAGCTGCTCGTGGCTAATTCTGCACGGCCATAGCAGTGCCCATCCTTCTAGCTGCCACTTTGTTGTTGCTCTGGGTAGCTCTCCATACAGCTCGTCGTTGGACATGTGTTGTCTCCAGCTGATATCGAGTACTGCTCTGAGCATTTGTGTGTAGCTGCCATCTGTTTGATCTGACGATTTTTCTAGTGCTTCCGCCATGCTCCATGTTTCGCATCCGTGCAAGAGTATTGCATTTCATTTGAGATAGCCTCGCTTTGATTTCGATTTCTTCATCACACTTCAGTTTTGTAGAAGTAGAAGCGAGATGTGCCCCACCCTTTTTCTTTCCTTTTCTTCCTATCCTTGACTTGATTTAGATGGGCCAGGGGCGTAGGAAGAGGGGGGGGGTGGGCCCCGACTCGTTTCAGTCTGGCCATGTCATTGTACCACCTTTTCGGTCACTCTGTAATAGTTCAAGACCACGCGGCAAGGATATATATTCGGTCCAACGTGCAGATAAGCGCTCAAACAGAGAATGTTCAATGTTAGTTCTCTGGTAATCATAATGTAGCTCTCTGGATGACACAGCACAATCATAATGCACCTCCCACATTTTGACCATTCATTATTTATAAAATTAGCATTGAAGAAAATCAACACTCATATCGTATTAAACGTTCTCATTCGATTTAATTAACATTCTTGCCATCCATAGATCACACAAACTAAGTTTACCCACAATTGACCCCATAACTGAACAGTGAATAGCTCTGTGTTTGCTTTGAACAAATCCAAGACCGTCTGAAATAATAAATGTATGCTCCCTGAGCAGCAGCAACACCTCATGAATATGCAAATGAGGTGTTTCTTGCCAACCTTCTCAACATTGAACAGGAAAAAGTGCTGCACTGCCTCCACAGGTAAACAGCTTAAAGCAAACGTGACCCTATGACGTCACCTTATAAGTAAGAGAACCCATTGCTCCTCCTTACATAGGAGTTCGAACGGGGTTTCGTATTTTGTAAGTTCGGATTATTTAACTTCTGCTCTTCTTCCATTCAACTCCCTTCTCGGAGTTCTCCCTGTTAGCGATTCCCATTCGGAGGAATTCCAAAGTCTTGTGTATAATATATTTATCAGTGTTTTTCTGTGGATAAATTCGCCTGCTCAGCATTTTACGCATGGCTTTTATATTCAATAATTGTGGACATAAGGGCTTAGGCTGAAATAAGTTTTATTATACGTTTACAATATTATAGTATTATTACATAATTGTAATTCACTAATTCAGTATTTGTGCTCGTTAGCATCATAGATTCTAATAATAATAATAATAATAATAATAATAATAATTTATTTCGTACAAAAACATGTACAGGAAAAATGAACGGATAAAGAAAAACAAAAACGATAAAGGTAAAGGTAAAGAAAGGTAAATATAAGTGCATACAATAATCCAAATGTGAAACTAGGCTGTGCTATACGAGTGAGAGAGAGAACCTGTGCTAAACTAGAAAAAAAAAACCAAAACAATTTAACTTCTTGCTTTTGTCTGGTTTGAATCCTCCACCCAGGATAATCCCGTTTCTATCGTTGAATATTCTCCTGAGTTCTGGCCATTCCTGAATTCTGGTATCGGTCATCAGTCATGTTAATTGTTTTAGTTGACTTCAAAGGTAGTTAAGCAAAGTAAGTTACTCAGTGGCTAACTTCATTAATGGTTTTTGCATGGATATATATAGGGGCACCGAATAGCTCAGTTGGTTTGACCGGCTGACTGAAATCCTATGCCGATCGTGGGGGACGAGACCCAATCAGGCCACGGGCGTTATGATTGTGAATTATAATTGCAATCCGTTATAATTGTAACTCTTCGGTGACTCTGCAGTGCTGCCCAATTGCGTAACAAGGCCGGGCGCTGTGTACTACTGTCAATGGTGGTATGCAGGATAAAGAACCCTTGGGATTTATCGAGAAGCGTATAGGGAAACCCCGGTACCGGGCCTTCTGTTCTGGCGCCCGTATCATCCGATTGGTTTAGGTGGAGCCGTAAAACCCCATCACGTATCTGCATGGATATATAGTTGGAGGTTATCTGTTTGGCTCAGTGGTAATGCGTTGGACTTTAAAATCCAAAGGTAAGGGGTTCGATTCCCCTGGGTGGCTACACACCAAAGAACGGTCTCATCGGTCGTGTCTTAAAATGGAAGCTTTATAGAAATTAATATTTGTGATTTGTGGGCAGCACTTTGCTGGATATTGCGCTATACAATAATGAATTATTCATACATTCTTTTTAATAATAAAAAAGGCATTGAATCTCAATTGAATTTCAGGTCCTGAGAGCAGCCTGGCCCACCCTATTGAACCGGTGGCTCACTGCTCCTTGCGTCCAACGTGGCTTCTGAATCGCATCGCATCTGCAGTGCAGGATCTGTGCAGCTGCATGCACTAAGCGACACTGACTCTTCGTGTCCAACGCCCGTAGAAAATAGCGACAAAATGGCGACCGAAGAAGACATTCCTCTGAATGAACGCGGCGAGAACGGAGATTCTCAAGCGGCTAAAGGAGGCAAGAAGGTTCTCGGGGCCTCACAAGCGGGGATCGTCGAGTTGTCTCAGCTCATCACCAACCCTGGCCTCAAGAGAGCGGAGAGTTCGGATATTCTGAACCTAACGCTGCATCAGGTTTGTGGCCCCTGCTTCTCGTGTGTTGTTCCTTTTGATTGCGTTGATTACAGTGCGCTCGAGATGGCAACGGGGAAAACATGCGACGTCTGCTGCAGTCTTTGACTGGAAACGTGAAGAAGAAAGTGAACGCTCGAGATGATGAGACGTTGAGCGCCCTTCACTACGCATCCCGCTATAACCATCACCACATCGTCAAACTGCTTGTTCAGTACGGAGCGGGTTGGTTCACTTTATTTTTAATTAGCTCTGCGATTGGTTTGTTGTTATTCTCTTGGATTTGTTTTCCGTTTCACATTGCGAGGATTTTAGGTTTATTGTGAAGCATATACGCTTGGTTGCCAATCAATTACTTTTGGCATTCACGCATGATTTATTTTTCTCATGGTGTAAATTTTGTTTATTTTTACCAGTGAATAACTCTTTTTTTTTTTTCTTTTTTTTTTGATAAATTCGTATTGAAAAGTCATTTCATAAAGTGATCTCTTCCATAAATCATTAATTAGACAAAAACACAAGCATTTCACTTCAATAGAAAATAAGTTTTTTTATAAATACAGTGAAACCCCGCTAACTCGAATTTGAAGGGACCAGCGAAAACACTTCGACGAAGAGGGTTTTCGACGAATCGGGGTTTTCGAATTCTCAACATTTTGGTAACGTTATGATCTATGCGATGACGTTATGATAGCGTAATGATCTCAAATTACGTTACAATAGCGTAATGACCTACCCTTGAACACTTCAAAGCTGCCAACACATGAACAAAAAATTAAAACGATTTGTTTGCGTTGTTTATTGAACATCATTTTAAAAAGAAAGATAAAATGATCGCCAGGAACTTGGTCTCCAGGGTTACACACGGGATCTTTCGTTTAGTCGCCATTATTGCAGAGATATCTCGCAGAGATTCGTCGATAGACTGATTAATTTGTTGTGACGAATGATTGGGTTTTATACTGATGGGCAGAGTTTATTTATTATTGATGTTTTCCGTCTATTCAACATCTGAGGCTATACCGCTTTCTGTAATCGTTTTCATCAAAGACGCCTTAATTCGTGTGTTTTACTCCGATCGAAAAATCCACTACATGCTCTCTCTTCTATTGTTAACCAGGCATCGTGAACAAAAGAATGCTTGCTGCTAATTGAACCTTTCAACATGGCGGCTGGTTTAATCGACACGATTACGCAAGGAAAAGACAGGGATGGAGACGCTGACTTCTGAACAATGCGAGACACATGAGTCGAACTCTGTAAACGATTGTCCAAAACAGTAAACAGAGTTGCGTTAATTGCAATTAGCGAAAGGGTTCTTTGATCTAAAAAAAAAAAAAAAAAAAAAAAAAAACTTCGACGAATACGATTCGATTTTGCTCAAGGGACCGAAAAATATGTTCGAGGAACAGGGTTTTTCGACGAAGCGGGGTTCGAGGAATCCGAGCAATCTGTAATGCTAAAGTATAGGGGAGTCGTCGGGACTTTGAAAACACTTCGACGAAGAGGGGTCTTCGAGTTATCCGTTTTCGAGTTAGCGGGGTTTCACTGTATTTCCAATAATAGTAGCTTGGACTCGATGCAACTATGAAAACGGCAACCAATGAGAGAGCTAGATAGGTGACCTGTCCTTGACCTGAATATAAAGCATGCAACATATCAGAGAAGCCACTCCTCTGCGAAAAGGAAATAATTGGCTAATTTTTTTATCCTTAGCTCAGTTTAACCCACTCTATAATATAAGCTAGCACATTACGTCAAATAAATTTGGTTTGGCCGTGGACCATCACATGTTATTCGAGAGTAATTTTGCAAGGAAGGAATGTTGCAAGAAAGCTAAAAATATAAGTGAGATGTGTTTGAAAATTTCATTACGACTTCTTGGTGTGTTTTATGGAAGCATTTGCGACAGACTCATAAGGTGTGGCCCCATATCGCCTTGACACTATTCTTGGCATTTTGCCAATATTGGCACCCTCCTGTAGGTGTGATCTCTTCTTGCCCTTTCTTTCTGTAAATATACATAAACAAATAGACAAATGCTGTCAAAATACAAATACATCAAGTGTGAACAGTTAGAAAATATAATCAAAGGATTTCAACTTTATTGATTGTATGAAAATACTCTACAGAGCCATATGCCCATATCACAATAAATAAAACACACTGGAACTTCAAGCATACAATTTAATTACCTATTTTTCATGCAATTTTTTCTGATGTCTTTTTTTTATTGACCTACCGGTGTTATGTAATAACTTGGATGAATTTCTGTTTGATTTGTTTGTGATTCGTGAGCTTCCTGTTACATAATAACCCGTAATAACCTCATAGAACGTTGCTGAATGAGGGTTAACCATGTGTTGTATAGCGACTTGTTTACAGGATGCAGAGAGCTTGTATATTCCTATAACTGTGTACTCCATATTGATTATTGAAAGCACTATCGAATGGCACCTTGGTCTTTCAAAGACAGCAATGGCATACAAGGATGTACAATAAATTTCGATTTCAGATTTTATTTATTTATGAGTGTTTGTTATGGAATTTATGATAAGACAGGCTGATGAACATGATTATGGATTAGAACTTTATTCAAAATTTCAAATCATTTAACTCGATCATGGAGTTTAAATTTCACAAATGATTATCTTCAGATTGTTTTCCTTTTCTCACTTTGAGATTTGCAAAGCGTGTTGTGCGATATCCCTACACAATTATCCTATGCGATATCCCTACACAATTATCCTGTGCGATATCACTACACAATTACGCTGTGCGATATCACTACACAATTATGCTGTGCGATATCACTACACAATTATGCTGTGCGATATCACTACACAATTACGCTGTGCGATATCACTACACAATTATGCTGTGCGATATCACTACACAATTATGCTGTGCGATATCACTACACAATTACGCTGTGCGATATCACTACACAATTATGCTGTGCGATATCACTACACAATTATGCTGTGCGATATCACAAGATGTGTCACATATTTTCACGGGTTCTTTTCTTCCGCAGACGCCAACCAGGAGGATGAGGAAGGTGCCGCCCCTCTTCACTTTGCTGCTCGTTACAAGCGCATGCGACTGCACACTCAAGAAGTGGTCAGTGGTCAAGTGTTTTTTATTGCATCTTGAATTGTAGACAGAATGAATTTAAATTATTCTATTCTGCTACCTGATATTAAAATTTACATATTTTTTTCTACTTCCTTTAAATGCGTTGTTCTGTGTAGCCTCTTGTCAACATTTCCGTGAGCTCTTTTAATTTCTTCGTGTTTTCATTTGGGAAATTTATTTTTATTTTTTGAACAAAACATAGTGAATGAGGTGTCTTTCATTCTTTATTTTTTTGTTTTTGGTGCATTTGATGCTGTCACATAAAAGTCAAAATGGCCTTTTCACAGGTATTGCATCATTGATTCATCAGACAGAATTGTGGACGTAATAAAATAATTTTTTTCTAAATGAGATTTATTTTTCTCATTCTCTAATTAGATGTTAAAAAGCATGAATCAATGCTTAATTCAGGTATGGTGTTACTTGCATGTATATGCAGTGGTTTGATTCATCAAGATTGTTTAAAATATTTTAATTGCTACACTTAACATTGTGTCTGACCATCAATATTTCGAGTTCTACATTTTCTATTTAACTCCCGTTCAAAGCACGTTACCATGATTCGATTCGGTTTACTTTATTATTAATAATTTACGTGAAATCTGCACAAGTCTGTGCTTATGTTTGTTGCATACAAAAAAACCCAACTAAAAATCAAGATTCTCGTGTTTGATATTGCCGGATGGCGTGTGAGTTGATTGACGTCTGATTTACAGGGAGAGGGAGAAGACCTAGGACCAGTGATACCTGAATCGACCATAGACAACAGCGTCATTCTATTCCTTGTTCACGTCGGAGCCAACATTAATGCCCGGGACAAGTACGGCTGCACGCCCCTGCACTTTGCGGCCATGAGAGGCAATGAGGTGGCCACCAAGGAGCTGCTCAGCTGCCCAGGGATCAACGTGGAGGCTGTGGATAAGACACAGATGACCTCTCTGCACTTGGCTGCATCCCACGATGAAGAAGAGATCTGTCGCATGCTCATCGAATCTGGAGCCAATCTGAGATGCTCTGACGAGGATGAAGCGACCCCTTTGCACTACGCATGCGCTGAGGGGAGCATTGGCATCACTCAGATGCTCTTTGAGGCCGGAGAAAAGCAAGATGGATGGGTCACGGTCTCTCAGGTTTGCATAGACTCTTTCATAGTATGAAAACCGGTGCTCACTTTCTTGTTACAGATGGTCACCGATCAGGACAACCAGCAGAATTCTCCCTTGCACTACGCTGTCGAGAACCGATCGTATGAGGTTGCCAAGATCTGCATTGATCGAGGTACGGGTCCCCATCTTGTGAGAAGTATATAAAACCGAGAATGCGCAGGTGCTGATGTCAACACGTCGCGATCCAACTACACGACTCCGCTTCACTTGGCCGCCACCGCTGGAGACTGCAAGATTGTGGAATTGTTGCTGGACCACAACGCCAGGATTGACGCCCTCGACATAAACCAGTCGACCCCTCTGCACAAGGCGGCCGCCTACAACCACGCAGATGTCGTTGAATTTCTGCTCGAACGTGGAGCAAAGATTGACAAGTTTGACAAGGACAATTTCAGTCCCCTGTTGCTTGCCGCTTGCAATGGTCACGCTGAAACCATCAAGACTCTGCTCGATAAGGGCGCTAATCTCTATGCCGTTGATAAAAACGACAAAACTGCTGTCTACTGGGCTTCGGAAGAAGACAAATTGAAAGCCTTGCAGGTCAGTTGCTTCTATTAAATAGAATCACCCGGAATCTCATTCTTCATAAGGTTCTACTGGAGCACCCGGATTGCAAGGATCTCCTGGATATGAGCGATCGCTATGACAACACGCCTCTGCATATTGCCGCCCAGAAGGGTTACATCAACTGCGTCAATGTAAGTCTATGAAAAACTTCCATTCTGGGCATTGTCGCAATTTTCAATTCTCATAAAATGTGCAGCACACACGTGTGTGTTGGTGAATTATTTCTTTTGTATTTCAATGTCTCGTTGCTGACTTGTATCACTTCTTTTCGCAGCTCACATTAGAATCTGGGATTTCAGGCTCTTGATTAATATGAGTCATTCACTTTTTGAATTCACGGTAGTGCTGGAAGGAGTTCTCAAGACTGTTTTGCTTTTATTTATTTTACATTTATTCACATTTATTCCATGCCTTCTGCAACTGGCGTTTTTCGAAGGTGTGTTACAATAAAATAAAAACAAAGGGAAAAATAAATAAATAAAAAAATAATAAATAAAGTGAAATATTACATAAAAAAGTGAAGAAACACAAATAAAAAGATAAAAATTATGAAATGACTAAAGGTAGGATAAAAGCTAAATAAAAGATCAAAAAAAATAGAATGGTAAAATTAATTAAAGTTTTTACCTGATTGAGTTTCCTGTTTGGGATATTTGAGCAATTTTTTCTCAGCGTGGCCTACAGAAGCATTCCAGCACTGCCGTCATTTGATAGTTTGTACGCTGAAAAGGTTAAATATTTCCTCAGTTGCTCTTAGAGGCCGGATCCGACATGGACGCCAAGAATGAAGAAGAGCAGACTCCGTTGCATCTCGCTGCAACGACTGGCAAAACCAGGTAACCCCTCCGACTCATTTGGCTGGCTTTGTTTCGCTTTGCAGGTCGACGCCCTAGCCGTAGTAGCGGCAGTACATACTTCTCTGCATGAGGGTGGCTTTGGTTTTTCCTGGGGGGGGGGGGGGATTGCATAAATATTTAATGCTTTTGTGATTAATCTGAACGCATGTTTGCATGTGTGAAGGCACTGCTTGATGCTGGCGCGGATATTGAGTTCAAGAATGAGGAGGAGAAATCTGCCATTCATTTAGCCGCTGAGGCCGGAAAAACCAAGTGAGTCATTTAAGCTCCGGTGATGTCTGGATCAATGGTTTCATGGTGGCTCAGTTCATCCTAATATTTAAACGTTTGAAACGATCCATCACTTTGCATGGATTTGACGAAGATTAATCTCTGATCCATTTTGCCTGAAGTGTAACTTTGTTTTCTGTGCTGGAAGCAGGTTCAGGGAGGTTGCATAATTTGTTGTCTTAAGTGTAATAGCGGTGCGGTGTTTTAGCTGTGCCAAGTCCCTTACATAACAGTGGGTGGAGTTAATTAATGGCTTATTAAGCTTTACTGCTTTGGTACCCTAACAAATTTTAACTTAAGGTGAGCTTAACTGCTTGTTTATGTACATTATTGAATTTCAACATAACACATCTACTTCCATTAATTGAAATTTTGAGCCATCAAGAATTGATTCAAATGTTTCGTTGACTTCACCTGCCCTTCATCCATTTCTTTTGTCTGTCCTTCATCCATTTCTTTCGTCTGTCCTTCATCCATTTTGTCTTCCTTCATCCATTTCTTTCGTCTGTCCTTCATCTTCATCCATTTCTTTCGTCTGTCCTTCATCTTCATCCATTTCTTTCGTCTGTCCTTCATCCATTTCTTTCGTCTGTCCTTCATCCATTTCTTTCGTCTGTCCTTCATCCATTTCTTTCGTCTGAAGGAATTTGTCTGTCCTTCATCCATTTCTTTCGTCTGAAGGAATTTGTCTGTCCTTCATCCATTTCTTTCGTCTGTCCTTCATCCATTTCTTTCGTCTGTCCTTCATCCATTTCTTTCATCTGTCCTTCATCCATTTCTTTCATCTGCCCTTCATCCAATTCTTTTGTTTGCCCTTCATCCATTTCTTTAATCTGTCTTTCATCCATTTCTTTCGTCTATCCTTCTTTATTACAATTCTTGATATTTCCTTAATTTGTCTCAATTTTTCATTTTGTTGATTTGTTAGATCTAAAGAGGAACTCTTTGTTTGTTTTGAAATAGCAGAAAATGATAAAAGATGCATCTAAAAAAAACAACAAAAAATAGAATGTTCGCAGACTGCAATTTTTTGCCATTAGCTGAGGTATTTAAAAGCAGTCAAGCGGAGTAATGTAATAATTATAAAATCACCCAGATACATTTTGTATGCGTCACCGATTGTGAATTATAATTGTAATTCGTTATAATTGTAATTCTTCGGTGACTCTGCAGTGCTGCCCAACTGCGGAACAAGGCCGGGCGCTGTGTACTACTGTCTATGGTGGTATGCAGGATAAAGAACCCTTGGGATTTATTGATAAGAGTAGGGGGAAACCCCGGTCCTGGGCCTTCTGTTCTGGCGCCCGTATCATCCGATCGGATTGGGTGGAGCCGTAAAACCCCATCACTCACTCACTCCCTGTATGCATCACCGTGAACATAGCAAACATTTCATGTGGTGCAAATATTTCCTTTTGGCATTTCACATTTCAAGACATTACTCCTGCTGTGAGTCAATTCCTAGATACCTGTTTAGAATTTGAGAGGTTTAAAATCTTACTTTATTTCTGAATCTGATTTCGAGCAATCTGCTCACTCACGTGTGTGAGCAGATCTTCCAGCAGTTGATATTAGGGAATTTTCATGCTCTACTTTTTAGCAATTCTGCGTTGGGAAGAAAATCACATCTTTAATTACATTCTTAGTTCTTTCTTAAATTGACATTGCTGAAATGATCAAAGTCAATATAGTTGATCTAAGAAGGTTTCAAATGAGCAGATGTCCTCTTTAATTCTAAGTACAATTCTATTATTTTGTTCATTACATTTTAATAATTGCTAGTTTACTCAAATTCATTTTACTCTTTGATGTATTTTTATTTTTCATATGTATCAACTTTTCTGCATGCTGGTTTCTGCTTTCTTGCACAATCTTTGCTTTCATGACTTTCAACGACGGTCCTCGGACTCTCTCTTACTTCTCGTGCTGCTAGTAATTGCTCATCACAGTCACATGTCGTTGCAGCGTTGTCCGAGAGTTTGTCAATCGCAACAAAATGGTCATAAACGATGAGGACGAAGACTCCAACACAGCACTTCATCTAGCCTCACTGGCTGGCCAC
This sequence comes from Capitella teleta, assembly GCA_000328365.1. Taxonomy (NCBI): domain Eukaryota; kingdom Metazoa; phylum Annelida; class Polychaeta; family Capitellidae; genus Capitella; species Capitella teleta. The sequence continues at coordinate 90,546 of KB310543.1, forward strand.
AACAAAGTGGTCGAGGCGCTGCTTCAGGCTGGAGCCGATGTTGAAGCCAGAAACTGCACTCTGTGGACTCCCCTTGATTGTGCGGCTGCTAAGGGCTGGGAGAAGACCGTGCGTGTCCTGCTGGAAGCAGACGCTCCGGTCGACCCCATGGATAAAACTAAAGTACGAGATCTTCGAGCGGCCTAGCTCATGCGAATGATGACGTTTCTAATTCTTCAGACCACGCCACTTCACCTCTCTTCAAGCAGAGGCCATGCCGGAGTGGTGGAGCTCTTGTTGAAGTGGCATGCCAGCGTGGTGCAGAGGGACTCCGAGGGACGCAATTGCCTCGATTTGGCTATTGACAACGGCAACAAGTGAGAGCTTCCTCCGTGTGAATTCAGCTTCACGTTATTTTGCAGAGATGTTGCTCTGTGCATTGTGGGATCTGTCAAGTGGAAAGACGCTTTGAGAAATGAAACACTCGATGTCAATACGGGAAACAGGGACACTCCCATGCGCAAGCTGATCAGGAAAATGCCGGGTGAGACTTATCTCCTGCATTTATTGATTTATTTTTTATCACTTTGGTGTATGTAATCATATAGGACTGGGGCATGTAGAGAAGCAGTCATGTAGTCATTTACTTTCCTTTGGTATTTTCAGATGTAGCTGAGAAGGTATTCCACCGCTGCAGCCAAGCCAACAGCCACAACCCGGATTCGGCCGCGTATGAAATCACTTTCTATTATGAGTTCCTGGATGACATGTACGCCCAGTGGAGAGAGCAGGATGGCACCGATGCGCTGTCTTCCAGCGGAGGTTCAATCTTTTGCCCCATCCTAATTCATTGTTTCATCTCTTTTTGGGTTCACAGACAGCATCTTTGATGAAGACAACAAACTAACGGACAACGCCAAACCCTACAGCGCAGATTCCACGGTTTTGAAGCAGAACCACCCTCTCATGATCATGGTGAAGAATGAGCAGGAAGATCTGCTGGTGCATCCTCTCGTGTCCTCGTTGCTCATGCACAAATGGAGGAGTTTTGCTCGCTGGGTCTACTACTTCAATTTACTCATCTACTGCACCTTCCTGACTTTCCTCACTGGCTACATCTGCTCGACGAACGCACCGTTTGAATACGAGTAGGCGTCCTCTTTTTCTCCCACGTCATTTTTCACTGTGACTCTTTAATGCAGTCCTTTAACGGCCGCAAATGGAAGCACGTTTTGTGAGGTCGTGGAAAGCGCGCAGACTGTCAACCAATCGACCTTTGCGAAGATAGCAAAGTACTTCATCATTGTCTTGGCTGGCTTAAAGATTCTCAGTGAGGTACAGGGAGATGATTTGCTTCTTGTCTCAAATGACTTGTGGTGCTCATTTCTCAGCTGTTCCAAATCTACAATGCTAAATGGCAGTACTTCAGTTGGGAGAACCTCATCGAATGGGTGACCTACATCAGCGCCCTTCTCCTCGTTATTGACTTTGAGACATGTCAGAGCAGGACGGGAATTCGTCAGGTGAGGCTGGCATCTGATTATTCTAATCAACACTTTAACCGCTCCTGTAATTCTCATTCACAGCCGTGGCAATGGCAGCTGGCAGCTGTGGCCATCTTCCTGGCGTGGATTGATCTTGTGCTGTTCATTCGCAAGTTTCCCCGCTTTGGTATCTACGTGGTGATGTTCACGGACATCTGCTACACCTTCATGCAATTCTTTCCCGTCTTCTTCCTCTTCATTGTGGCTTTTGCCCTCGCTTTCTTCGTTCTTCTTAAGAATCAGGTTTGTTCTTTTTCATTTTTCTTCCACTTTTCTCTCCGTCATTATATCATCTTGAATGATTTTTTTGCAGAATGAGTTCCGCTCTGTGCTGTGGTCCATGCTGAAGACATCGGTGATGATGATTGGCGAGATGGAATACACCGGAGTGTTCCAGGAGAACTCCATGTTTTACTCGGAGTTGACGATCATTCTGTTCATCTTTTTCATGATCTTCATGAACATCATCATCATGAATCTCTTGGTCGGTTTGGCCGTTGATGACATCAAAGCCGTCCAGGAGAAAGCCGTCCTAAAGAGGCTTGCTATGCAGGTCAGCCAGAGCTTCCTTCCTCTCCAGCGTGCAATCCACGCGTGATTCCAGGTTGAACTGGCCTTGGATGTCGAGAGCATTGTGCCTCAGTTCCTGCGCAGGAAGTTTGTGCGTAAGAGCCTCAACGTGAAGCCGAATGACAACAGCAACAATCGCATGAAGCACTTCTTCCAGAAGTCGATGTTCATGTCATCAAGCACCGACCTCAACAAAGCACTCAATCCTGAACTGGTATCCGTCCTTCATTTTCTCACACCCGAATTTTGCTCTCTTCTTTTCCACAATCTTCTCTTCAGCCTCTCTTCCTTTTCTTCCTTTAATAATTTTGTTGTCGGATGTTTTTTTCAGGATGAAATGGAAGTTCTGCAAGAAAACCAGGAGAAGATGTTGAAGAACATCAACTCAATGCGCATACGAATGAAGAACATGGAGACCAGCAATGCTCAGTTGAGCAACATGTTGGCTGCTCTTCTCAAACACCATGACGTGCAATTCACAGACGAGGACATCGTTGTGGAGGACGCAACGTCCTCAACGTGAGAGCTTCAAATCTCAACACCTGAGATGTAATATTCTGCCAGCTTTTTGGCCTCTGTTTTATGGTAATTAACGAGATTTTTTTTAATTACTTTTATGATATTATGACATTATGACTTTCTACTCACCTTTTTTGGAGCTTTGATGTAAAAATCTCGCTTTGACAATTTTCCTTTTTTGGAAGTTAAAGCTGTTATGTAATACTCAATACTTGGTGGTGTTTTGTTTTTCTCTGCTTTCAATTTAACAATTTAACAATTTAACAATAATTATGTTCTTGAATATACCTCAGGTCAATGTTTCTTGTGATCATTATACAATTTATATTATAATGATGGGATGTTTAGTGGCTGCCAATTGTATTAACAAGTAACTGTGATTCCTGTTGACATTATGAGCAATGCTCTTCTTGGGGGAATTTGTTTCAAGCCGTTGTCTGGTGAATTTAGATCTGATAGTGTGTCCTTTTATCTGATAGCATCTCCTTTTATCTGATAGCGTCTCCTTTCACCAGAGTAGATTTATAATACGTGTACTAACATTTAATTATTGATATTAATTCAGTAGCATCGCCTCCATAGCAACTGTGCATTATTTTTTTGGTCTTTTGCTATTCTTAACAGTGTTTGCAGGGGTTACACAATTCACAATCCACAATTTATAATTTTTCTGCTCATATATTAACTTAACACAATTTCTCATTCGCCAACGAATTCGCTGCAGGGCCATCTATCTCATTTTCGTATAAAACCTTTATTTTTATTTTTATTTTGCCTACTTTATAAAAATCTGAGATGTACGTCCAGGTAAAATTCTATGTTATACATGTATTGGAATGATATATATATATGGAATATAGATCTATTTTATGAATCAATGTCATATTTCACAATGTCTCCTCTTCTTTTGGGTTATTTTTTCTCTTTATATTTTTCCTTTTTGATTTTTTTGTCTAATAAAATGATTGTGAGCATAAAAAAAAAGCTTTTTTTTTATCTCTGATCAGAGCTTGTTGTGGACTAAGGAGGTTTGCGTTTAAGGGTCCTGTAACTAGGGATGAACCGGCAACGCGCAAGGTCTTTCAGCACAGTGTTGTGATACGGTGTACTGGCCTCGGTCTTACTTGACAAACCATTTGTACTGAGTGAAATAAATTCTGCCACAACTACACTGATAAGTATGCATGCATCTAAAATGTAGTTCGGTTGAATTATTTTGAATAATATGATCTGGTTTTCCAAATGTGATGTCTCCTTGTCTCAAATTCCTGGCGTGTGAATTTAAAGATAAACCCTTATTGAATAAGCTCACATATTTAGCTTTCAATATGATAAAGCCCTCAAGGCCATAGACATATCCCTTGTCTGCTCAAGGCATAATAAAGCAGGGCATTTGGTCAATCGTGGCACGTATTTCAACGCCCATGCTCTATATGAATCATAACGGACTTTTCGTCTGACCTAATCCCTGGTTTTGCGTCAGGTGTACGGACCAACAATTAAGCCGATGTCATGGTTCGACCTGCGCATGTATCTCATTCGTCTACAGTAAAATGTTGACGTGTAAAAGCATTCTCACTTGAACAAAATATTTAAACGAGATGATGAATCCAGTTATAATTGGTCTAAATATGCCTCGGTTTTCTGGTTATATGTATATAATAACGTACAAAGGCACACACCGATGACAGGTGGTAGCTGATTGGCTGCTATTTATAGTAACATTTAGTTAACTGGTCGTATATTCAGCAAATACTGTGAATTCATTTTCACTCGCCTCGCCTTGAAGCCATCTTGGGAATTCCGAATGACGTCATGTGAAATTGAGTGAAATGGATGTACCAAAATAGGGGTGAGTTTTCATCGGTGTGTGCCGGTGCTTCTTTTCAGTAATAATACATATCTTTATTCATACACACAAGTGGTATAAAAGTAACACCGAAGACCAGTGAAGGCCTCGGTCTGCCTTCTTCGACTGTCACAAACCAACGTCGATTTCATTCTGTGGAGAACTCTGAGGTGTTGCATCACTGCTCCTGGTTAGGAATGCTTTCACAGACGCATGGATTCTGAATTTTGGCAATCCTATACCGCAAAAACCACACCTTCTTTTCTTTTCTTTTTTATAGTATCAATCAAAAGTATCAATTCGTAAAATAATAGAACTCTGCTGCTTTGCACTGAATCCGAAGGCTCAATTAATTACCTGGAGATCGAGGTATGTCGTTGTAAATGCGATCAGTTATTCACCCGAATTTGGCGCGTTTTCTAATTTCGAATTATACATTCGGTCATAAGGTTTAGGGTGGCATATTCAAATCGTCAATTATGATTGAGGTGGACGTCGATATCAGCCAGGATAATACTCCTGCTTGCGTTCGGTGAGCAGAATTAAGAGAAAATATAAATCAAATTCTGTTACTGGGACAGCCCAGCAAACACGAAACGTTAGGCGAATGTGGGAGACTTGGTAGGTAAGCTTCCCTAACGTTACCATATACCTTATTTTAACGTTATCTAACGTTACAAAAAACTTACACCTCACCTAACCTAACCAAAAATAACCTGCATAGTAACATGGTATAACTGCCCCTCATGTTGGTTTATTTTGGTTTAAACTTCACGAACCATTGGCTGCATATGTATAATTACCGGCACGTGTGTATCACGTTTGTCTAACGTCAAATAACCAAAAGTTTACACCTAAAGTAAACACAAGCACCTTATGTCAATATAAGAATGAAACAGACAATATATGAAAACAAACAATATAAGAATCAAAGTTTATTGATTCATGTAAAAACATTATAATTTACTGGATGATCATGGGTTACATGATTTTTTTTTTTTTTGCGTTCATTAATCCTCATCCTCTGACAGCACCAGGGCATGGCGGTGGAAGGAAGCATCCTCCTCCATGGAAGCCTGGAAAGAACAACATCATTACAACCTTCCAAGTTGGATTGACCGGTAATGTTGGTACAAGTAATACCATTCTAGAATTAACATAATCATGAACGGTTATTCTGAAAACTTGAACAGAAGAAATCAAGTAATATGCCCTGCCCTTGGCGCTTCTGGGGCCTCCAGGCCAACGTGGGGCTGCTTCCAAACATTCGACCAGAGTCGTTTCGATGGCCTCCTGGGTCGCACCTCAATTCCGGCTCTGGTAGGCTTCTGAAAATGAAAGCAACGACATCACAAAAGCACCAACTAAAAGCTGGGAAACCAATATACTTATCAGAATGGAGGTGACCTTTTCCGCCTCGCTAGCGAGAGATAGCTTCTTCTTCTTGCCGGAGAGGCTGAATTGGCTCCACGCTGCAGCCGATGTCAACTTCTTCCTCATTCACCGCATGGCATCGGCTGCAGTGCTTCCGCCCAGGGAAGCTAAGTAAGCAATCTGTAAGAGAGAATGACTCATTAAGTAACATCGAGCATATAGGGGGCGGGGGAACTGACACATGGCCTCTCACTCCTCGTGTTTTTTAATGATACTGCTCCTGTTGAGAAAAACAACAAACATGATTACATAAACACCAAATTATCACATGAAAAACCCTTATTACCAGAAGTGGGGGGGGGGGGGCGAGTGAAGGGGGCCGGAGAAAATTGATGCTTCCTCAAAGGGGAAATAGCCAATTCAGTTTCTAACACTGGAAGACAAAACATTCACAATATTGATCAAGATCACAGTTATGGAGACTCACTCTTGGATTTTTTCGTAATGGTTGAAACGTTTAGTAAACAAAAGTGGCTAGCCACTAAAGCGTCGTAAGGAAAGCGACACAGAGACATGTGTCGAGCTGAACACTATATGCTTTATTAAAGAGGGATATGAGTTTATATAGGTTTGAATGTATGGCTATTGAGTTATAGATAGAGAGTGAAATGAGAGTTGAGAAATTCAGAGATGAGATGACGCTACACCGCTTTTGTTTACGTTTCAATTTATTTGTCTTTATTTGTCAATAAGAAATAAAACACTTATTGTGTCATGATAACCCTACGTGCTAAAATGCTAATGATCTGCTGTGCAGCCATGTGGCCATATAAAGCCAAAAGAAATAATTTGCGATTTGCTTTAATCATAATAGTAATCGATATGGGGTAATAACCAACACGTGATTGGGCCTCAGAATTCAAACAGGTTGTGGAAGCATTAGGTCGAAGATCAATCGACGAAAGTCGTGCCTGATTCATAAGCTGTGCGGCAATTATTGGAGTAGAACCATTTTGTTATGACGCACATGCAAACATTGATACTTCCTCATAATGGTGAAAACTAAATTTACATTCAATCTGATAAAAATTACCATGGCTGTTAAATTAAAGGAATTTAACTGCTAAATTAAAGGCATTTAGTTAATTAACTCTATACGAATACCGTTAGAATTATGGTCTGTTGGAAGCACAGGGCTGGTGGCTATTTGCAAAAAATGTTTTTATATGTATACTTTAATAAATTTTTCAGTACCGTGGCAGCTGATTTCTTTGTCACCCCCACCTACTTCCAGATTATTCAGTGCACTGGGGACAAAACCTGCTGCGACGAGCAAGAGGTAATTAGCCAATGTGCAGTGAAGCAACGCATAACAGGTGTTGGTTAAGGTAGGAAGTTCTGATTGAAATTTTAATTGGAAGAAAGATTAAGACATCGCGGATCGTTACAAAAGCTAACCGTGCGCAAATCGTCCGAAACGGGCGCCAGGAGAACAACTTCAAGATGAAATCGAAGGGAGTGGGAGGAGCTAGATTTCCCGGAATCGTTATTCTATCCATATTTCTCGGCCTGGCTTCCGGTCACGTGTTTGGATATTCGGATATTAATGACGCTGTGACTAAAATGGAAAGAACTCAGTGCTCGTCGTCTGACGGTGAGTGTCTTCATCGATCGATGAGAGATCAGAAGTCGTTAACGAAGTTCACGGATAATCACGATTAAATTGTGCGTTTTTCTTCTGCATTTCATTTATTCGCACGTGATTTTATTCACGTGTTGCACAACTGATGACGATGACTAACTGCTGTAAACATCACGCCTAATTTCATTTAATATTTAATTTATGAACTGCACAAAGGAGCTCGTGTAATTAATCTGTAAGATTTCGTAAATTAGTAAAATATCTCATTCCGTATACTCCCTCCGCAAACATAATTATATCGTTGTGCCGCAGGGACATTATTTCGTTCAACGGAGCCACTTATCCATTACGTAAACATAGTTACATCTTGTGGAATTAGACTTATAAAATTACCAGTGCTGTAAGATTAATTGTCGTGTCCGTTAATCAAAGGGTGAAAGTTTAATAATACAACTGGACTTCAATGTACGTAAGGCGGTGCGTTAATTAGCGGACATTCTTAGCTTGCGACTCTTCTCTATATAAATAAAAATAAATAAATTGATGCATTTATATAACGCGAATGGATTCGCTTAAATGTGGTTCGCATATTATTCCTGGTTATATGGATCGACTCATAAGCGGCAAAATTTCGCTCTTGAGCCAAACACAACGAATGTCGTTTAATCATTGTTTGCCAACTCATCGAAATAATGTGAGTGATATATATTTTCGAGGATTCTTTTCTCTTGATTCCCCCAGCATAAATTATTTCAGCGACCAGAATATTATTTCGGGAGGTTTGCGATTTTAATTGTTTATGGCAGAACGCGCGTCAGAACTTGTTTTGCTCAATCAGTGACTCGGTCATTTTCTCGATGATTTTGGTAATAATTAGCCCCACTAATATTAATTAACTAATTAATTATATTAACTAATATTAATTAGTGACCAGCGGGAATCGTCATAATATGTATAACTCACACACGGCGAAATTTCCTAATAAGTTCGTAATTTCACTCCTCCGATTTCCCTACAGGGAAATTACCATATAATTATTACCATATTATTGCCATATTATTACCATATAGCTACATGGTTAATATATATTAATTGATTGCAACAACACAATATATAATTCCATTTCACATCACAGCAATGCAAATTTCAATAAAAATGAAATGCACGCTTATAAAAACACAATGTAATTGCTACAATAATTATGCCATAAAAGTGAGGGTCGTTCGTTGATTACAATGCTCGTAATGACCCCAATAACTCAACAATTAAAACAAAATGCAACGGTTCAATCTCTGCCCTTTATAATTTACCCTCTATACCAGAACTAGAGCTCCTATTTTATCATTATGTAAAGGGTCTCTTAACACCTGATTTCATCCTCAGAATGTGCCCCCAGAGAATACTGCCAGAATGTGGCGCTAAGGAAACCGGTAGAGATATCCAGCGCGGTTTTCGGTTCGGCTGGGCCAATGGCTGTCGATGGCGACCCGTCACCCAGTTTCTCCAAGAGCTGCGTCCATTTCAACAGCGAGGAACGACCTTGGATTCGCATTGATTTGGGAGACTCACATTTGATTCACGGCGTCCATTTGTGGACAAGAAACGATGGCCAGGACTGGGGTCAGTTTTTAAGCTTGTTTATGAAATTGTGAAACGGGTTTTCGTTTGCAGGATTTCGTGATAAAAATATTGAGGTGCGCGCTGGAGACAACAAAGAGGATTTCGGTTTGAATCCGTTGTGCGCAGCCGTCGAAGGAGCGGTTGGTGTCGAGAGGCATCTGTGCTGCGAAGCGCCACTCCGCGGACGATACGTTACGCTGCAGCGTAACAGTGGCCTCAAAGAGTTCATGCATCTGTGCGAGATTGAAGTTCTTTCTTGTGAGTAATCGACCTGTCAGACTGATCATTCTCAGGTGATGTAATCTGCAGGTATATCTCGGTGTACTGCAGTCGACAACTCCATCCGGCGTGCCACGGGGGAATGGCTGAACTTTCCGGGGTCGTGCGTGAATACGCTTTGGAGAGACAACTGTTTGGAAGGAAACGCCTGCGCAGAGAAACCGTCGTATTTAATAACGACCAATCACACGACAGTACTCGCAGATGACCATTACTCAAAGGTCACAACCCGAATGGTCAACGTGACATTCAATGCGCCGAGCGAAACACATGTAAATGATTAGAGGGTGCGTTATGATTCACCACTAATCCCGGTCCGTTATGATTCCAGGTTGTTGAGCTCATGCAGGACAAAGAAGTCCGAGTGGATGGCGAGTTGCTCCCTGGATTTCCCTACAGCATCATAACGCAATCCCTGGCGGTGCAAATCTCTCGGTCTCTGGCACACGTGGTTAGTGCCACACCGTGATCTAGATGGACTATCTTTGGTCACAGTGACATCCTTATATTTCAGTACATAACCACAAACACTGGTCTCGAGTTGAAATGGGACGGAGGAACCCGTTTAGACATCGCAGCGCCTTCGAACCTCGCTCGGTTCAACTGCGGTTTGTGCGGAACAGCTCAGAAGAACGACTTTAACTCGCATGGCAGGTACACCCTGGGGAACAGCACGACTTGCATGTCGTCTTTTGCGGGAACACCGTCCACCATGGTACAGCACGCACTGTCATTGTTACATAATAGACAAATATGCTGATCCTTCCAGAGCACAAACCAGGCAGAACTTGGACTTTCCTGGATTGACCGGCTCGACCTCGATGACCCGAACTGCAGAGCGGAGTGTGATGACCCCTCTCTGCTCATCCCACGTGCATGTCCTGCTCTTCTGCGTCAACACGCGGAAACCCATTGTCACGTCCTGCGCAATCACAACGGACCCATGAAGGTACGCATGTCACGATTGCATGGGATTCACTTAAAATGAAATGAACATTGCGCGAACCCACGACGCTGGGGTTAAAGGTCATGTGCTCTATGCCGACTGAGCTTACCAGACTGTATTCTTACGTAAAGTAGACTGAGAGTTTTCCTATGTCGATGTCAATTTCGACCATGGACACCGCGAGAAAATAAATCTGTTTATTTCATATTCAGTTTTTTAACTTAAATTGTCGATTTCGGTTTTATTTCATTCTTTCGTTCCGTCATTATTTTTTGTTGTTGCTATTTTTGGAAATTAATTGTCGATTTCAAACATGATTCACGATTACGTTTCCTGCTGAAAAAAAAAACTACGTTGGATTAAAATATATTTTTTTTTACTCATTAGTTAATTAAGCGATCTGTTATAACTTATGACCATTTTTCCACATTGGGGAGATAGTCCGATGCTCAATGTGTGTGTATATACAAGCTATAGTCATCCTTATTTATGCCTAAACTGAATCAAATTTCAAAATCCGGTTTGAAAAACACATTTTACGTCAGATATAGCCTAAGAGTTAGCTCAGCTATCCTGTATATTGATTAATCTTCTTCATGTTACATTGCATAATTCACCGTTCCATGAGAAAATTTCACGTACCTTCACTTGCTTAGCAATGCCTGGAGGCGCTCGGTAGCGAAGCGGCGTCCATTTACGAAAGTTGCATTCAAGACGTGTGTTCAGCTCGCGAAGACCTGAATGGCGACATCGTGTGCCACCACGCTCTGACAATGGTGCAGGTCTGCAGCTCCCAACATAACCTCATGCTGGACTGGAGATCCCCGACCTTCTGTCGTGAGTGACCCCAACCCTCACATCCCAAACGTATGTGCTGTTGTGCGCCTCATACAGCCATCGAGTGCAGTGGGGACACCGTGTACCAGCCCTTCGGCAGCCCCTGTCCTCCCTCGTGTGCACACCCTCCAGGCACCAAGTGTGTGCGTGCTGACGCCTGGCAGGAGGGGTGCGGGTGCCCCCAAGGAATGGTGATGAATGGAAACAAGTGTATATACTACCATGAATGCGGGTGTCAAGATGCTGAAACTGGGACTTATATTGATGTGAGTTATCTGCAATTTGAAGTGAATGGGGGGTGTCCACAAATGAACGTATATTCACAGGTAGGTTCAACCTTCATCAAAGGTGAGTGCAATCAGCAATGCAGCTGTGACGAGAGAGGCGGTCAACTGAGGTGCGAGGCTTTTAGCTGTCCAGTTGGAACTTTCTGCACAGTCGAACATGGACAGAAGCGATGCGCAGGTGAGTCATTGCAACGTTGTAGCTCACAATATTATTACAACTTGCACAGCTAACATCTGTCGCTTGGAACCCGACCCTGGCCCGTGCAATCAGTCCATACCTCGGTTCTATTTCGACCCAGAGCAAGGTATGTGCCGCAAATTAACCTACGGAGGCTGCGGAGGGAATGACAACAATTTTGTGCGGCGAGCGCAGTGTCTCTGGGCATGCAACCCTCCCCTCTCGGATGGTAATCCCTCTCGACTGGCGTGCATTTCGATAAAATTATACCGTTCATGCTGCAGGAATGCAAGTCTGCAAAATGCCTCCTCTGATCGGAAACTGCAAAGGATCAGTGAAGCGTTTCTTCTTTGATCACAAGACAGGACAGTGCAAGTCGTTCAGGTATTCGGGGTGCGGGGGCAACGCCAATCTGTTCGGTTCCATGAGGGAGTGTCGTTTTCGCTGTTACCCTTGGCTAACCCCAGGTCGGTATCCCCCCTAACCCAAACCCACTACACCGGTACTACAGCTGCTGTATTTACAGACGTGTGTCACAAACCAATGGACCCTGGTCCATGTCGCCCATTGCGCGTGGCGGCGTGGTTCTACGATGCGCTGAGTGGAACTTGCAAACCCTTCTTGCGAGGCGATTGCGGGCAAGAGAGGGGCAACTCGTTCGATACGAAATGCGATTGCAGAATGACTTGCGCTCCGTGGCACCGGAAAACATTTGCAGGTTTGATATTCTATTTACGGTTGATTTGACACAGCAATGGGTTCAATATATTCTGTTTATATCTTACTCGTCTTCCGTAAGATCTCTGATTTCATAGCTGGGATCACATTTTCTTATCCGTTTCTCTGATATCTTGCCAGATGTCTGTTCTCTACCCGTGGACTTCGGTGTTTGTCCTGAAGGAGAGGTTAGCAGCCCGGCATCTATGTGGTACTACGATGCTGACTCAGCGGTTTGTACCGAGTTCCAGTTCAACGGTTGCAACGGGAATGGAAACCGGTTCAAAACCGAAAGGGAATGCGCCGAAAAGTGCACCGTGGTTCGTTCAGATTCTCGCGTAGTCAAATCGGGAAGTTGATCTTTTTCTTTCCTTGTAGGGAACTCTGCAATGGTGATGAGAACATCCGTGTGTACAACAACATACCTGGGAAATCATATTTAAACTCAGAATTCTGAATTTTTACGTATTATGGCTGATTAAATATACCTCGTGCATATCATGTGTATACCTTTTTATGAAGCTCCGAGCTTTGCTCCTATAATCTGGAGGATACTATATGCGTGCGATTACCACGGTCGATAATTATGGTCACTGATTTCTTGGGTATGACTCCCTAACACAACGCCTTCTTTTTTGGTCATGAGTGTTACGAATTTAATCATTACCGCGTATACTGACGTGTACTTGTATATATTTTGGTTTACACCAGAATGGGTTCTTCATAGCATTAAATACTTTTCATGTAGCGTTTATTAATCTTCTTAATGTGAGAAAATGGGAGAACTGGACTTCAAGGGCATTGGACTTCAAGGGCATTGGCTTCATATTTAGCAATAAGATGTATGCCTAATTTCGATTAGTTCTTTAATCACTGAGTATGCGAAATGAGGTACAAATTTTGACGGAATAGTAGCACCGATTGCTCAATAAACATCCAAATAATTGAACAGAGGTTCTTCATTCCCCATTCTCCATACGATATTGGCGTTAACCGTGGTCCGTAAGCTGTCTTTCCAATCTTCGGCTGCTTCATCAAAAGACTCCAAGAAAGAATCAAGCTACGAATAAACGAAACATTAAATCTCAGTCTAAATCAGACTTCGCAGACATCTTACTTTCTCCAAGTCGTAGGTTGTAGAAAATTTCTCAACCAAAGCTTCAGTCATGCTACGAACATGCGACGCAGCCCTGTTGCGGCAATGGTTAATCATTGGTCAGTTATGATGACAGGCTTACATCGTGGTGTGGTGTTCGTTGAGGTAATGCCAAGCCAGAGAGTGACCATAAGAACTGAGAGAGATTCCCGTGAGGAAGCGAGTTCGATCGCTGCTGCGGATGCTCTCGTCTCCATTGGCAGCCAAACCAAGCATTCTGGATATTTCGAATTGACGAGGCAGAATTTTACGGATTTGGTTAAATATTACCTGTTAATCAACCATGCTTGAGTCGTGCAAATGAGGCCATCAGCTCTGCGTTGAGGCTCAGCTCCAAAGTAGGAGAAACTCTCCTGGTATTGTTCGAATAAGAACTCCCAATCTTCAGCACTTCCAGCTTCGATTGCTGAGCAATATACGGATTCTCGCACGTCTGGACGGATGCTAGTCAATGAGGTAAAATCAACATCAACGGATGAGAGTCAATATGCTGCACTCACATGCTATGCAAGGCACTTGGGTCCGCTCTCCAGTCACGAAACAAGGTCTGAGCCATGGCCTGGCAGTCGGAATGCCCGTTCTCACAAGCCGTGTTCAGAATTAGGGTGCGGAGATATCTAAAACAAAGAAATAGTTCATAATTCATAATTTATCATGGTCATACTGTTAGACATTACTCACATTGTAGGGAGTTCATCTGCGACATCTTCATCCCAACCCAGCTCCGCATAAGCATCAGAAGTTATGTTACGAATAAAACTCTGCACAATCAAATGAAACACAAGGAAACCAACACTGAAACACGTACTCTCAGTGCGGCATAGTTGCTGTGAGAGTCGAATAGCCTGTTGATATGGGGCCACCCTTGAAGCAAGGCATACCAAGGCAAAAACTCCCTTTCATCGCGCAAGTATTCGGCTATACCAAGAGGAATCTCAATACTCAAACGCCCTGCCCTGAAACCAAACAAACTCTAATACATTTAAACTTGAATCATATTTGTACCTATTTAAGGCAAAGCTATCCAAAATCAGCTGCCCGCGGTCTCTGGTTGCTATGGACTACACTCACAGTAAAGTAGATAAGTAGATATACTCATTATTATTGTGATTATATTCACCAAATGATCAGTCTTCAGCTGCCCAATCAGAGCATTCCAGTTTTCGAGGTCATAGTTCACTCGAAATAGGCCACTGTGACCCACATTCGCCAGCAGCCAATCACCATCTCCTAAATCTTGATCTAAATTAATGGTCTCTAAAGGAGAATTATTATATTATTAACATGATGAGGATACAGAGACGCTTGGCACTTACTATCATTGTTTTCCCTATAAAACCACTCTGTTTTAACTTCTGTTTCTACGCTGGATTTGTACTTAATCGGGATGTCCCAAGTGTAGCTGATAGAACACAAATTATTAAATCTACCGACAACTCTGCGACCCTTCTTACTCGTATGGAGTATCATACCACTCCACAAGATCTCGTTCGGGTTCGATCAGAAAAAGTTCTTGCGTAATTAAAAACTGAGATGCACTCGTCCTCGCAAAGTTCAAAACTGGGTATCCACTTTGCATAATCCACGTCAGGCAGGCTTGACTGAGGTTTTTATTCAGCGTGATTCCATCTGCCAGCGCTTGCTGCAATGAACCACGAATCAGTCAACAGAAGAACGGCCAGCACACTCACGTCGTCCCAGGCTTTGAACAGATCCCCATAAACTGCGCTGCCATACTGCATTCTATCCACGTATACCTTTCAAGAACAAGGTCAGTGATTTCCCACGCTAATCAATGTCAATCAAAGCATCTATACCTGCATGGAACGTTCATAAGAGTCTAGACCAAGGACTGTTTCAGCAATCATACGAATGAAGCTTCCAGCCTGGGAATAGGGCATGTATCACTATAGCGTTGCTGGGGCGGGTGAGCCTTGCCTTACCTTGTCATACGAGATCACGGTGAACACCGAATCGGGATCTCTGTAGGTGTGGATGGTTGGGTTGTGAATGGGGTGAGCGCTGCCCATTTGATCATACGACAAGGCTCTGTACAACACCTGTGCTTGGAAAAGTTCATCCTAAAGATAAGAAATGTATAAGAGTTTTATCGAGCCCCGTGACATCTCACGGATATCCACGTTGGTTCTGCTTCTGCTAATGCCAAATGTTGGTGCACTCTGGCCATGCCTTCCTGTAGCCAGATATCTGACCACCAGGCACAGGTCACCACGTTGCCTAGCCACTGCAGAGAGAGAGGGTTACCTACGTGAAGGTGTTACAGCCGACGCACCTGGTGGAGGAGCTCGTGAGCAACGGTGCCAGCCATCCTCTGTTTCTCGTACAACGTAGACATTTGAGGGTTCCACAGCAGACGTTCTTCCCTGTAGGTTATCAGACCCCAGTTTTCCATGGCTCCGGCTGCGAAATCCGGAATGGCAATCTGATCTGGAAGGAATTTTAAAGAGTTAGATGTTGGCATTGTATTCATGCTTGCACTGGTTTACCTTGCTTTGGAAGAAGGTAACTGTGGTTGAAATACGTCTCGAAATAATCAAAAACGTTATCACTGTAGCCTTGGCTAACGTAGTCTGCGTATCCCTCGTCAATGTACTCATGCCTTGCCCAGTATCGACTCTGCTCAAATGAATAACAGAAACGAATCGTGCTAAAAGATAAATGCTATGAAACTTACGAATTTCTCAGTCAACCCTCCAGTCGAGGTGCTGTTAACAAAGGAGTAATCAGCAACTGCAAATGCTAAAAGGTATGTCGGCATGACAACGCTGGTTTTCTCGAAAACCGTTGCCACCCAGTTATTCTCTCTGAAATGATGCGCGTATTAAGAGAGAAGTTCCCCTACGCTGCTTTAGTTAACCCTTACCCTGGGATTTGCTCGTGTTCAGGCATATTAGTCAGGGCAGTCATGTGACTCTGGTGGTGTAGGGTGACGTTGAAGGTTGCCTTCAGCGCTGGTTCATCCATGCATGGGAAGGCACGCCTAGCGTCTGGTGCTTCAAATTGGGTTGCAATCATATACCTAGATTATGCATCACAGTTGCCATGGCAATCTTATCATTGTCTCCCCCTACTTGGTCTGACCCTCTTCTGGGTAACTGCTCCAGTACATCCCAGCCATGTTTTGCGACAACGGACCAGAGAAGTTTGTACTGATGGTGTAGTTCTCACCAACGATGAGAGATTCCCCCAATACAATATCATAGAAGTAGAATTCAGGACGATGTCTTGTTTGTGTCACAGGAATAATACTTCCACTGGAAGACCTGACCACAATACTACTGTTGTCAATGCTTAGATAATTGATATGCATAACGACGGTGTCAGTTGCTGTGCGACACCAAAAGTGCATGACGGAATATCCCGTGAAGGCAAAGTCATCGGCATCAGAGCCGTAGATATCTGGTCGGAGTTCAATGTCGTAGTGCACTGGGACGAGGTCATCTGGAAGGAGGTAGTCCTCGGGTCTGTCTGGCTGGGCGGTTGGTAATGGCGTACTTGAGCCTGTGACCTCACCGTCACAAGGTGGTGTTCCAGGAAGGCCTGTAAGTTCAAAGGTCAAAGCGGAATGCTGTTCGTAATTGTTTGCATATGTTGATCATGATAAGCTGTCACTTTTGATTTGTCAAAGAAGTCAATTTAAATTTAAGTTTGTTATGTCGGTGCAATTGATGATTGGTAAACGCATTGACTTTACTGCGGCTGAATGATAAGCTGAAGATTGTAGCCAGTAAACAAGCGCTCAATGGTACTTAGCCTAATCTACGTTGTGTAGTGTAACGGATTTAAAGTGTTTTATCATGCATTTGATAATCATTGGATACTTGAGTGTTTAAGTACCTTATGCAAGGATTCACCATGGTTACAATACAGGACATTGACGAAACATGCACCACTTAAGTACAGTTTAAGAATCTGTGACATCAATTATGATGTTAAATCGCTTTATGCGAGAGAGATAACCTGATACGATATAAGACGTTAAGGACATGCGGATGATGGATTGCATTATGATGAAGTGACGAAGCTAGCGAAGTGTCACATTCCATGCAAAGTGTCTTTCTCTTCTTGCCTTTGAATGATTAAGTGACGAGAGAGTGTGCCGAACATTTGCATAAAGGAAACATTGTTTCAGGAGTGAGGGTGAATGCTTCATATTACAATATGGATCAACTCAATAAGAATCATGATTCATGGTATGCATCTCTAGTGAGGTGTTAGATAATTGAACTTGTTACATAATATATGAAAGTTTTTTGTAGAAAGGGAGGAAAAGTGAAATGAAGTTCAACAGTTACAGCTCTTAACAAAGGGCGCTTCATCCCGCTTATTCATTTTTTTTATATATTTTTTTTTAATTATTTTTTATTATTTTTTACTTTTTTGCAAGCGATTATAGCACCATAGACCACCAACTGCTATGTCTCATGTTATGTATCACTTTTCATACTTTTGCATTTGATACTTCTTCGGTTGCAGCCTCGTATTCTCGTCTTCAACCTTCTCAGTCAATTTTAAATACACGATCTTTCACCTAGATACAGGGACACACCCTGGGATAAAACTCACAGGTCGTAATTATTGTCATTATCAGCAACAAAGCCTGTCGCGCATGGCCACATGTTTGACTTGCATTGCTGCGCATTTATATAATTTCCTTGATATTACAGGATTATGCAATAGCGATAAAATGCTCTTGCCCCACACTATGACACTTATCTAACACAATCACACTTTCTTTTTATTGCAGTCCAAGAATGTACTTTTAATTACTGCCGATCATAAATCCCCCACCCCCTCGTTTAAGTACCCCCTCCTTCGTAACCCAGCAACGGAAACCCATCGCATTGCAGTATGTTCAACAGCAGGCGCTTTATTGGCCTTGGTTGTTGGGATCACGCCTTTAATTCTGCGACATTTTCATCAGGGGCTTTTGCCACGTGAACTGCGTCGACGATAAAGTTACATTTAGGACGCTATAAAGCAATACTTATAGCTGTTAGGTAGTGATAAATTAAAATTCTTGAATTTGGCCATCATTTGACGACAATTGATTATCCACGGGTTGTAATGTGTCAACTTATCTTCTATTTGATGTGTGGATTAATTTTTATTAATTTTTTTATTTTTTTATTTTTTTTTATTTTTTTTATTTTTTTTTTATTTTTTTTTTTATATATATATATATTTTTTTTAAGTTTTGGATGAACGATAATAACACCATTATTATTCTTATTGATTATTTATTGATTATTTATTGATTATTTATTTATTTTTATTTATTTTTATTTATTTATTATTCTTATTGATGACACTAATTTCTTTTTCTTAGGGAATTGATTAAGACCTTTAAGAAGCCAGCATTTGCACCATTTTACTTTTCTTTCAAAATTTGCGTCATGGAAGGTGTGTTGTAATAGAAATACTTGTCAATCGTAGCCCACTTTGATATCAATACATCCACATGTCTAACGTACTTCACCACTACATAGTGCATGCTACGATAAGCGACACCGCTGCATTCCTGCAACCAGAGGCAACGAATGTGAAAGACGACGCCTCCAGAGTGTAAATATCCAGCTTCCAATTCACAGCACGTCTCACAAGATGCTCAGCCAATGGCTCACTTCTGGCACCTGAAACATTCCCCGCATTTGACCAAAACCCCTTGTGTGGTTATCACAGTATGTGACCCCAAACGTCATCCAGGGCGGGATTAATTGTTGCCACACCCTCAGCATGCGTTACATTGAAACCTCTGCGCATGCGCCACCTGGAATGAGCCTCATCATAAGGGTCAACGGACGTTATGATTCTGAACACGCTTGGAACTTGTGTAACAATTACTACAGAAGATACAATATATGTTTACCGATTTTTCTTGGGCGGCCATTGGTGGTTAAAATAGACGTAAGACATTGAGCTAGAATATTGCGTAGAATTACTTTAGTTTATGTGTACATACATGCACATTGAACAATTAAATTAATTAAGTGCCTGCTAAACATTATATCGATCCAGAGAACAAAGATTACAATATAATCAGTGATTGATCAAGAGGTGTGTTTGTGGTGCAGAGTTCCCGATGGGGCGGTGGCGAAATGACAAAAAAGTGTACTCAAATTATTCACTCATTCCCTCATTAATTCACTCATTAATTATGAGTGATAATTAATCATCATTCATTATGAGTGATCATGTACTGTAGGGTTGTTAAAGGAAGACATAGCGTCATTCGGAGAATTTAGACCGCATGTGATCAGTTGCGCTGACAAAAGAA
>KB310543.1:111374-142887 GCA_000328365.1 Capitella teleta
AAGGTACATGTACTCAAATTATTCAGTCATTCCCTCATTAATTCCCTCATTAATTATGAGTGATAATTAATCATCATTCATTATGAGTGATCATGTACTGGAGGGTTGTTAAAGGAAGACATAGCGTCATTCAGAGAAATTTAGACCGCATGTGATCAGTTGCGATGACAAAAGAATTAAAAGAAAAAAGAAAAAAAAAAGAAAAAGAAAAAACTAAACATCTGTGCCAACATAAACGGACTGTCTGGCTGTCACCTTCTTGACCCGTAGATATACATACCCGGGGAGGGGAGGGGTGGGGTCTTAAGGTTAGGTTAAAACGCACCCCCCCCCCCCTACCTTGAGAGGCAGCAACATACATGCTGGTTGAGGTGTGATACAACCGTGGAGGGCAATTCAGTCCGAGATGATGTGAGTCTATCAGCGCATGCCTGGCATGCCAGCTGCTAAAGTCAATGAACAATACATTGAGAATTTAGTTGAAGTTGATTTGTGCATTCAAAGTGGTAGCGACCAACACAACTCAACATTAGTGTGATGTAATGGAACCAATCGCATGGACAATTATCCTTCGCACTATGGTTGATATGATGAGCGATGCAGACTGAATGCTGGTTGCTGACCAACAACAAGCTCTGGTAGCAAACCCCTCAGATCGTTTTCTCCGGAATGAAGTCGTGATTCTTGCAAAGATCCCTGGTGGAATTTATCTTCTTGATGGCGTGTGAAGTATTCACAAAATTCACGAAATATATGATTCACGAATAATTATTAAATTGCAAGTTGATTCTTATAACTATCGGCGGGATTATCAAACCACGATTGAATAAATAGGGCTGATTGAGGGATAATTGGGAAAACCATGGATGTCAAAAAGACACTCGATAAAATTTTAAAGTGATTTGAATTCGCCCCTTTCATAGCATTCAAACAAAAGGTGACATTTTTTTTAACGTTGACGAGAGTAAAGTCCACATTCTCTTTTTAAGAGAGACTCCTACTGGACACAGAAAATCACTCTAAGAATTGTGTTCTGCTGAATGTGTCCCTTAACAATGATCATGCTTATTCAGATATATAATATCAAATATTATGTCACCTGCATTAATTAACCAGTGTGCAGGTGCTTCTTTTATCAGAGCATAATAGTAATGCAGGCCAAACCCGAGTGACAATTTTCGAAGCTGCGTTTTGCACCTAGCGTCGACCTGATGAATAGTGTGAGGATGAAATTGACGCTATGAAAACATCACAAGGATGATTACAATCGAGCTAAGCATGCAAGTGCACTCGTGTTAATGCTTTGATGATTGCATAATCGACACTCAGCTTAACATTAAACAGGTCGCCGGGTGCACCAGACGCAATTATTTCGTTGTTTTTTTTTGTTTTTTTTTTTGTTTTTTTGGTACCAACCACAAGTGTCGATTTCGTCTGCAGCCAGAGGGGAAAAGCTAAAACAGAAGACACATCGATTGAAAAAGCCGAAACAAATGCCAACAGAGGTTTCATAATATTAGCTTTGCACAGGGAACAATTGAGCGATATTTTGGAAGGAAGTAAGAGGAAAAGGAGAAAACGATTGAGACCACGTGAACCGGAAGTGCTTCGGGTTAGAGCTGGCACAGCTTTCGCGAAAAACAAAAAGTTCGTTCATTTGCATTTCAGGGTTCTCTATTCAGTACACATGGAGAATTGAATGTTTAGCTTCCATTATTTTGCGAGGCAACAGCGAACGTATTTACCCGAATGTTAAATCAAAATTGGTGCCTGGCTGCCCCAGGGTATTTAATTATGTATGCTGTAGTATACATTATTTTGTGATGGGACGAATATATAATTTACAAATTACAAAAGATAAATAAATGTAATTCTCGAAACACATGACGGTGAGTAGATTTATTCAGAACGAAAAGAAAATCGAAATCGAATAGAATTAAACAAAAAGAGTCCTGAGGTTACAATAAATGCACAGGAAACAAAAGGAAATTAAAAAGAAAGAAAAAGAAAGAAAGAAAGGTTGACTGATTGCAATATTTAATCGATGAATACAGTTCAGGAAGCTGTGACTGCTCACAACGATGGTCAACTGCGAATTGTCGATGACATGAGTCGCGATGGAGCGATGGATATTCAATTGTGATTATGGCGTTTTATAAATCTGTCTAAGTGAATATTACTTCATTCATTGGCATGTCTTTAGCGGATGTTACATGCAGATTGCAAGCATTAACAAGATAAGGTACTACTTGGATGAGGATGATCTGCATATCATATCATGCCGTGTTACCTGAAAAATGGACCATGGTATTTTTCTTCTGCACCGGCAAAAAACTTGCTTCAAGGTCAAGGTTCAAAACACAGCTGTGCACATCACAACCAGTTGACATGAACACATCAGACATTATTTGGTTAATTTTCCTATAACATTACACATAATTGAACACAATTGCCCCCAGTCTTGTCAATCGACAGGTATAGCAATATTTTATGGCATCCTTATTTTCCATAAAAATTTGTGATTGTCTAAATATAGATAGTTGAATTTTATTTTGGGGATGACCCATATCAAGCAATGACATACATGAACAATAATAACATGATTCGAATATAAAAATAAAATAAATAAAACATTCAATCGTGCATATAAACATTCCGCCAGTGGGTGATCTTTCGATTGTTAAACACACCAAAAGAGGAAAACAAAGAAATATATTTAAACAATGATTTGTGGTCAAAATCCAATTAAGCATATATCTTGCTTCATGGTGATTTTTGTTTAATTCAAATTGCATCAATGCGTAGATATAATCCAAACCAGTATAAATATAGTTGACATATTTGATGTCTGTTTTGCGGCAGTCGAGACATGACAAAATTTATTGCTATCTCTTTCTGAGGCGAAGTTGTTAATCCGGCTTCCTCATTAATCCGACCCGAATCATTGAGAACGAATCTGATCGGGTTAATGAGGGTCTGTTGTACGTTCAAAAACGATGAAATTCGCACGCAAATCAATTATATTATACGATTCAGCCGAAAAAGCATTGTTTTGTAATTTTTTGTAAATTTGAGTAATTGAACGATAATCTCGTAGTTTTTATCAGCGGTGATATTCAGGCGTTCTGGGTGCAACAAACGCAACCGTGCATGTGCTTGCAAAGAAGGTTTAGTGAAAGCTAGTTAATTAGTTAAAGTTTTTTTGGTGCTCACCAACACCCCCATAACTCTCTCAGCATGCGAAATGAATTTGCGATATAATCTATGAAGCCAAGTATCCATTATGTATATAACCATGTATTTCAACCTAGTGGAAGTATGTCATGAAAAATTCATGTCATCTTCACTATAAGTAAATTTAGCACTTCAACAATTATGGTGACTCGATGCCAGCCGATATTAATCGGATGATCTGTCGAATTATCTCATAAATTGGATCAACCTTCATGGACAGCTTACAGCGAAGATTCGCTCCTGTCTGCAGCCGATTGGTGAACTCCTGTCGCTATTATTATCAGCATCGTGAGGTTTCCACAACACGTACATATTTAATTGAACATATTTAGTACGTACAGGCGCATTCACAGTAGAGCACAGAGATTTCTAACAGTGCAGATTACTTTTCTCTTCGAAGATATTTCTTTCTATGAAATGTGTGGAGCCTTCCTTAATGAAACCGATTGTAGAATTACTGACATTCTGAGCTCAAGTTTTGCCTTGCTCTGCCCACTGCAACACGATTTGGCGTTAAATCTGTCTCTCCGTGTTTCCGTGTGCACTCCGACAGCGCCTTGTCTCGTCGCATGAGCGGGCACAAATGATTCCGATTCATATTTCGATGATTTGATGATCTCCCCGCGGGTTTTAGCTTTCGGATTTATCTGTTTACATTTTTGGCCTGTTCGACTCTCTCTCTCTTTCTCTTTCTCTCTCGACACACTCGATGCTTTTTGGTCATTCTTCTTCATCGCCCCCAGCGGATTACTATACACTGGCATGATGTCAAGGCCACATTAATTTTTCCCCTCTCTCTCTTTTCCCTCACCTCTGAATACACCAGCATGGAAAACAGAACGGAATGTCAAAATTATTATAATATTGCGAGCGATGTGTCATTCCAATGCTAATTGTACATAGTTATTATTGGCAACTTATATGTATCACCGATATAGAAACTCGAATTACGTGTTGGTACCGGTCATTTCCTCAATCACAAGTGGATCGATAATAGTGTGACATAAAATTGACCTATAAAAGGGTAATGCCATAGGCCTGGTTTTCGGAATGGCGATATTTATATCATGCTATAATTTGTAGACCTAATCTTCAGTGTCAAAATGATACTGTTGGTTTGTATGTGTCGCTTAGAGCTTCTACAACAATGAAACAACCTGTTGCCCCAGAGAAATGATCTATAAGAAAGCGAGACACCATTCTCCGCCTCATTCAATCATCTTGTTCAACCAAAATCACCGATACGCTTATCACAATGACAGAGCACTCTCTCAGGCCAATCCGTTCGATGTTTCTTTGCTGAGCGTCGTCTGTGTTGGATCCCGATTGTGTAACTATATGAGAAT
Organism: Capitella teleta; assembly: GCA_000328365.1. NCBI lineage: Eukaryota > Metazoa > Annelida > Polychaeta > Capitellidae > Capitella > Capitella teleta. The sequence goes on from KB310543.1 coordinate 115,955, forward strand.
CACAGAGAAAACCCTCCTGCTTTGATCCCGCGTAGTGAGCTTCTCGTTATGGTGGCCATTTTGCTCGTGGATGTGCCTACGAGGACCTCAATTGATGACAAAACCCTCGTAAGTGCGAGGGAATCTGAGGCCTTGTACAAACATTCGCCAAGGACATAATAACGAAGTCTCAATTACGGTTGGTGGATCGAGATGGAGCGGGTGCTTCCGAGGAGTTTGTTTATATCAACCACATTGGGTGCGACATCGCCTATTGCTGAATTAAGCATTACGCTTCGCGGAAATAGGAGCTTCATTGCTTGCATCATAATACACGCTTTCGGGTGTTGATTGCAATGTACGTGTCTCCTGTTGTCGGGTGTTTTGCGTCCGATGAAACCGGATTTCGGGGCAAAGTGCTCCTCCATGTTCGTTTTCTTTTCTTTTTCGGATTTTTGATTTGATCCGTTTTAGTGTCATCGATATGCACATTGTGCTGAGCGCATTTTTGACCCATTGTTTTCAAATGATTTTCAAATACAAATGCGGATTTTGCGTAGAAGAATGTCTTTTGTTTATTGCTTATCAAGGGGTAAACCTCTTTTTACATTCTCCAAGAAGTTAAAAGAAAGCAGAAAGTCATTATACTTGTGTTTGTAATACTGTTTTGCATGTCGTAGTTTATTTGTTTACTTGTTTATTTGTTTATTTGTTTATTTATTTCATTATTTCCGGCTTGGTTCACAGCTGAAGAAAAAGGGCAGAGGTGAATTTCGTTAATTCGCCAATGAAATAATTGATTGACTACTGTTAAATTGCTTGATTGGTGTGATGTTCATTTCACCTGAAATCGTGTCTCACTTCAAACTAATTATTATGCGCACTTTAATTAATTATAACAGATTTATAATTATTTATTAATTATAACTCTGTTATAATTAATTATTAATTATAACTCTGTTATAATTAATTATAACTCTGTTATAATTAATTATTAATTATAACTCTGTTATAATTAATTAATAATTATATTAAAAGCCTGTTATATTTTCTGTTGCAACCACGTTTAACTGGCGATTTTCCCAAATATTGTTCAGATTACCTGGGTGCTTCTAACTAAGCATTAGTATTCTCGTTCGTTTATGTATTGTGTTTAAGGGTGCATGTACGTGTATCATTTTTATTACTCCTTTAATGCCACTTTATAACTAAAGAAAAAAAGAGCTCGTTGAGCTGCCGCCAGTGACTTTGCTTCCATACTCGAGTTCTTAACCCAAATGAAATGTGAACCGATGCGATTATGATGAGATTGACCTCATTGCAACGCCGAGATATGATATCGATTTAAATTGGGACCCGGACTCAAAACCGAGCCATACCTCTGCAGGTCATTGACCCTTCATGCGATGATAGCAACCTCAGAAGGGAAGTGTCTCTTCGTGTCAGCATCCCTGAGATTTAAGACAAATATACGAATTTGTCTTGAGTTAGATTTTAGACTAAGGAAGTACTACATCAGTCGATGCACATGTATTCATCTCATTATCTTTATTTTATGTTGTACGTTTTGATACTTTCGGTTGTAAGCACATAACCATGCTATACAGAATCCATACTTGCCGATATATTTACTCTATACTACTCGTATTTTATCTTGTTCCTAATAATTACATGCATACACATAATCGTATAATCCTATAATTGCACAACCGTAATAATTACCATTGGACGTATCCCACGGGCGATTCATTTCTGTCTCTATAAAAACAAAAGTTGATAGAGCTAATAGCCATACTTATAAGGGCCGAATACACAAACTATAGTATAAAGATAGTTTAGATAATAAATTGATGTTTACTTGGAATGGGGCCTTAGGGATTAAGCATACTATGTTCCTATGAAGGGAAGAGTAAGATGATAGATAAAGCCAGCACATGGAGCTTGTGATTGATTGATTGATTGATGGTTACTGTTGGTATGTGTGAGAAGCGGATACTAGCTGCACTTGGAGCCCTGAAGCCCATCTTTGCTGTTGATACCTACTCCCCTGAATGACTACCCAAGAACAGCCTTCAACCAAGGCTGTGCAAGAATGCATTCTGAATCACGAAATCAGAACCAACACAGACGAGAACGAACAGATGGACAAGGATACAGATAAACAAGTATCACACAAAGAATATTTCTTAAAATTTTGGCAAAAATGATGACTGAAGATGACCAAAGATGACCAAAGATGGTGATATAAGCTCAGCCAGAGCCAAACCACAAGCCAAGCCGATCGACCGAGTTATGAAGACCAGACCGTGATGTCTGAGAGGACGACCCTGATGAACCTAATGGCTGTGATAACCATGATGACCATGATGCCCCCGATGACCCTGAATATCATGAAGACCCTGATGACCATGATGACGATGATGATCGTGATGAACCTGATGTCCATGATTACCCTAATGACCATGATGACTCCAGAGAGGACAGAATGTATTCTATGTGTTTTACTGAAGGAATCTCGACTGGTCCACCAACACACTAACACACCAATACGACTCAATACGACCTGAATACATGCATGAATATATAACACATGCTTGAATATTTAAGAAGGCCAAGACAATCAAACATAATTTTCTCCAATGTATCTTACTTCTTATGCTCTCTCTGTTTTACATAAAGCGTTTAAAATTTTGTGGCACAAAAGCACCCGTTGTTTCTGCCATGCCCTCTCACTTGTATTCGCACGTCGTTGAAATGAAATAAATATTATTATTATTATTATTATTATTATTATTATTATTATTATTATTATTATTATTATTATTATTATTATTATTATTATTATTATTATTATTATTATTATTATTATTATTATTATTATTATTATTATTATTATTATTATTATTATTATTATTATTATTATTATTATTATTATTATTATTATTATTATTATTATTATTATTATTATTATTATTATTATTATTAAGTATCATTAAACAACTTAATGGGAAGTAAACATTTTAGTTAGAGAACTTAATATTTTAACTTAAATATGGAAGGCATGTTAAGATTACATGGGTGTTTCTAACTATTTTACACGATGTTACATTATAGCATATGTAATTATGATTATATAAACTATACCTATGTATGTAGACCTTCGGGCAGAGCGTGTACGGGATTGCTTCCATCTCTTCCGATTATCTGGATATAATCCTGAGTTCTTGGAATTCGATGCGTTTTCCGTTGGGACAACCGATCTGATCTGGGATTTCGTTCCTGGAATTTAGAATCGTGGGTTTCAGGAGTTCAAATAAACAAACAACCAAGCAGACGAATAAGAACAGGAAAAATTTACGGATTGTTTTATTGAATAACGTCGCAAATTTATTTATTATTTTTTTATTTTGGGTTAGTTTGTTTTCTGGATCGATTTGTAGAAATGATTGACATAAAAGTACAACGTGAAAACTATTTTTTAATTTTTATTTGATCCAGTTGAAATTATTTGAATCTTGGTGATCATTGATGAAATATACAATATTTATATTATCTATGTAGTAGTAAAATGGGTGACCATAAAAGATCCGGCAGTCAATAAAGGGTTTGACTAGGACAGAATTGGAAGAAGATTTATATTTACTTTTTATTTTTTTTTCCGATGCAGAATTGGAAGCTGCACAACATAAATACAGAATCTACTAAAATCGCGTTTTGCGGAAAATATCTAAAACTGGGTATGAAATCAGGTCATGGGGTATATATAATTAATTAATTACTGATATTATAATTATAATCGTGGATCGCACAAATTAATTAGCACTGCTTATTTGCGGTGTCTCACTGGCCTATATACATAACGCAAATCCACCCGATTTCAAATGCAAATAAATTCAAGCATTAAAAAATTCAAATATTAATTTTGTAAACCCGCGGGGTCTGTATGCAAACAGCGGTCATGTGTTCCCGGTGACATCTGTTCGTGTCAGTTCGGAATCATCTAGGTAATTCGTGGTTACGTCTTACGATTTACGAGGATTTGTTTTCCCACGAGGTCAGTGAATTGGAATTTGCAATTTATAAAATGAAAACTTGTTTTTAATAATTTATATCCTAATTTGCAATTAGCTACAATAATGTGCTAATTGGCTATGAAAGGTGGCGTTTGTTTAGTCACATCAGAATAAATACATTACTCTTTTTTGCGGATGGCAGACTTTTTGCCAATCAATTGAGCGATTGATTAAATTGTGTGATATTGTGATTTTGGAATTGTTGATAGCCTAGCTCTCTTCGTTTGATGACAGGCAGCCGAGCTCAGTTTCTTTTCTCGGATAATCTAGAGCGAATAATTTTCAGTATTCTCTTATATGACGTCATCAACGTTCATCTCTATTTCAACAACGTTGTAATAGTCTCTGTTGACACAACCAGCGGAAACCCTAACACCCACTCAGCCGTCCAGAGCATCCTTTGGCCAGGGAAGAATCGGCTGGTGCCTCGATCTACCCACGAGCAAACAAGTTTGCGCCGAATAAAACGGCTAATAAATGACGATGAATGCCAACTACGTAAGAGAGAGAAATAAATTAATATGATTAATATTATCATTATTCAGTCTCACATTTGAATGCAACGTCGTGTCCTTTTGACGTTGTAATTTCTTCTGTGTGGGGGAAAATAGAAGTCATTAATCTCATGAAACATTTCGCTCCCAGTGGTCGATACATCTTAATCGCACACAGATTAGAAGGAAACACAAAGGAAATCGAAAAAACATTGATTCTGGTTGATGGGTGCTGAGCGTAAAACTCTCGAGATCTCAATTTCATATAATCGACAGACAGTTAAACGACATGGAATTCTTGTTCTGTTTGCTTAATTAATTAATTCACAATTAACTTATCCCGGAATGATCCAATTGAACTGCGATATTTTAATAGTATTATAAACAGCAATCATATCTTGAAATTTTGCCTCCAAATGTTCAGTACTTGAGGCTCCAATATCATGGATTGGGAGAGGGGGGGGGGGGGTATTTTCCAACTTTCAGAAATCTGACGAGTTTTTTTTTGTTTTGTTGGTGAAATTAACACGGCGCAAAATTAACATTTGCGCCAGAAGAAAACAGACGATGATCAAAATCATTAGTTTTTCTTGGAAACCACGCACCACCGAAATCAGGAATTTGGAACAGAAAAGGGCAACTGTAAACATAATCTTATTATAGACAAACAAAGTCTTATTGGTGAAGACATAACTATATGCGCCAGACGTTAACGTGCCAGCGATTTCCCTGCATACGATTTATGAATATTATATGCGCTGATAGCTTGTCCTAAGATTTGCTCACACCGTTTGGTGAATCTAAAATCATGTGATATTTTAAGCAAGTTCAAAGTCTTAGTTAAGGCGAAGTGACAATGGCATAGATCCATGGCATGCGCGTAATTGTGATTTCTTAATTATTTTATTCATAAATTAGCTAATTAAAAATCTTTTGATTGATCGGTTGAATATATAATTCCGTGTTATATTATGCCCAGCTTTGATACTTCCAATATTCAAAGTATTACAAATAATATTTCTTTAATGAATCCGCCTCATCATTTCAATGTAACAGAACTTTACCATTATTCACAACCACATAATATATGTTTTAAGACAACTAGATAACTTGAATTAAAATAATTGTAAGCAGCGAAATATATCTTTCTTTAATATTACATATTCTATTTTGGGAATTGGCAACATACCACTCTCACTACACCAGTGTGATTGAGACAATAACAAATCAATAATTGAGATGCATGGAACATAATTGACCTTCATGCACATGGATTCACTATTGTACTAAGCCACCTTTATTTGTTATACAAGGAAATTTGCATCAACCGTAGTTTCTAATCTCTTTTTAATTAAGTAATATATAACAACATTATATTTATTTATTTATTTATTTATTTATTTATTTATTTATTTATTTATTTATTTATTTATTTATTTATTTATTTATTTATTTATTTATTTATTTATTTATTTATTTATTTATTTATTTATTTATTTATTTATTTATTTATTTATTTATTTATTTATTTATTTATTTATTTATTTATTTATTTATTTATTTATTTATTTAATAAACAATGTTTTTGTTAACTCTTTTCCCATTCGTTTATCTGATTACTTTGTTCTTTCATCGTCCTTGTAACAAGTTTCTTAGTTCCCCAATTATGTAACGATTATAAACAATTAAATAACGATGACAAGAAGTTAACTCATAAAAATACTTTATAGTGACAACAAGTGATGGAGACCATTGCCATCTCAACAACTGTGGACTTCATAATTGCAACTATTGTCTCGCTTTTGTGAGAGTATTACTCAGTACTAACAGCGTGGTACCCTCTCTGTCAATATGGATCACGTGATCTCTCTGTGGAGTTGCAATTAATGTACATGCTGCAATACGCCTTTTGACTAACACATTCTGAGACATCACACCTGCTTTGGAATAATTCCTAGGTTGATCAAATAATTTTTACAGATGGGTCAAATTTGAGAGGCAAACGAAAAACAAACAGTGTGTCGATTTCATGAATCGGTGGGATTGGCGCTTAGCTATCATTATTATTCATGCGTGGTGGTACATCTATAATTATGTTTGGAAGTTTGAATATAAATCAAGGTCAACCTGTCTGAATATGTGTGCATATCCTTGTGTACATGAGGGCCTCGATTTGCACCAAAGGTGCGTCAATGAATTGAACTGAATATTTCCATGCATGTCTTTCAAGTGAAAACAAACCGTAGACCCGGGTGGGGGGGGGGGGTACGAATGCATTGAGCACACCAAGCCAAACACCAGCATGCCCCCACCATGCCGAGCATTGCTGCTCATTGAATGACGCAAGGCCAACCCCCCCACCCCTCCTCTCCCCTCCCCCGCGGCCACTTGATCGCTTATTCCATTCCAACGAAGCTCCCATCTCAAAGAAAACATCTGCCGTGCTGCTCTTGTTTGATTAATCTCACTCCCACACCTCTCTGTACATTGGCCACTGCGCTGCTTATTCACCACAACAGCCGATGACACTTGACCAGAGCGCTTGATGCATTGCAGTCCCTTGTTAATCGCAATGCGAGATCCGAGCACACATTCCGCTTGTCTATACCTGGGATGAGGTCGAAGAAAGCCACGAACAAGGAGGACTCATCATGTTTACTTTATATCACACTGCTTCATGGACATTTAAAAAAAATAATTCTATAATTCGAACACACACAAACAAACAACAGCAAAATTGATGCATAATATTGAGGCTATGCACCTTGAATCTCCAGATATAATGAGAAAATGGGGAATAATGCTAATAATTATTGCAGTTGTATTGACAGTAACAGATGCGCCCGATGTCATATGTTATTGCCTGTAGTAATTAACAGAATAGCAATGAAACAAGGAATAACCAACCGACCATGTTTAATGCTCTTCTGAAGCTCACGCCATTTTCAGATCAGATCAAATATTATGGATTTACAGCAGAATAAACGACGCCCGAGAAACAATAGACAGCGTTCGGTGAATGCACATTGCTGATTCGCTTACGACGCCTGTCCAATGCAGATTATTGTTATTACAATCTTTACAGTTCACACCTAATGGTTATCGCCCTTACAGCGCTGCCGTCAGTATCCGAACAAAGGATAGATCTCACCAGTCTGTAGTTCACACCCTCATCTCCAGCACCCGCCTCATGCTAAGGACGCGGAGGAAGCTAGTAGGGGGAATTGTGGCATGCACTTGTTTCCCGAGGAGCTCTAAACCCGTCAACTTCTTCTTGTTTCCACTGTCTCCGTTTATAAGGAGATTGAAGAGAATTCTAAGCCATGAAAACCGCGATGGAACCCGTAAATCGTTGCATTTTATGAACCTTCGTCGTATTGTGCTAAAGAATAAAGAAAGCTTCAGGGACCAGGACAACATTCATTGCAACATTAGCCAAATTAATTTAGGCGACAAACCAATGTTTTGTTCGGTTACTCGCAAGTGAAATGTCACTCAAAACTATGAATAAAAACCCCCATGTGAAGCAATTATGCGATAAAATAGATGAAGAGACTGAGATTTGGTTTTAGAATCACACCACCTTATTTGAGGATTTTCAAGAACGATTAAATGAGGTCACAAAATGTCGCATTGGTGTTGGGAATTTACGCCGTTAATTGTGCAGGTAAATCATTCATTTATCTCCTGAATCAAAGTTAATTATTGCCAGCCGTGTTACGCACATCAATGCACTTGAGTACAATCACAGATTTAGGATACAGCAGTCACAACATGAACATCAAATGTCAATAAACACAGCATGGAACTGTATTTGAGATGAATGTCGGCAAATGCGCGTCAGTTTTCACGGTTTCAATTCCGTCAAAAGGCAGGGCACGTGATCGTAAAATAGATTTATGTTGATTTAAGTATTTATAGACTTATGACCGCAAATTATTAATTGTTATAACATCGTTTAGAAGCGTTAAATTTGCACTGGGGTGGGGGTGGGGGAGAGTCCAAGTGCCGCAGTTCATGACTCCAGGGCAATATGCGTGAATAGTCAATGAACGTATTCGATGCCTCAACCAGTGTGCTGGCACGGGAGAGGACTAGAGAGTCAACATCATTGTGCCCTGCATCATAGCTTCTTTTCTCTGGTGGTCACAAATGTGCAGGGCTGTCCAGTTCTCGGGAAGGTCTGCAATCTCGGTGTGGTCAAAAGACGGAACCTAACGACAAATGGCATTCCATTTTTTTATTATGTATTATATTTTTGTTTAATTATTATTGGGATTCAGAGACGCAGAGAAGCGTAAACTATCTTCATATTAAAACGCAATTACACCTTAATTCTTTTGTTGAGTGAATTTCATGTGAAATTCTCTTCTTCTCATCTTCATCAGTCATTACACGATGCTACCTCTCTGCCTTTTGAACCTCCATTGATGCATTGGTTGGCTAGCAACAACTTCATTAACACCGCTCTAAAATCAACAAAATATCACGGGTAAACGAATGGATAACATCACAACGTCGTCAGCATACCGAAACCTGTCCAGAGCTGATGGCGATGACGTCATTATTCCTGTAAGCTAAACCTCCGTCTTTTTCTCTCTTCCATATACCAAATACCAAAAAGCCAACCCATTTACATGACCCAATCCCTGGTACTCTCATAAATTGAGTGACAACTCCGCATCCGAAGTGGTTTGCACTTTCCGGGCCAGCCCTGTTTATGGATTAATCAACCAATGTACGTAGCCTCGTTATTCGTCATGGCAAAATCAAACGCGATACAGACTCATCTTTTGTTTCCTCTGAAAAGAGCACACAATGATCTATCTGCTGATCACAGCATTTTTCCTCTTATATAACCCCCGCAGTCCTGATTCGCACTGGAAAGCCAACGGCCAAGTCCATGCGATAATGCGCTACAAAGGGGGAGGGATTGTGTTGATACCTTTTGTTCAACGGTAGATGCGATTACATGTTTTGCAGCTCCGTTTTTTTATATGAATTTCAGGGCATATAGACCGTCCTCTTAACGGTTGGGGGCGCAATGAATGCCGAAACAGCATGACATTCAGGGGCCTCGCAGTCACGTGATCAGGGTTGCAGCGGCGGAGGCAGCTCAAGCAAGCCCCCTTCAATGCTGGTGGCTGGCTCCCTTCGCTATTCAGATGCTGTGAGCAGTCGACGAATGCCGTTCGAGTTCGCTCTGTCTCGTGGATTATCTAAATTGAGGATACTATCACCATGATTTGATTTCAATACTAGTTCCAATGATGGAATTCTGAATCAATTCTCAAGTTTTATTCTGAATATTCTTGCAAAGAGACGTTCCTCTCGGTAAGTTCTCACTTTATTTCCTTTTGGCGTTGGATCTTTTGGATCCTTTGCGAGTTCCTATTCACAGAATGCGTATCACAGAGCGGGTGTTTATAAGAGAAGACAGACAATAGATTGATAATTTGTTGCACATTTTTTTTTTTTTTTTTTATTGGGGAAAACAATAATGCAATTGGCTGATGAGAATGTTATCAAAATCCGGTATGCATCAGTAATAAACAGAAATTACCTTATCAATAAAAAAACTGGTGAGTTTGCTAACAAAAAAATAGCATTGCCCCAGAAAAAGAAATTCACTCCCACGTTGAAGAGACTTGGTTGATGGCTGCAAGTGCTCTAATCAGATACCTCAACACCTCTGCAAGTCTTTCTATCTCTCCCCACATTGTGTTCTTGCGTTGTATGTTGTAGGTCGGTTGGCAATTCTAGACTTATTAATGCAAAAAAGAAGGGCGAACGAACGGAGAAATCGAGAGAATTGATTTTCAAAGAATGGATTCTTGCTATAAGACACGCAAAATAATGGGGCCAAAGTCATGATCGCCCCTAACAGACTAACTCCCCCACACCACCCCCCCCCCTCTTTGTAATTAATGCCTGCAATGTTATTTTCGCTTCTTCGTTGTTTCTGTTGGTAAATTGCATGATGTACCGACGAACGAAATGGCCTGAACAAACAACAACGACGGCAATTCCTATTTTCGCTACACTCCACACAACTCTTGCATTTCTTTCGCAGTTTATAGCAGGCGCAACAGGCACTGTTGCTGCATACTCTCGCAACTGACGGATGGCTAGGCCCAGTGCCCAATGACCCGTTAGGGCCCTTTAGGGCACACAATCAGAAGCCCGACCCCTGCCTCCTTTGAGCCCTTCATGTCTTCCCTCCGTGTGCAAGATTGTGGAGGTGTTAACACTAGCTCAGAGAGTGGTGCCTTTGGAATTAGGGTCAATTTGAGAGGAGCTCTTTTAGACTGGCGTGGCCAGGTTGCTTTTTAATGGAAGTTCGCATAAGAATTGCACGATCACGGATCCACATCTGGTATTTTGAGAGGTTTTTCGTGTTTTTTTTTCTTCTTCCAGGGAGACTAAAAATAATCGTGTTTACAAAACAAACGTCATAAAATATCATTTTCAGCTCTTTGTGTTCAAGTACAAGTATTTGTGTTCTAAGTTCATCTCAGTGAACCCATGATGCACTCACGTCAACGTTGAGTCATAACATTATTCCTTAGGTACCGCCGCTTCGTAATGTTATGCTAACAAGTTCCGGTGTATGGTGCAATTAGTGTTATTGCGTTTCTGGTTAGGCGCATTTACGATTGGGAAATAAACAACCTTGGCTGTTACTTTGTCACAACATGCAGAGTCTTTCTACAATTGCGATCTTTTTCTTAGTTGTTATGCAACACACAGAGTTTCCACACCATCTTTCACGATGTTTGCTTGTGCGTACATCGTGCACCAAGCAGGAGATGGAATGTATTATGTAATTTACATCAATCGCGCGGTGCATATTGGGAGGAAAGAGTAGAACTTTAGTCTGGGGAAGAGGCCACGTATATGATACGCGTAACATTGTCCAAAGGTGAATCAAGTGCAGATTCGCGGCCGTAGACACCTGTTCACGTGACGCAACAGAAGTTTCTTTTCGCATATTCATGGATTACTTGAGCGCAGCATGTATTGAGATGGTTTACGACAGCAAACAAACAATTGAGGCGAGTTCTTTTCGACCCTCTTTCATTCTTCCTTTCTGTCTTTCGCTCGAGCTGACTGACGCAGACGGGGAACCTGATCTCGCTGCAGTTCAACCGATCCTTCAGTTTCACCGTTGTATCGTTCACAGCGCCTGTGTATTTGAATGCTTGTAATAAATAGTTCACACACGCAGAGCATCTGTAGGCTTTGATAAAAACTCGTTTCGCACGATGAATTGTGTGGAGGAGAGCTGAGTCGGAGGTATAATACGCCTCCTCTCATTGTACGCGCTGCATGTATGTACGTGGCATTCAAGTTGTTGTTTTTTTCTGCCTCCAAGCCAGGGATCATACAAGTTATAATGAACCCACCATGTAGGTGTACTTGCTCGCAATCTATACCTCTCTCAAATCCAAGGATCACGATTTGTCTTGATGAGTTGATTTACAACCGCGCCCGTTGCCGGTTAATTTGTCAGATATTCTACCCACGACGCGAGGCAAGTGAGCGTCCTTTGTCTCTCCACTGCTTGCCAGATTTTTTTTGTCCATCGCCTTACAATAGCGCTGAGCCATTCATTGATATATCTCCATTCTTCCCCTCATCCATATTCATAGCGGTTACATTCACTATGAGTGCATTGCAGAGGAAATCACGCCAGGTTTTGACTCTTTGGATTAATGGAGGGTGTGCAAGGGATCTGGCGGATCATCCAATCGTGGGAGGTGATATTAGGGGAGATCTCAGGCTGCGAACAGCGCTACTGCTCTCCGAAGACCGGGGATAGGAATGCATAGAAGCCGTGGTTTTACAGCTGAACGTGGCCTCCGCGGGGCTTGTAAATGGAAATGAATGCCTCCACCCTGTTGCTCATTCTCCCAATGACCGTTCACTAGCAACACAAGAGCATGCACAAAAGATCGTGCTAAGATGCCATTGGAAAGGATGATTCCGCTCAAGGGAATGATCAAGACATGTCCCGGCCAGGCGAGGAGAGGTGCCCTCATATCCTGCAATCGTGAGGGTCTCGGCCTCAAGTGCCGGGCTCTTCTGTCGAAGACCTTCCGATTACAAACCTCTCCTGTCTTTCGAAGCTTCCAGAGCCAGACATTGCCCAATCCCAGGAGAATGCTTCTCAGTGCTAGCTGGGTGAGCTGTACTCATGAGAAATATTACGGATGGGTGCGTTTGTCCTGGATGATGGGTGGCTTTTCTTTTGATCACATACACGCAGTGTGATCTCCCAGGACCACTGAATCATTCAATGGTCAGGAGTTATGCACGCATTGTCATACACAGTTCATATACCACGAGCACGCGCTGGTATAAGCATTTCATGCTTAAAAATAAAAACGCTGAAATCCACAACACTAAACGCCTGCAGACCCGCTTTGCACGCAGAGGTATTTAGATTATTGTGAGCACTGGCGGCGAGCCTCAAAGTAGCGAGGCTTTATCGTGCACCCCATCATTGCTGTACATCCATTGCGATGATCATCGGCTGTGCAATGGGCAGGCGCAATGAAAACAATGCGCCTCGGTTAACTGCAGCCGGCGTCTGTTTCGTGGGTGTACCTTCATTGTTAAAGGGGAATAGCCCGAATGGGTCGAAACAATCTCGCCTGCCAAGATGAAAGCAGGGTCTGTCTTTAGTTTATTGCATGTTCATAGCTGCAATATTCGCCGGCGGAAGTGATACGATACATAAAAACGAAAGATGCGGGAAAACAATAGACTTTCCTGAGGACTGGCAGGAAACGAGGCGGGACAAGCGCCAGGTCTCATCTCCTCTCAACCTTCTGATTGACAGCGGTTGCAGGGATGCTTGAGGCTTATTCTGTCAGTTCGGCATCCACGTACACCGTTAAGTGTGCTTATATGCGGACATATCGCAGAACTCTCTATACGCGAGGGGTGCATGTTTCCCATCAGGGAATCTGTGAGACAGATAGCCGTACACACCAAACGTGATGAAAGGATGCATCAAGACAAAAGCCCTCAATTGCTCATTGCTTCCACCTACACCCTCGCGTTTATTGCGCCACTTCGAGCACCCTTGAGTTTCCCTCCCTTCCCTCGACCGGATATCCGTCCAATGAACAGCCTTTCTTAGCGTCGAAAGGGGATTTACTCCAGTTATCGAACTCACAGGGCGAGTTGAGATCGTTCCCTAGATTGCGTGATGGCGAAATGGATTAACACACTGGGTATCGTGACGAAGGGTCACGTGTCGATCACGACATCGACACTTGGAGGTTGCTGGGAAAGCACGAATGCCAACGCCGTTGAATTCCCCCCTCGCAAACGATTTCACCGACTAGTGCAAACGAAGAACTTGAAGAGGCAACGAAGTGGGTTTATAGCTACGCAAGGTGCAAATGAATGGTAAATGCCTGGCAAACATGCAGCCACTTAGCCTGCCATTTCGCTTAATTAGCTTCACGTCATTACGTGTTCATTTCATACTTAATCATCCCGCTGAAGACGTCCATCTCAACCAATTGTTACATCGTTTGTTTAGAAACGGTTCGCACGTGTATGTCTAAGCGCTATTTTCGTATATGATAAAAAATCAAGTGTACTCTACATATTGTGTGTTTACGATGTCCCACGGTAAGGAGAAGTTGTATACGTGAAAAATGACGTAATACATATTCAGTTATGCCCTGCACTCAGGCATTTACTGTTCATCGCTGTTTCTAGGAAGTTGCGCAATTCATAACAAACATATCCATCCAGAACTCTGTTTGTTGTCCGAAGTCACAGCTGACCACTAAGCCATGCACACGCTGAGAGCAGAACTCCAGTTTTTTGTTTGTCCGAGACCTTTAGTGAAATCAGCGTATCAGGTGCTGGACATCAAACTAATCACCCAGGTATAAACAGAATTAGGAAGTCACGAAACCTGCGTAATGATGCATTTAGCGTAGATCAGGTGATATCATCCTCAAATGCTGATCAGCAAGTCTGTTGGTTTACCTGCAAGGGAAGCAACAAGAGGCACGCTTACTTCGAGACAGCTGGTTCTCGTTTGCACCGAATTGCTCTTCCAAATATTGCCGACGCTCGAGTTTGACTAACTTCTATGTTGAATTTGTTTTCTATGGCGCTTCCGTGAATTGCACGACACTTGTCACCATTACTCGAGGCTGCGGGCCGATTGATTTATCGATTGCATAATGTGCGTAACATGCATCGGCGCATCACTTTGGAGCATTGTGTTGCTGATGTACGTGATTTATGGCGCCGATTGGGCTTGATCAATCCCCTTTGATGGCTGTTTCCGCTCAACAATGTTCTGTCAATCAGTTTCAGCCGACTGGCCTCGTCGCTTGGCCCTCCGCCCTTTCAGAGCAGTCCACGGGGCAATGCAGATCCAACATGCGAGACTTGCTACCGTCAATCAGATGACAGATTAACGCCGTACGCGGTCAAAAGGTGTCGGCCATTCGATTCCCATTCTCATTTCAATCATGCGCTGGAAAAAAAATTCTGGTTTGTGCGTATTCCCTGGTCGGGCCCTGTTCATTTGACCCCAGTGACCCCTTGGATTCGCAGGTGGCGGTTAAATGAGAAGAAGAATCGCCCCTGGATCTGCCTTTTATATATGCAAGACTCTTGTATCCGAGCCGCCTAACACACAGAAATGGCGCACAAATACCGCTGATGGGTATCAATATTTATCCGCGAATTCTCAGCGTCTGTGTTTGTCGATGGCTGTTTTGCATGCGGCCTCCTTCCTCCAACACACTGTTTCTTTTTTTGTTTTCAATTTGCAAGTACGGGCAGTGATCAATGTGTTGGCGCCCGTGTGCTTTGGACCACTGCTTGTCAAATGTCTGCTGAGTGGATCTGCGCCATCTGAAGTTCCGAATTACGTGTCAGCTGTCTTTCATGTGTTGTCAGTCGTATGCCCATCGCAATTCCATCCATGTCTGTTTGTCGCAACACATATTTGCGTCTAAATCAATGCTGGATAAGAATACCTTGCATAATCCCCGGCACCTCCCCCCTCCCCCCTCCCCAGTGTATAATTACATGTCATGATTTGAAATCCAATACGTGTGATATTGACCAATCATGAGGATTTTTGGTTGCAGCACTTAACGTGTCCTAAACGTTTGGTGCGTACCAATAGTCAATGAGTTATTTCACGAGTGTCCACATTTCAGGACTGTTTTCAAAGGGTTATTTCAGCCGTGGGAATCAATGTTCTCTCGGTGTCAGCTGCATCGAGTTCATTGCGTGCTGTTTCATTCTTTGCATTCTCCATAATGAGACCCATGACAAGAGACCATTGGTCGGCAAATGAGACAGAGCCGAGCGGGGGCCATAAAGCACTCGTCACTGCCTCGCTTGGGGTCGCAGGAGCAGCGAAGTCCGTCGATCTTGCCACTGTCCTCTTTGGTGTGCCATTAAATGCATGATATTGCCACAACAAACCGATCCAAGCGACCATTAGCCACTATTTGTCGATTTCGTTTATTGGGTTTTTATGATAATTGGTTGTAATTTTACCAGGTCAAATCTATTGACCAAAAAGAGATACCTTGTTCAAACTTACTTTGAAAGTAGGTCACTGGGTAGAGGCTCCGGGATCGATCACCTATCGTTCCATTATAGCGACGACACAGCATCGAGCCATTGCCAATCATTCACAATTGCTCACCCTCCATCATTGGCTTCGTTCGAAGGTCACGAGGTGCAGTGGCTGCATCCATGCATAGGTCAAGGCACCTGCAAATGCACCTGGGTCTGATTGCGATGCCTCGCCGTCTTATCTCGCCCTCCTTGTCTTTTGCCTTGTCGAAATGGAAAGCGGGGTTCAGCAATCAGCACCTTGTTAAAGATCTCATTGTTTTGTGAAGGATAATGGGAAATACAACTAATTGTGTCCCTCTGGCATATTAGAGCTAGTTCTGAGCTCACAATTCTGTATAGATAGAATTACTTTATTCATTCTTTTCTCTATATATCTTGCTTAATACTTTGATATACATACATGAACCCACAAGGGTAAGGATTTGCCAGCAATTTTTTTTTATGATACTTTGGCTTTTACCAACAGTGATCATTAGCACTTCGGTAAAGAGTAAGATTTTTTTTTACTGGTGTGAGCTAATGGTTAGATAGAGATAATGATAAATAGCAAAACAATCATATCTATATCACATAATATATATCTAAAGTTTTATCGCTTTGATTCTCAATATCAGCCCTTCACTCTCTCGTGATGGAGTGGATATATTTTGTGTTTTTTTTTTTTTTTTTTTTTGAGGACCACCTCTAAGCTAAACATTGAGCAAAAGACTTCCAGACCAACAGACTTGCGAAATGATGCTTCAGCCAATTTGCCATCATCCAAGTATAAAACTTCATCCGAGAACCGTATAGCCGCACTAGCGATAACTTGTCTCTAAGCCGCAGGCGATTCGAGAGATTTCTGAGAGATTGTTTTCCAGGTATTTTCGTCGTCATTGTACGCATGCGCTTCTCCTCTCACACGTGGGGTTATTGCTAGCAATGATGTATATATGACTTTGCACCACCATGCAACGAGAGATACGAATTCGATAAAGTGATAATACGAAGTACGAATAACTCTTGGATGGCTAGAAAACTGGAGGGACGGGGTGCACTCCCGTTTTTACATAATTGAGAGGGTGGAAGAGTGCAGCTGCGGTTCAAACCAGGTTGGTCTAAAGCTGCGTATCGATGGTTTCTGCAAGATCGCATGGGATGTTGAAGTAAAGCAGATATAACGTGGTGAGAGCAGTATTTCAATATTATTTATTATTATTATATTATATTATTATTAGTATATTATTTATTATATTATATTATTATTTGAACAATTTGACATGCTGGTAATCTGTTACTCTGTGTATTTAGCTGGTTTACCGTTTGGCTTCGTTAAGTTAATTCTCCGATAACGATACTTCTTTGCTTTTTTATCTGAAATTTTATCAATCATATAATTATGATCTCCGCCATTAGCCATGAAGTTTCTAAATTCAACGAGACAGGTTATCATTCGGACTACGGATCATTTGCCATAAGCGTGCCATTTAGATACATGTACCATAGAAGGAGAATTTAACCCGCGGCGGTTACAAGAGGACTCAAGTGTCATTGACAGCTCACTAAGAAGGAACCTACAGAGACGATACGCCCATCGACACGAACCAAATCTGATCGCCGGCTTTCCGAATCTCCTTGAGAACCGCCCGAAGGGGCTAACAGTGCAATCATCGCGAAACAGTTGAGAAATCTCTGGTTAACATTTGTCCAAATTAGCATCGACGGTCATTGGGTGCACCCCAAGACTGTCCCAAACCGATTAAGAGCCGCTGGCTTGTGATTCAGTGGACCTTCAATCCGATCGATTTCGACCGAAATAAACCGGATTGCAAGTTAATACGGGCGCAGTGTTTATGCGCACTGTACGGGATACAGTGGTGGCAATTGTTGTATTCCTGGTCTTAACCAATCTATTAATTCCCAGGTTTTCTGGTCCATAATATTATAACAGATGCTGGGTGAGGAAGGAGTTTCTGGTGCAGGGAAATGTGAAAAGAGTGGAACTTTGCAGCAACAGTTTGCATCGACCTCTTTGCTCCTCATGGCTTAGAAGCAGCAATCGATGGCGAGAGAGGGTTACGCAGCAAATTCACTCTTGTGATTCCAGCATCATCATTTGATTAACATCTGTAAGCCGTTCATGATAATGATGATAATTATACATGTTATACTATCATTGAATTCGTTGTTACATTGGTGTGAGTTTCTTTGTCGTTTGACTATATGGACATGTACTTTGATTTCGGTGAGCTAACTCTGAAACTTTATCAATTTACCAAAAACATTAATCAAACAAATGAAACAAATAATAATAATTAGCTCTCTCTAGTATATAGTATAATAATCTAAACAAGTACTGCTCCATACTAATTCAACGAAGAAGCTGACAATTTAAAGTACACACTGTTAATTTGTTTTATTTTTAGCATCAAGATGTTATTTTTATTCCGGCATTCATTACATCATTCGCCAAGTGAGCCTGTCTGAGCGAGGCAGTGCTCATTACGCAATTATATACCACGTACAGTTTACTCGAACGTAGACCCTGCCCAATCGCTGGCCCTACCAACATACACGCACGCAATGGAGATAATTCGTACTGATCTTTATCATAGCGGACGTTTTGGCAGGTATCCCCGCGTGGCACAACACACAGGTGGTAAGCAGCACCTTCGCCTGTTGCACACCCCGCTTTCCTTGGCTGCAGTACTTTCAATAAACAGCAGAGTATACAAGTGGTATGCCCCGGAAGCTGCTGGTGGAAGGTGATGCATTTGCAGCGACGTATCTTCCCTCGAGTGGCATGGTAATAAGCTTGATTGGAGCAGATCTCCAGAGGATGCAAGTGATGCTTAGAACGAAGGCAACATGGCGTGACTGCAGCATTCCTTCATGCCTCAAAGTGTATTGCTTCAGAACCTGTTGCCATTGCTGTTCATGTCATCGCATGCGATGTGCGCAGGGGGTTGTTGGTGTCATGCAACGCAGAGACGCATCTTCTGGATTGGGCTTTGGTATAAGCAATTAATCGAATTGTGTTAATATGTATACATGCGGAGGTTTTTGTCCTCGAATGACTTCCTGTTCTCGGATAACCTTCCTTTCCAGACATTGTCTGTTTGGATGAATCCACCACAGCAGACACATGGCACATCAGGTTAGCTGATCGCTTGCTTGTGTTGGTTTCAGCAGCAGAGCAAGCTCACAACATCAAAACTGCTCGCATCAACTGTGGAACACAGTTGATGCGCTCTTCCAAATAATTGGGGTTTACGTCGCGCGACCAAAGGGACCTTTTGTGATTACGTAATTTCCTGTTCTCTTCTGTCAATAATTCACACGCATAGTTCTAATGGCGGCCTCATCCCTTTCACTGTCAATATGCGCAAATCCGCTTCTGGGGCGTGACAGCAGTTTGATCTGTTTTGCTCTGGATGGAGTCCATCTCATGGAGCAATATTCTGGCTCGTATGCCAGCACGCATAGCTGGCCAAGGAGCAACGCATCGGGGTGTTGAATGACCGAGCATTTCCGCGACCCTCACCCCATTTGCGCCCTATTAAGCCTCCGGTCATCCCACTATTGCCTCCGCGCTAATGAATTGTTATCCCGAAAACAAGCCCAATCACTTTTTGCTTCACGCCATGATCCACGTGACAACATTGCCATGTTCGTTCTAACGCTCGCTTTGCATGTCACTCGTCTCCTTATTCAGAGCGGAACAAATGGAGCGGCCGGCTACGGCTCCCGCGGGCCTCATTCAGCCAATTGTACAAGTACTACTAATTGTTGGTTTCGCAGAACTTAGGCGTCATATGAAGGGGGAGTTTGCACGCAGCCACCAGATGGCGCGACCGATCGCCTGACCTACTGAACCCGGCCTTTATGGTCCCGTCGCCACTTCCCTCACATTGATTAACAATTACACTCTTTTCATGGCCGCAATTCCGTCAGTGTCATGTCATGGTACATCACGTGATCCGACGCTAGCTCCAAGCAACAAAAATATTGATTTTACGCTCAATTTTCAAGTGCAACTGATTGAACTCTCTGATTGGTATTATGCTCAAACTTTGTCTGGCGATCAATGTGACATTTATGGCGAATGATTATCGGGTATTAGCGGTATTTGGTGGCTGCTTCGCGATTTATCTGCATGTACACCTTCAGCATATGATTCCTGTAAATATACAGATTTCATGAGTGTTCCACCTGCACTAATTCACTGTTTACCCGCATTGTGGAATCGTGTCCTTATAAACCCTTATTTTCGTGTGGGTAGAACTGCATGCTGCTATTTAACTCGCCCGTATTGTGCCATTAGTGTTTTTCAAGCATGACGCTTATCATTTGTGCTTACCACTTGTGCTATGACATGCCATAAGTGCTTTAATCCAACCAACATGACGTTGCTTTCAAAGCGAACGAGATACAATCTCTGCAAAAGTTGTTTGCAGTATTGAGCCACACATGCAATCGAGGAATAATCAAGATAAAATGAAACGACAATAAATCATCGCTTACCAATGGCTATGAGTTTGCTGCCTCCTCACTGATACTTTGTGGGAGGGTTTTTCATCCCAACTGCCTGCAGAAGAATGAGTAGGATAAACAGATACATCCCACAGTCTAAAAAAGTACAGGAGATTGCATTTAGAAAACAAACATGTCGACATCGCCTCGTTTATAGTGATCCGCCATTTCAAGGCGGATTGATTTTTGTCTGGTGAGAGTAAATCGGCGGAAATCCGGACTACTTTCTACCCTCTACACGTTTTGTTTCATGTACACGCCGACCCTGCGTTCAGATGACTTTCATGATGGAAGAGCTCAGGACAACCTCTTAAATTCGTTCTGTCTGTTCTAGCTGCTCGATCGCCGTACTTCTTGAGTGGCGTGAACAATAGAAGCTTTTAAAGAGAGACACTTGGCTAATTGTGTCGTCGTCTATTGGCCTAGCTCGGCACTCTATGGCGTAAAACTACTAGAATCATTGGCTCATTGTGCTGGTGTACCCGGGCAGAGAGCCTCAATTGGCTGCTGTCACATTGTGATGAAAATCTATCCTCTTTTTTGGATCTTATTGTTGGCACCATTACGTGTAGCATAATGGTAATGAGATCATTGCAACCATTATCGATGTCTGAGAACTCAGCGCGAACTTATTTGAAGGAAACGTTGCATTTTGTATCAATACACTCATACATGGAGATAGCATGCAACTGATTGCTTCTTTTTGATCTACAAACTTACATTCAATTTTTGCATTCTTCCTTCCAGATGATTGTGGAACAGTGAAGCCTGTCCAGCATGCAGACCAGTGTTAGTGAGTTCCTCTGCGTTGGGGACCACGTATCATTGTTCTGTGAGGAGACTGAAGGTTACATCTTCAACTGGCAAACCAGGTGAGCATTCAATCAAAAGTCACTGGATGACACCTGCAATCATTTCGCATGGGTCACTGGCTGCCAGATTATGCAAAGTGTTGTCTGTGGTCGAGGCACCTTGACGCTCAACTCGCTGCTTGATTAAACCCAATCAGACGGCGATCGTGCCGAGCTCGTTGATGGCCCTGATTAGCTCATCTGCTCCGCATCGAGTATGCAGCGACACCTTTTTCAATATCCGTCATTGCAGGCCATTTCAACAGATTTACGACCTATCCGATATTCGAGATCACGATAACTGGAAGGCGAGTGATGTTTATGCTCCCCGAATTGTCAGGACCAGGTGTTCTCTTGCAACTATTGACACTTGAGGATACATGCACAGGGTCACCGTTAATCGAATTGTTGGTGTTATATAAGTGATCTTAATTAGCATTCCAGACAGGAGTTTGTCAGTTGGCCTCATTGTAAACTTGTTATCCTAATATGTTGGGTGCATATATTGACCATTGTCCATTACAGCAGTAATTTAGCCGTGTCCGCCGAGAGTGCTCAATTATGTAATAATGTATTATATCCTAATTGAGTATATATCTGTTTGGAAACAGTTGCACTTCACCCGTTACGCAATAAGCAAACCGCCCTGGTTCCGCAGTAAACCAAGTGTAATCCTTCCCACAATTCTCGCCATTCCTCATCATAGCATTGCTGCAGTCTGTAAATTTGCCTTGATTGATATAGCATGGGTCTTTGATTGCCGGCTGAGGCGTGCGGTGGTCATAAAGCGAGCCCATTATCCCCTCAGACACGAGTAACCAGCTTTACCTCGGGCAGCGCGTTGGAGTTGGATCGTACCGGGACAGGTGCTGCGCATGTGCGACACGAGGAACGCCCTAATAGTAAACACGCACCGCTGTTCGGTCCAAAAACATTTCGCCGGCGGCGCTGGCTTCATTGAAACCAATTTTTAAAAAGTTCTGATATTGCGTCATACCGGATGTTTTTTTTATCCATTTCAGCTCGGCTCACAACAACTTGTTCATCTACCAATGGCAGGATCGAGAGAAGCCGACAAACGTGCCAAACCCCCAGGGTAAGAGAACGCTGGAATGGGCAATGAAAAAGCGCATCAGAAATGCTTCATTGGTTAACGATATTGCAAAGTCTTGCTTTCTCTTGCATCGCAAGGAGAAAAAATAGAGATTAGAATGCTTAGCTGCCCATGTGTGAAGTACAACACAATGCTTAACCATAACGCAATCACAGAGCTAATAATTATTGCACAACAAAAAGAGAAGATCGGAACAACAACATTGATTTCACCCTGAAAGGAGAGGTCCGTCCGTCATGGCTTAAAGGGTGAAAGGGTCCACGTGACACTTGACAGATGGGTCGCTCAATGCTTGCCCCATTATCCTGTATGCGTAATTAATGCGCCACCACACCGAGTATCATATCCCTTGTGACCACGTGACCATAATATTCCCAGTATAACGAGATTCAGTATTTATAACCGCGAGAGCATATATATTGCGCCCAGCCTGATGTGAGGGCGTTGGGTGTTTTGTTTCTCCTCCTGAGAGAAATATTTTCGCTGATTTTGTGATGACACATCTCAAATGTCATCGTCCATCAATGGTTTTTAATGAATTATTCTCTGGTTCGTCTTTGCTGTTTTGATCGAATGCGAGTATTTATGGCATTTCGAACCTGTTGAGCAGAACAACTGGGCCAACCTTCAAAAGAGAGATTATATATGAGACAGATTATTTGGAGATGATAAGGTCGTATAATCAGATTGAATGAACTCTGTTTACTGTGTGTGCTTCGTAGAATTGTTGTTTTATCCGGAGAAACAGAGCCACTGATTCAAATCAAGCGTTATTTATATATGTCATACTTATCTTACGAATGGCAGATGTTATTCTAGGCATAAATGTATATTCCTCCGTAATGCACGAAAATTGAAACATATCAATATTTTCATTTCACCAGTCTGGTATAAATAGAATAAACGAATTAGTTAATTTCTGCGCATCCACTATAGAATGACCAGTGCACAGGATACCGCGTTGTTTCCTTCATGAAACTTGCATCAGTCTTCATGCCAAGCACCGCGTGTGCAAATCCCTGTGGTTTGGAACCTTGCGGGAAAATCCTCTGAGAGAACAGGGCATTGACTGCAAGTCGCAATCAGAATTATCGAGTGCTTTTGTACGTCGCTTTGCCGCGAATAAACACGCATCAAAGAGGACGCACGTGGCAGTGTGTGCTGACCAATTGTGGATACAACATGGCGTCTATTCAAAATTCAAATCTAGGTCACGCACTAGTCAATGCATGCTGGGTAATTTATGTACTCATTGACAAGCGGCTCACGCACGTCTTCTGAATTTAAGATGATCTCCTGAATGACCTTATTGACCTTTATTGTTGGTGTTAATTTCTCTCTGCGCTCGCAGCACTCCAGTTCCAAGTGTGCATCCAGAACAGATATAAATTGAACAAGAAACATCGGAAACTCCTCCCGGCCAATCCGGAAACTGAGACTGATGTCAGCCTTGAAACCAAGACGATCCGAGCACAAGCCAAAGTAAGTCGGCTATCAATGTCGATAAGCCTTCCATTTCGCGTTAGCGTTGTGATTACGACAATTTCTACCCCAAAATCATCATAACGCACATTTTCAGTTAGCGGCTGTAGCTGAAAATGAAGACAACATCTCGGAACAGCGTCGTCAACACGGAAAGAGGGTTCGCTACGGTGAAGTCATCCAGGTATGCAGCAAACCAAACGCCTAGTTAACCTGGCACTGCTCTGACTTCAGCTCAAGCATGTATTCACGAGCAAGTACATTCACATCAGCACGACGCAGACTAGCCGGCGAGACAAGAATAACATGCTGGTAAGATGAGTAGATTACACACGGCCTATCGGACAATGTCAACCAATAAATATCGATACACTACGAGAGGGTAAACAATACCTAGACTCGGGATAGCCTTGAACGAGGACCATTTTAGGGCTCTAGGGAGAAGAGTGCTTGATTGATGCCATCAACAAGCATCCCCTAACTGTTCCCTGTGCAATCTGGGCCTCAGGACTAACTGAGTTATGAAGGGATTGTGGGTTTTAAAAACTCTCTTTTTTTTTTACGGGGTAAACAAATGTAATATATATTAACTGTTGTTGCACTATGAGATTGCATGTTTCACCATTTTGTTTACAGGTTCATTTACAAGAATACAATTCAAAACATGCGCAAGTCAAAATTTTGCCCAGATACAAAGTCAAATCGGAAGGAGAATTCGTGGGTTGAATGATAATAAATTAATGACCTCATCTCATATTCTGTCATCTCTTCTGTCACAGGTGCAAATCTTTGATCAGATTATATTTGAGAGCGTCAAATCGCCAGGACAATTCTTCCACGCGAGTGCCGCTTGGAAGATCGACCATTTCACTATTGGGTTTGCAACTCGGTTATGTTTACATGCTAAGGGTCTATTTGGACTGTTTTCCTGCAGTTCTGAGCTAAATCTAGGAATTCAACCAGCCGGGTTTACTGTAGTGAAGAACTACCGACCTGCGGAACCGCACGGTACTCTAACCAAGGTAAGCCTACAGCCCCTCAGCAATCGCTTCACACACGTCCCTTTTTACACAAATCATTACTCGTATTGTGAACTCTATATTGTGGCTTTTACTGTAGTTATCTGTCACGCTTCGAAGTACTGGCACCGTTTTGCTATTGTCTTCACATTATTTTGAGAAAAACAAAACTCGAAATTATTTAACTCCTTTTGGGATCTGCACTGACAGCCAATTTATGTCGTTATAGCTCCCAGCGGATCGCCGGACGAAAGTAATGATAACTCTCTCTTCTAGCAGATTGCAACAGTCGCTTCTGTTAATTATTAATCGGTTTGATGCCTAGAATGTTAAATGTTTAACTTAGTCGCTACACAGCCCGTGTGTAAATAACCCTTGAACACCCCAAAAACGGAAACTACATCTAATTGCTTGAAGAAGTAGTGACTATATAGCAAGGATTTCAGTTAATTAATCATTATTATTAAATTATATTTTAATTTGTGTTGTGTTCGTTTTCTGCAGCAGAAATCTGTCAGAATCCGAGTAAGAAAACAAATGCACATTTGTCAAATGGTCATATGTCACAAAATAACATTTTTTAATGAGCAAAAAGTAAGGCATTTTTTTTTAAACAGCTAATTAACGGCTAAATAATGCTTTTAATTCCACCACTAATCAATTTAATGCCACGTAGTTTGTATTTCAGTCAAAGCATCCACACAAATTTCTGGTAATGATATTCTACATAAAATTAGAGAAATCATGACTAATCTATTGTATAATATGAATCCACAATTCGTTGTATTCATAGTTTTTCTCTATTTATTTCTGGGTTTTTATTTCAAAATCAATTGTACATTTCTTTTCGTATCATCATGGAATCAGCAATATCAAACAGACTGTATATATGTTATTTTTGGTAGACAAAGAAAGAAATTGCAATCAAACGGGTAAATACTAATTTGCCCTGTTTCTTTTTCTTTTCTTTTCTGAGCCTTTTTTTATAAAACATTTTGACTGAAGTTTGCCATAAGTTTAAATTGAAATAATAACGTGCAGTGCGGAAATAATGCATCACATAATATTTGATGCATTTTATGTGTAATTTTTGAGATAATTGTGTGTTTTTAAATCTGCTGGTTGATCCGTGTTTGCATGAGCATGATATTCTGTTGTTCCTATCATAATTATTTGTTGTTTACCTAGACATACTTATATAAGAATTGCATGGGTAAATGGTTGCTATTGCGTTACCAGCGTCACATGCTCACGGTGTCTGGTTTGATATTGCATCAGTAGTCTAAAGCCTACTTTTTTCAATACACAATGTACTTAAATTATGAATCAAACAACGACTTCTGAGTTCACTACACGGTTGGCTAATCGTTGGTTAATGCGTGTCCCGCAGGGGGGCAGCGTCATTCGTCTTTTCCATAAAGAACTCGAGGCGTATGTCGTTGCTGAGGGTCTCTTTGACGAACAGATCTGCGAGGATGGTAAGTCTGCCTCCTCCTCTTCCTCTTCCTCCTCCTCCTCTTCTTCCACCTACTCCTCTTCTTCTTCCTTCTCCTCCTTCTCTCCCTCCTTCTCATCCTCCTCTTCCTCCTCTTCCTCCTTCTCCTCTTCATCTTCCTCCTCCTCTTCCTCCTCCTCTTCCTCCTTCTCCTCTTCATCTACCTCCTCCTCTTCCTCCTCCTCTTCCTCCTTCTCCTCTTCATCCTCCTCTTCCTCTCCCTCCTTCTTTTCTTCCTCCTCATCCTTCTTTTCCCCCTCCTCCTCCTCCTCTTCCA
>KB310543.1:142937-170129 GCA_000328365.1 Capitella teleta
TCGAGCAGAATCAGTATCCTAAACGGTATCCAATGAAGTTTACAACTGAGTAGCACTCATGTATAACCATTGCTGTACCTCAAAACAGGCGAGACAATTCGCTGGGAGCAGCAGGTCAGATTCCGTCACATGACCACCCGTCAGTACCTGTGCATTTCACCTGACCGCCGAGTGACTTTGACCCCTGACCTAAAGGACCCTCGTACCGTGTTTCGTCTGCACCCGGTCATCAAGGTATGTCACCCTTCCTCAGAGAAACAAAAGCGCCGAACTAATTAGCAGCAATGCTATTACGTAATACAGAGTCATCACTCTTTTAAGTACGTCTACGTATTACTCTACTCAAGAGTTTGGCTTGATCGAGTGAAGTTTTATATTTTTTTACGTAGTCGTTTTGTAGACATGATTTTAATTAAGCAGTGTTATAATTTTTTTTTCTTGTTTGCACCAATACTAACCTAGAAAACCGAGTATAAATATCCTGGTTATGTAATTTCAATCATTATTGTAGCAATTTTTCTGATAATTCTATTGATTAGCAATATCCAGAATAACTTACATACGCTTGTCGGCGGGAAAATGTCTCTCTCTTTACATTCCTTTCTCTCTATTGCTTAACTAACGCTTGACCACTAAAGATATAATCTTACTGGTTGTTGCAGCCAGAGACTGCGGGACATTCCTGGGTAGGGTTCACATTCATTGCCTTCTTTCTCTATATCGCAGTCCGTGTCATTTGACGGTCGCTTTCAGGCCGATCAAACGCTTGCCTTGGCGCATGATCTTAATGCACAACTTCTTCTCCTGCACTATAGATCTGCTTTATGTCTATTTATATAACATGGCCAGTTGCATCTTCTGTTCTTACCAATCTTCTTTTTTGTTTCTTTTGGGGAGAGTGATCAGTATGTCTGTAGTTATTAGACTACTCTGCTTATCAATGCCAAACTGCTTCAGAGACGAAATGAAAACGTCATTTCTGAGTGATGTGCATCTTTCATTTACTCCTTATTACAACAGTATATTATTAAAGTACACTGCGCACTATTTATTCCTTGTTTTCCTTTGTGCACCATTATACCAATTCCTGGTCTTGTCATCTATTCACTCACAACTTAGGAAGCTGATGAGATTCACATCGAGAGCTACGCTCGAATCGAACACGTCATCACCGGCTACTGGCTGCATGCCCTCAGAGGTACGTACTGACGTTGTATCTCTGTGTTACGTCATTTAGTGACGTCACAGATGAGGAATATGTGCGGCGCCAGATCAGAGAAGCTCAGGAGGAGAGTGGCGATTCGATGAAGAGTCTGCGCTGGGATGGAGCCTTCCTTAGAAAGGTCACGCAAAATGTGCGCCCAACATAACCGACCTTTTTCAATTATTGTTTACAGATTTCCGCCAGCGGAGAGAAGATGTACCACGATGCCTACACCATCCAATTGGTCGAACCAGAACACCTAAAGAACTTCAACTTCGTGGCTGGAATGGTTCCTTTTCTATTGAACCTCATATTGGATGTGAGTACATACAACAATGCAACATTACAACTATAACACCAATTATTCAACAGCGCAAAGAAGGCAAAATTCTCAATGCTAAGAAGTCTCACAAGATCACTGTGGTTAGCAGATTTTGATGAGCATTCTCTTGCCTTTTGCACGTCAATCATTTTTGATTCACAGGCTCTACAAGAGCTAAAGGATTTCATGATAATCAAAGGAGTTGCGACCAAAGAGCGACAAAAACTCATGCGCAACCTTAGAGTCATCGACCTCCTGGTCCGCCTCTTGCAAACCCAGCTACAAGGAGCGATTGACTTAACTCACCTGACAAGGGTATTCAAGGGGGCGTATGATGTCTTGTATACCTACATGATTGGCAATAGTCGCAAGAACGCGCTGTACTTTGCCAAGTACATCGAATTCTTCCAGACACAAATCACAGTGACAGTGGTAGATATTAAATCAACCATGATGACGTAAATACTCAGTCAACCGTGTCCAACTTTCAGGGAGATATTGGATTGAACGTGGCTCAGATGATCGTCGAATTGATTCGGGACAACCGGAAGATTGTCGACCGCGTCACTCAAGACCAGATTGAGATGTTCGTTAGCCTCCTTCGACAGAACAGAGTTAGTACATCAATACACGTGAGTGTGACTGAATGATTGAATGATTGGATTGTAGAATTACCGATACCTTGACCTGCTGAATGTGCTCTGCGTGTGCGATGGCGTGGCCATTCCGGACAACCAAACATACATCACTGAGCACTGGTTACGAAGGGACACGGTTAGTCGACAGCACTCTTACCTTATCTTATAAATTCATTGCTTTATCCAGAGTGGAATGCGGTTTCTAACAGAACGTGGTCAGAACGTCAATGGTCAACCGAACATCATCTACGTTTCAATGGACAATGGTACAACGTGGTCCCCGCTGCATGAATTCGTCGACGTATAAAAATGTCTTGATCTGAGATCATTATCACCAAGAATTCCATTTCAGCGTGAAAACAACTTGACCTACTCAGACGAGGATGTCAAGTTCTTCGAGCACCAGTTGGATTTATTTGGGAAGATATCTTACGTATGTGATGTACTTGGAGTTGATTAAACTTATCGATATGCGAATCCAGGGTCGGAATGACTTTTCTATCTTTGTCATCACAAGAGAACTGGGTATTCTTACGTGGGACGAAGCATTCCTCTCGATGAGGTCGTCACTTCTACCAGACTCTCTTAGAGCCAAATACTGCGAGCTCATCATCGGTGAGTACACTTGTACCTTTATGCTCTCATTTGCATTATCATGTGGTACCCAGGGCTTTTCATCGACGTTGGTACAAATTATTCCGTTCTGGACCACACCAATCTGTCGTTCGTCTATGAAGACGTTTTGTCTCCTGGACCAAACTCGGACGGAGAATTCGTGAGTTTTACATTTTCATACCATTTCCAAAACAGCAAACTTCTAACGGAGGTATAATATTGAAGTTTTTTGGGTTTTTGATTTCAAATAATGATTTCGTTGATTTCAAATAATGACTCGCACAGGTCCAGGTGGAACTCTGCATCTAATACGAATTATTCGTGTGGTTTAATCACTCGCTTTATCTTAGATTAGGCAAGGTGTTCATCTAGAAAACCAGATGGGTTTGGAGTTGATTGGCGAAAGCCTTGATGTGCGAGCCGTGGTAAGAAGCTGAATATAGGTGTATCTACGTGACAGGGTCCTCTTCCTCCTCCTTCCTCCCTCCTCCTCCTGATCATCGTCGTCTTCAAACTTTTCCTCTTCCAGCCCAATCTGTTCCCCCACTTCCAGGCTTTTGTTTTCTATTTGGATATCAGTCCTTCTTCCATCTTTCCCTCTCAATAAGCGATATTATTGTTCGCCAGATTAAGAAGTTGCCCGCAATGGATAATTGGATTTCCCAGGATGGGGTAAGAGAAAAAGGCATCGACAGACCTCGCACTGGGGTCAACACCCTCTTATAAGAGAGAAAATGAATGCCTCTATGTTTTTTGCTTTTTTTTCTCTCCATTTTCATGCATTGATTTATGTTCTGCTATGGACAAAAACAAAAGCTTTATTATGACCTTGTGTTTTGCTCAACTTGGGAATAATCTAACGAACATTGTTTTACGACCCGACTCAACTTCAATGCTTGGCTTCGCTTAGCGCTTAGAATGAAAATCACTCCAATTGGCGATTAGTTCCTCTCAGTAGCTTCTACTAATCCGTGCATTCCTTTCTTCAGCCTCTTCTTCCACTCTTCACCCTCACAATTCATTCCCTCTTTTTTTTCTGATTTCTTCTCTCGCCTGGTCTTTAGCTCTACTTTGTTTTCCATCTTTTTCTTGAATGCATTCCTCACAGATTAAGAGACCCCTACCTGCACTGGAAAACTGGCTGTCGCCAGAGGGGGTAAGAGGTCTCGTACTCCTTTCTTCTCTATCTCTCTCTCCTACTCACACTCTCTTCTTCTTGCTCTCTAATCTCTACTCTCTCTACTCTCTCTTTGCCTTGTGAATCGTGACCGTGTCGTACTAAATCATGATTGCTCTAAAGCTTTACATTAACCTTTTTTGTTATGTTGTGTTGGTGACATTTTTGTTATTTTTTTCAAATTCAAATTCAAATTCAAATTGAGATGGTGACTTGCATGATATCAGTTTCGTACATGGAGTAGAACATGAAGTAATTTTCAACCTGAAAATGGCTCATTTAGAATTTAGAAGTTCTTGTTTTTTTTTTTTTTTTTTTCATCCATGCAGCTGTGAAAGCATCCTCCAGGCTCTCGTCGTACATTTTGATTCCTTCCAGATCATCAAAGACCTCGTCACATTGTTCCCCGTCATCCGGGATTGGATTGCAGAGTTCCTCGAAGACAACAAGGACATGACGTTGGACATGAAGGGCCGTAACATGCTCATTGAGCAGGTTTGTCTTTTTGCCCCACCAACAAATCTGCTCATCTCCTTTGATCTCATCCGCCCATATAGGTCTTGAGATTATTCCATTTCCTGGTGAAGTTTGGTTACTACAGCAGTGATGACATAAAATCTCTACTCAAACCGTTGTTGAACCTCCTCAACGGTAAACTCGACAAACCGTTCCCTCCAGATTCGGACAAAGGGGGTCAGTTAGTGCATTAATTGACATTTTTTTGCACCTAAATGATGTTATACTGTAGGGTTCACCAAGGACTCCGTGAAACTGGTCAATATGTATCGGCTGAAACAGCGTTACGAGCCTTCTGCGGAAACAAAAGCCATCGTGAATGCAAAATACCAGTAAGCAGTGTTTGTTCATCGCGTTTGACATTGACAAACATCAGAATTACGTTGCGTATTGTTGGCTCATTGCCCAATTGGTTGTAAAGGTTCCTTGGTACTCATTCCTTAATTGTTGCTTCATGGCTGCCAATATTGACATGCACCCATTTCTATGCAGAGCAATGTCGGTCCTGGATCTATTGCTAACCTTCCAATTCAACACAAGGCTCGAAAGCTTCATCGCAAAGTTCAAAACAGCCGAAACTTCAACCGTTGCCAAGAAAACTAAGCTGCACAGCGTGTTGTCACCTTTGCTGAACGACGACTTTGATGCTTTTGATCAAACAAAGTGATTATTCAATTCTACTGGAATGATCTGTAACGATTAATTGTTTTAACTCTGCAG
This sequence comes from Capitella teleta, assembly GCA_000328365.1. Taxonomy (NCBI): domain Eukaryota; kingdom Metazoa; phylum Annelida; class Polychaeta; family Capitellidae; genus Capitella; species Capitella teleta. The sequence goes on from KB310543.1 coordinate 148,130, forward strand.
AAAAGCTTTGAACCAACAAAAGAAAGGATTGAAGGAGCTACGTGCTATGTTTGATGCAACCGCGTATTTTGATTCCGATCAGATTACTTCGATTCTAATGGTGAGTCAATGAAATAACTCCATCAATGAGCTATTCACCGCTGCTACAAATTAGGATCTATCAAACTACAAATACGACATCATGGTGAACAAATCTTTAGCCTTGCTCAATAAATTCTACTCGTCAAAAACAAAGCTGTTCAAGATGGCCGTTCAAGCAATGGTTTGCGCGAAATGACCAGCACTCGAGTATTACGTAACCTTTCGGTTTCATCAGGTGCTGATTACCACTGACTCATGCCACGTGCATCGTGAAATCGCTCGCACGATGCCCATCCTGCGACGGTTCTCCAAAGCGAAGCTCAATGATGACCAAGTGAAAACAATGGGGGCTGTACTCGATCGCTACACTGAGTGAGACGATATGCCCCGCTGTTCCTGACATATGACGTCATTTCTCCCGCAGGTTTTGTCATCTGCCGAAGGAGGAGAATGAGCGACATCCGATGAATCAAAGCATCCTCATTAATCACGGTATGATGCGTGACCTTGCGTGACACTTTGACCTATATTTAATTGCTATTTATTAATTTTTTTTTTCAGAGGTCCTTGCTCTTGTGTTTGATATCCTGTCTTCAGAAATCGATGCCAAGCTGATGGTATGAGATCGGTGGTGACATGGGGTGTGTGGTTGATCTGGACGATATTTTTTTGTAGGAGCAATATCGTGGCTTAGAAGAGATTTTGAAGAAATCATTGAAATTGCTGAAAGCCCTCGCCATGGGTAATGACGTCGTTCAAATGAGAATGTTTGAGCGATTGGACGAACTTCTCAGAATAAAAGTGGTTGAATCAGACATTGCGATTGCGCTAAAAGAGGTAGGTCAATTTGGATGTCACTGTGTCTCTTGACAGCCTAGTCTTCTACAGACATTCATTGGCAACCAGCTCACTTGTCTTAAAATCCTCCCGAGCCAAATCCAAGCCATCGTCGACCTTGCTGCTGAGCATCAAGAGAAAGCGCCAGAATTTCTCGACCTCCTCAATGTTATTGTCAAGGTCGAGGGCCTTGGCTTGACCTTGAAGCGAAACCAAGCATACGTGATGAAGTATATAATGCAAGACTACAATAAATTAGCGTACGTGTTAGACCAGCCACGCGAGCTGAAAGAACGTATTTTAACTATGCAATCCGGAAAAGACCACCTCAAGTACCTCATCAACCTCATTGATCTCCTGGCCACCTGTGCTGAGGTAGGTCTTGATGTTATGCAGGAGCGCCTATGGACACTCTTTTTGCAGGGAGAGAACCGTTTTATTGAGTCAATGTGTCAAACGATCATGTCAGTGGAGGAGCTCATGTGGGTCATCAATCACCCTGAAATCGACAACAACCTCAAGAAGCCTTTCCTGCGCTATTTCCTCTGGGTTTACATGAAGACTGCTGGTAGTGCTGTGGAGAGTGGAGCAGGCGATTTGCCTCACGATGCGTGAGTAGTGATTATAAAGAGAATCGTTTAAGTATTGTGTGATATATATATATATATTTTTTGGTAGACAATTGTGGCGCTTTATGAAACAGGCTGCAAAGGATGCCTGCGAGCTGACTGAGTTCATCTCACGCAACCAGGAGACAGCTAGTAACCTTTTGAAGAAACCTCCTGCAAAAACGTCAGTCCGATATAGCCTACCAATAAAAAATATCGAGTGGTTATGTTACATAACATTGCAGAGATTCGGCAGACCCTGGGAACGTTGAATCCGCAGTCCACTGTAATCTACACTACTTCTTCGACACAGTCATACCCATCCTGCAGGCATGTCATCAATTGTCCATGTCATGCATTTAGCTAATCGTGTTCGATTTCAGGCGTTCTACACAAAGTTCTACATTCCAGATAAAGATCTGTACCCACAGGAAGTAGAAAACACTGACAAGTTATCCCGAGCACTCGTGGTAAGTGTAGACAACCAGCGGCGTCCATGTGTCCATTTCGTCTTCCTGATAGGGCTTCTGCGAGGCTGCGATTCCTCTGTTGATGAACCCTGCTCACCTGAAAACGGTCATATCATGCATCACCGCTATCATCCCTTCGTCAACAGTGCCCAACTCTGTGATGGAGGGTTTGATAGAGCAACTGAGGAACTCGAACCGTCTGCGAGAAAGTCGTCACCAGGTCACCAAAGGCCACAAGGAGTACTACCAGGGCGAACTCGAACTGAACGCTAAACTGCGCATCTTCGCCGTCAACTGCAGTTTGCTCTACGGTGGCCATAACACAGTGCAGGCTCAACTGAAGACGAAATCGAAGCGGAGTGAGTGTTCATGTCGTTTACGGGTTGATGACTTATATCCTGTTATTATCAGCATATACAGAGATTGGTGGGGATGAGGAGCTTCCTCTCGGGGAGGAATTCCAGGAACACCTGCGCCGCTTCATCAAACCTGGAGAGAAGAAAGTGAAGAAACGGATTGAGCTGTGTCTGAAACTGGTGAATCAATTGGGGTAGGCGTTCCTTGCATGCGTTTAGTCTTTAACTCCCTTTTGTATCACAGAATATCCTCGTTGATGTATCGGAAGCTGACGCTGACTGAGGCGGCTCGCATTGAGCAAGAGGAGTTGGACATCCGCTGCTTGCAGCTGCTACGAGCCACCATTCACAACGAGGAGAGGAAGCTGCCAGAAGACTGGGAGGAACATCCCTCCGAGCACAGGAAGTCAGTGAGGTTTATGAATCAATTTCCAGTAACCTCTTTTGCGCAGACAAATGAAGATGATCAAAGAATTGCAAATTGAGTTGAATGAAATGGGAGCAGTGATCAAAGCGTTGCCTCACTTGGCCAGGCCGAGCGACCGCATCGCCAAAGAGGTCCTCGCCTTCGTCTGCATTATGCTTTTTAACGCCAATAATGACGTCCAGGTTAGAAAAATAAAACCTCGCTTAACAAACAACCACCACCACCGTCCATTATCGCAGTCGTCGCTGCTCTACTATTTCTTGCACACTCGGGAGGAAAGCTTCTTCGCGGCAATTCGTGAGCGTATGCATCTCTCTGCATTGGCCATCAAGGAGAGGTTGGTTCTTCAGCCTGTTGATATCATTATATTTTGCATTCACGTTTGTAGGCGATCTCTGGCTGCTCAGCAAAGAGCTAGAGCTAAGGAAGTGGTCGCTCAGTCCAAGAGCATGCACTCCACGATGGCCATAGGCAAGAAAGCGCTCCAGGTGCGTTCAGCAAACACTCTTTGCTGCCATTCTCAATTTACAGTCGCTTGGTGTAATTAATCTCGCCAGGATCACATGATTGCATGACAGGCATGCTGTCCTGCTTTGCATGTGTGCTACCATCTGGGGCTCACCTTTGCTTTCTATGCATTATATGATTATAATATATAGAGATTATAGTGACTGTGAATCAATTACTGAGTTAAGGGGGCCGCTCGGCTGCACTTCTTTCGCGGTGGTCATTCAATTGCTTTCCTTTGCTACCTAAATACCTTGCTTGTTACTTTTGAATGCTTTTGATATCGAACGCTGTTTGACTGTTGACTAATTCCGCGAAATCTCGAGTGGCAAAACAAAGGAGTTAACCATTCCCCCGCCAAAGATAAATCTGATCAATCAAAATCATCTTACAATAATAGAATAAGGTGCGGTGAGACAACAATCTACCTGACATGTATTCGTTGGAGCTGTAAGGCTTTGTTCAGACGCATGAAACTTGACTTCAATGCATGGCTTCCAACCGAAACATAGATTTCCTAACTGTCGATCTCGACACATGCTAAACTGATGCCGCTTGTGTGTCTCATTCACCCATGACCACGATGCACGTCTGTAGTATTTAAGGCTTCTTCACTGACACCACCGTTCTTTACAAACACAGGAGATCCAGGCAATTGATAATGCCATGAAGCGCAACAAATTCGGGCAAGGGGCAAGTATTTTCCATTCTCCTTGTGTGTTATCAGTGTAGTGTAGTTTATGCTTTAGTTTCTTTTCTATGCGTTTCTTGCATGCTAGAGTTATTTTCAATGGATTTTTTTTTCTGTTCCGGAGAAACTGTGATATAAGTATTTCTCTTGGACATCAAAAGATAATAGTTTGGTCGATTTTCTCATCATTTTACTAGGTAAATTGTCACTTGATTATAATACGATGCTTACATTTTTAATAATAATCAATAACTAGTCAACCTTAAACTCAAAATATCTGAGTGGCAGTTTTCCTGAACATCTCTGGACTTTTCGTTTGCTGTGCTTGTATAATGCTTATCTTTAATTAACATAATTTATACGTTTTTACGTGAAGTATGCCAAATTTCCTTCAATTTCTCATGAATTATGTTCCTGATTATACGTATTTTATGTTCATGTCGTTCATACAGAACAAAATTGACACAAAATTGACACAAAATTGACACAAAATTGACACAAAATTGACACAAAATTGACACAAAATTGACACAAAATTGACACAAAATTGACACAAAATTGAACAAAAGTTAACAATGACTGGCGTTCATCGCCCATTTGGTTCATGGGAATGTATTATGCTATAATGGAATCAGCGTCTTTTCTGCTTCCTGTGGATTCGTTTTGTGATCAATTAAACATTATTCAATTCCGCTGGTCGTTGAAAGTAAGAGACCCACGTTAACTGAAATCTTAAAAGCCATCTCTTTACGATGGTTGCTGGACCAGGGGTCAGAGCTAGAAGTAGTGCAGACGAAAATGTGCAATTTTAATTGGTGTCAATTTCAGATTTGGAATACATAGCATTGCTATGGGCATATACTAGTACGGGATTATATTGTTCCTGGGTAGTAATGATGTCCCATCAATAATTCAGCATTAGTTAGATTATCATTGATCTTCAATGTATCTATTGACGTTTTGTTTCGCCTCAATGTTTGTTCAGTATGAGTAGCAGCATTTACCTCTTCCCGAGCCTCATTTTAATCGGCTCTTCTGCTTGTAGCGTAAGGTCAGTCTGTCCACGCTGCAGAGCAAAGCAGCCAGGCGAAGAGACGACCAGAAAAAGGGCAAAAGCACAAAGCAAAAGCCTCCTAAAGAAACCAAAGTCAACGGTTACGCAAACGAAAGATGCAAGGACTCTCAAACGCTCATCAATAATGAACAATTCGAGATGGACACCATCGACCTCGCCAATGAGGTTCGTGAACCCCTGTGATCCCTGCGATTGCATAACACTGATGTGTTGCAGACGTCTGTGGAGCCAGCCAGCGGCACAACTGGCGTGATGGGCGAGGAGGAGATGGAGGAGATCGACCAGAAGGACGACGGCTATATCGAACTGGTGCTAAGGGTCTTGGCCAGGATGTGCGACGGGCAGCACAGGGGTTTACAGGTACGTCCCTCATTATTACGTAATCTGGTCACGCTCAACTGTGGTGACAGGATTACCTGAGGGAGCAACCAGATAACATGAAGTCGTTCAACATTGTGGCGGAAACGGCTCAGTTTGTCAATCTCGTCTACTCCAACGTCAACGCCCAAAACATTGTTTTGGCCACGCAGCTGTTTGAAACCTTGAATGAATTTACCGTGGTATGTCTATTACGTAATCAAGAGTGCAATAAATTATGAAATGTTCTACAGGGTAACCAGAGTAATCGATCTGTGATGCTAAACAGCAAAGTTATCGATTACATCAACTTCATTCTGAGGGCAGCCGAGTTCTCAGACTGTGATCAGCATAAGGTTTGTGAAAGGCTAAGATGGAATCGTTTCATTTGTCATTTGATGATTAGGTTCTTGAGTTAAAACAAAGCATTGGCAATATCGTCATTTCCATGGTGGAGGAAAACAGCCCGGAGTCACTCCAAGTGGCCAAGGTACTTCACTTATTTCCTCTCTTTTGATTTTCCCTCGGGACCTAGGATCCAGTTTAATTCGATTTCAACTGTTAATTCCGTATTTTTGCTCAGGAAGTGAAGGATACATTGGACAAGGAAGCCATCTACAGGTGTCTCACTGCCTGCTATGAAACTACACAGGTGAGAGATTCAAATCTATGGTGATTCCCCTGAGCAATCGTATTTTTACATGGTAATGAGATGTCCTGTCAGAGAGATATTGGCCAATAAAAGTAATGGAGCAGATGTAGCCCTTTAATTATGTCATTTTATTAAGCTATGTTTCTGTTCATTCTATATTTATTCTTCTTTCGTGGCAGCCTGACCGTGCCAAGTACAACGCCAATCCCCTCCTGGCTGAAGAGGAGCCGAAAGGACCTTTGAACATTGGCGTGACGTTGCAATCGGCCAGGAACCTCGCTAAACTTGGAACACAGATGCTCAAATCAAAGGTAATGAAATCCAATCCAAACCTGACTTTGACATTTTCGAACTATTTCCAGCAACAGGATGTCAAGGTTGATCCGGAGACCAAGGAGATGTTGGATGAAGTCGGTTTCACTTTCTATCTCATCCTCGCCAGGGTTTATGACCTTGACCCAAAACTGGTGAAAACTGAAGGTCAGTTACCTTCATATTTTGAATTTCTTCTCTACGTTTCTTTCTTTATGTTTTGGTCAAAAGTGAACATCACCAGTCAACAGATGGAAGCTTTCAATCACTACCGAAAGAACACGATGTCCATCGAGATACTCAAGGAAGACCATCTGCAGAAAATTAACTTCAGGGTCAAGAACAAGGTCAGAATAAATGTCGATGCCATGCCATAAATAAATTGGATGTTCTCTGTTCAGAATGTTTTGAGAGAAGAGGTCAAAGAGAAGCTCATATGGAGCGTAGATCGGTCGTCGCCTAGCAACAAGATCCGGGACCTGATGAAATGGTCGAAGGACATCCTCAAGGATATTTACTATCAGCGCAAAATTCTCAGTAATCCGCTCGCGACTTTCTTCACAAAAAACTGGTAAAATACCTTCGACAGAATTACTCAGAAATACGTTGTCTTTTTGCACCTATTGTTCGCGGGTTTTCGCGGTTTACATTCGGCCGCTAAAAAAACATACCTGGCTTTGCATTGCAGCCAAAAAAAAAAGAGTCATTCTATATAAACACTGTGGTCAAACTGATACTATGTCAATATCGCCAAATGTCCATTTCACTAATACAGGTTATTCTGGAGCAAAATGGTCACGTTACTCAGCGTGGTCATTAACGTCCTAATGCTGTTTACGTGGAACGCTCGGTCATCGGTTTCAGATTATAAACTGAACAAAACGTCCGTTATCCCCGCTGACCTCAAAGAGTAAGCCCCCCGGAAGTGGGAGATGTTTTATTAAGCAAGGAATGCGCGCGCAATAACGCCTGCTTTGAATGTTATGTTTTCTCTGTGTTTTTGTGTAGTTCTGGCTTTTTTAGTTGCTTTCTTTTTCTGCTGTAGGCCGTTTTGGAATAAAGTGGTCATCCTCCTTTCTCTCATCATTAACATCTTTATGCTGTTCACTTGGAACGCCACGTGGTCCATTGGACAAGCCGACCCTCCGGGATTCAACGCTTCCACCATCGAGGGAGTCGATCAGCTGCCCAAAGACATCAAGGAGTAAGATTAAAATTCCAAAAGCAGCACCTATTACCAGAAAGGCGATCACTCTCATTGTTATTATCATTCACTGTATCTTTACTTTTAGTTACTATAACTTATTTTACACGTAGGCCACCGCTTTATATGCATTGATATTATCTGTTTGCATGGACTAAGTACATCGTTGCTTTTTGGTTGATAATTAGTTGACATTAATTGATCAAAATTACATTCTTTGCTCAATTCCTGTTGTGATCATCACGTTTTGCATTCCATCACAGTCCTCTGCCCAATGTGACCCTGGCAGAATATGACGTCATCATATACGGACTGGGGGGAGCGCACAATTTCTTCTCCTTCCTCGTCTTGCTGACCTACTTTTTATCCAATCATCCGACCTTGCCCAGTTTGAGCGGATTCCGTAAAAAAATACGGTAAGGCGACCTGGTCCATTTCTGTCTCAATCCACCGCTGAGATCGCCTTTAAGGAGTCTGTGTTCGCACCAACTGGAAAAAGACGAAGAAGATGACGAAAAAGACCACATATCGAAACTAGAAGTAAAGTTCTTGAGTTTCACAACAGTGTATTACATGGTGGGTATCTCCTGTCAATATTAAACAGCAAGCGTTCGTCTTAAATATCATTAACTTGCAGGTGTTCCTTGGCATGTCGATCGCAGGCACGATATTTCAGGGATATTTCTACGCCTTCCACCTCCTGAACATTGTAAACAACAATCAACTGCTGAAAGGAGTCATTCAAGCCGTAACCCAGAATGGTCAGATGAACTTTGACCTCTACTCGATCCTAACCCCATCTTTCCCCTCGCAGGCAAATCGCTGTTGTGGGTCGCCGTGCTTGGTCTAGTCGTATTTTACATTTATGCGCTAATAAGTTTTGCGTTGCTTCGGAGCTCCTTTGATCCCGATGACGGATTGTACTGCGCCACGCTATGGCAATGCACCATCACAGTCATCCGATATGGACTGACGGCCGAGATATTCGATGTGAGATCGAAACCCTGTTGTCGTAACTTAACTCAGCATGACGTCATTGCAGAGTATTCAAACTCACCCTGCTGAGAATACATTCCTGAAGTTTGGCTTGCTGGTCGTCTTCCATCTTTCCTTCTTCATCTTCATCACGACCATCGGACTCAACATCATCTTCGGTATCATCGTCGATACTTTCTCTGAGCTTCGTGATTTGAAAGTGCGTAGTACTATTTTGCGTGAATCGGATCTAACTGGTTTCTATTTCGCAGTGGACCGCCGAACGTGACATGAGAGACACCTGTTTCATCTGCAGTCGAGGGAGCTACGACTTCGAGCACCACGGCACAGGGTTTGAGCACCACATCAACCAGGAGCATCACATCTGGGCGTACATCTTCTTCTTCATCCATCTTCATGACACCAAGTGCAGCGACTACACAGCCCTCGAGCTATTCGTCTTCAAACTGGTAAGACCACACCACCCTTGGCTATGGCTGGCTGTAACCGTGTGTTATGTCATAGCTGAGTCAGGAAAAATACGACTTCTTCCCTCTGAACCGGGCTTTATCGCTGTCACTCATGGACGAAGACTCGACGGAATCGAAAGTGGATGACCTGCTTCACTTCGTCATGCAACTGGTTGATAGGCAGAGAGAAGAAGTAAGTCCTACTCACCTGGGTTTTAGTCTCCGCAAATTTTGTTATTTTTGTAGGATGCGAAGAAGAAACGAGAAGATGAGAAGCTGAAACAACTGCGTTGGAAGGAGTTGCACCGCAGCGCACTCGGACCGGCACACCGCATGGATTCTGTGGACACTGCAGATTCCTCCAACGGTCCAGGAGCACTTCCCGGCTTCCACGACCCCTCCTCTCAGATCAACCGACAGAAGAGGTGGAAGCGCACGACCAAGCTAGCGGGTGTTCTCCAGGGTCTGAGCAACCTGGGCGGCGTTGGCATTGGAACCATCCAACCACCAGTTCCTTCAGCCAACCGCTTCGCTGTGGCCGACTCGCTAAGTGGAGATGACCTCTTGGAGGGAAGCCCTTCACTGCCTCATGATCAATCGACAACTGAGACCATTCCACTGGAGCAGCGTCACTCTCCCTCACCGTCCCAATCGGACAGGCCGCCGTACACACCGAAGAACGGCATTGATGACTCAGTGCATCTTATTGACTTTGAGGAAGAGGATGAAGATCGAGATGACATGAGCCCGTCGCCTCCCCCTCCGCCTCATCCCATGGGCAGCATGTTCTCCGGTTCAGACATGTCGCTCCCGAGGCACCAATCACCTTCCCCACCCCCCTCGCTTCCCATCAGGGGTGGTCACATTCAGGACCGTGACGCGCGCTCCTCTAGCTCCTTGTCCGACAAACCCCCGCTGCCTCTGCCCAGCCCGCCCGCCAGTCAGTACAGCAGCCGGCACAGTGTCCCCACCGATCGCTCCTCCATCGAGACAGGGACGCAGGTCGGGGATGGCCTTGGCTCGGACACCGAGGGGGCGATCCAGACTTCCTCACCTCGACTCGTAGTGCCCAGTGACTCAGAGACGGCAATGTCGGATTCTAGCTCTCTCCGTGGAGCCGCGGCTGCTCCTCCACTTCCCAGTCGACCTGGAGCGTCCTCCAGGCATCGCCGGTCACGTGACCCGGATCTGGATGGATCTGACCCCGACGACCTAAAGAGCACGCGAGTCTGACCTTAAAAATAATAAACATCCATCGGAATACCTCGGTAACAACCTCATGAAAGCAATTATTTGCAAATGTTTATTTTATTTTATTTTTTTATTTTTTTCCCCGGTTTTCATGCTTCCAAACACTATTCAACTGTCTGCTGAATATCTGACGACTTTTAACCCAAGGACTCCTTTCATCGTCATTGTACTCCTCGGGAATTCACAACTGGAGTTTTCTTCCTTTCATCTTTCTGCATTTACCTGAGCAATAATGTTACAACCTATGTTGTTGGGTTTTTTTTTCTTTCAAACTCTGCACCCTATTTTCAAAACCTCTGACGCACTCATTTCGTGCTTTTCGAAGCCTCGTTTTTATTATCTTAAATTGATGTTCTTAAGTAGACGTCCGTGAGTTCCTGTTTTTTTTGTTTGTTCTTTATAAATAAATCGTTTTAGTGTTTCACGACATAGCAAACATGGTTCATCCAATTTTCTTCATCTTCATCCAAGATGAAGTTCATCCAATTTTCATCCAAGAGTTCTTCTACCAGCGGCGTCCCAGCCAGCAGCACACGCCACCGTATAAGCCACATCATACAATCAGGGTTCCTAACTATGCCGAAGTATTTCGTGTTTAAACTTGCTTCATAATAATGTATACCCTCCCTCTCTCTTTTTTAGGTGTGAATCACTCAAATACCATTTTATTATACATGTATCATGTTTAGCTATATAACTATATCTTTGTATTTATTTCAAAACAAATACAGTTACCTCCAAAAGGCCTCTCTTCTTTCTCATTTCATTATTCACACCCCCCTCCACCAACACACACACTCACACACACACACACTCTCTCTCCCTTTCTCACAATTGTTTTTTTATCAAAGTGAACAATGTATTTTATTTTCGCAGTTAAAAGATACGTTAACATTCGTTATAACGAAATATATCAAGAGTAGCTGCCCCGCGAATTGGTAGTAAGTTAGTAGAGAAGATTCCAGAACGACGCCGCTCTCAGTGGAACTGACTGAACTTCCTCATGGCGTCTTCCAGACGCGTCATCTCTCCTTTGATGTCGGAGGTGTAGCGCGTCATCTGAGTCGGATTGTCCAGCACGTCCACCGACTGTGTGTACGGGTTGTAGCGAACTCCGAATTTTCTCGGAATGGTACTGGCGAAGGCTCTGTGTGAATGCACATACGAGAGGTTGAGTATCACTGCTTATCACATTAGGAGATTACAACGGATTTTATTAATACCGTTGAAGATAGCGTAAATTGTAAATATCATTGAAGTGGATGAGTACGTGTCAGGAACTTTTGAGTATTCAAAGATCAGACAGGGTGAATCAAGATATACTTGGTCTTCACATATGTTACGTCACCGCTTGATTACGTAATTATTGCATACCTCATCTTCTCTTGCGCGCTCTGGAAGCTGTCTGCAACATAATACACGGGTTGGTACTCGGTTATGGGATACTTCTGAATGCCAGTCTGGGGAGGGTCAAAAGATCGAACCTCTGGTTTGTCTGACAGGCAGTACTGCAATGGATAACACGATCGTATTGGCACTGCATCAATGGCGATTCCCTTTACCTGGAGCTCTCCAAACGAGGAGAGAAGTCCGGCTCCAAACGCCTTCAGTTCTCCGTTCTGGCGACACAAGCCAAATTCCACGGTGAACCAATAACACTGTAAATAAAGCACACGAGGTAAGCGCCTGGTGATCAAACTGAGCAAGTCAGACCGTGGCGAGTTTCTCGATGTATTCGTCGGGAGCTCCGAGACTGGCGATGCCAATTTCTTGTGAGAATTGTGCAAAGTTTGGATCAGCAAATAATGGTACGTGCCCGAGGACTTCGTGGCAGACATCACTGTGTGAAACAATAAGTTGCGTGTTTCACATCATTATTATTATGTAATAGTTATGACATACGGTTCTGGCGTGTATAAAGGTTTGGACGAATGCCTGATGTACTGCGTGGAGTGGAAAACCCTGAACGCCAGACCGGCCAGGAAGTCACGTGATGACAAAAGGCCAGCCACAGGTCGCAAGGTGAATCCAGTGCAATCTGAAATCGACACATTATATAGATGACCACAGGGCATCAGCCGGGAGAACCTTTCAGGAAGTTTGAGATGTCCTGAAGCTGTGGAATATTGTCCTCTCGGAAACCACAGTTGTCGACGAGGAGGGGAAACACGTGGTTGAATTCCTGGCAAGCGTGCGTAGGGTATAGGGTCGTTAGTTGTTTGAAAATAGTTCCCCTGAAGAAAAGGAAACATCCATGAATGGCAAACACGCGTGTTTTTGTTTTAATACCATGTCTTGATTTCTTCAGTTGTGTAGGTGACTCGAGGAATAGGGGTGCCGCTGTTGGATGATATGTAAATGTATTTTGTCAGGGATTGATTTGTCCTTACTGTTTATAGTGGAACGCAATGTCGGCGAATTCTTTTCTCCTAGCCCTGTAAACTTTGTCGACGAATCCCTGAATTTTGGAAGAACATTTTATGAAATTATGAAACCAACGTTTGAAGTTTTAAACAATAGAACTGTATTTAATCAGTTTTCAGATAGGTGAAATCTCGCTTAATCTCTCTCCACACTTATACAAATTATATTATAGAGAATTTTCCAGAAATTACGCATGTATTTTTATTTTTAATTACTTCTTCTTTTTTCCCTCCAACTTCAATTGCGTCGACTTCAAAGTCAGTTGTCAAATGTTTCTGAACTATTCAATGTTTACAGCCTTCAAATGTCAGCTTGCTGAAAAGGGTATCAAAGATTTACGACGCTGTCCCAGCGACTAAGTTTAAGAGGTGAGCTTCATGAAGGCTGTATAAAGCATCACTGAAATGATCGTGGCAATGCTTTAACATGATACTCCAGGCTTGATTATACTGTTGCTAGAAATGATATAAAGTGTGGTAATAAAGTATGCTATATACAAAAAATAATAATATTTTATGCAAATGGGTCATAATTTTGCATATCAATGAGCTGTAGCTTAACGGGTCATAATTTTTATGAGTTTTTCATTAAAAAAAAAATTGACTAGAGATTCGTAATTTATGCTCTCGGTGTGTAATACTAGTAATCTATAATATATAAGGCATAAATTATAACGTATAGATCTCACCGGGTGGTCAGAGTCGAGTTCGGATCCGTAGCTGAGTATCTGGTTGGCGAATCGGTCCAGTTCACTGATCTTTCTTGGAAACCATGGCACTGAAATGCAAAACAGCGTGAAATAAGGTCGAGAAGACCTCATCAGTCAAGGACCAAACTAAGTGGTCCTCTTGGTGGTGCTAAACAACCGATGAAGCCTTGTAAAATAGATGCTTCAGAATTTGCAGCATCATTCAGAAAGCAGTAGAATCCGTGTATTCTTATCACTAAGTAGCAACGATATAGTTAAATCCACCAAGGTATAAGCAAAACGGTATCATAAAAGCAAGGTGCTTGCGAAGGTGTTCCCGCTTTGAAGCAGCCTGTTATATAATGGTATTATGTCCATGGGTTTAATCCTAGACTAATAACTTGATAAGCGAGGTGCAAACAGAAAAATGGCCAAGCTTCATATCTTGCAGTGCGAGCAAACCGGCATCTGCCGAATATAGTGAAAATAAAAAGCCCTTCTGAATAAAATAAAAAGCAATGCAAATGGTGGCAATAATAAATATCATAGATTGCCCCGAAGCAGTTGGCAGGGAATTCGACAAGGCGGAATACCCTTACCGACATTTCCCATAATTCTCAGCCCTGTAGGAGTCGATTGAATTGACGATTATGTACCAGACATGAAATGAACCCACCAGTGTCATCAGTAGGTGCCCCTGGAGCATCAGGAGGTCCTCGAGTTAAGATGGTGAGGGTCTCAGACATCTCACGGAGGTCATCGATGGCCTCCTTCAGCCCTCCGTGGCTGTTGTCACACGACACAAAGAAGTCGTAATCGCCGACGATCTGCTTCGACGGACGCGATTCGATGTGTTGCAGGTTCACGTTGTGTGTCTGAGTTCAAATGTTGTTTTTTTAGACATTCGGAACATTGCACGCTGGTCAAATCACCTCAAAGATTCGCAGGGCTTTAGCGAGAGCTCCGACCTGGGATTTAACGGCGAACATCAAACTGGTTTCGCCAGTTTCGTCCGCGTCCTCGTGCCTGTATCCGGGGTGGTCACCCTGCTTCATCTGTGGAATATGAAATGAACTCTAACCTGGATATAAGCACACCTGCAATACCTTCAATTCTGCATCCATTAGGCAAGTATAGTGATAGCTAGTAGCTATGTAGTACTACGAAGGCAGATTGAGAGAGACTGAGCAGTCTGACAAGCAGTGCTTTTAAATGACTTCTACTCTGTAAATGCACTTTGCTGGTCTGTGAACTGCGTTCTGTGAAAGACTCTCAGGCGATTGCAAGGGATGACTGGAGTATATATGCTGAGTGCAATATATAATGTCCTCGACTATCTGCTTTATACAATATCAATTCTATCCGATAATCTTATGAGTAACCGATCATTGCATAATTTGCATGCATAAGTACTCAGATCTTTTCTTGGTTATTCGATATAAAGATTGATTTGACGTTATCTTGAATGCTATCAATGTAACGCGATTGAGGGTATGCGTCAGCTGTTTTTGTATATTGTTTTAACGCATTGAATTATGAAATACGTGTACTAGGTCGACAGGAGACGATTTACGTAAAACTTTCGGAGACAGAAAATTAAACCAATTACATATTTTATCCCCAAGCTAAATTCCCCTTATAGTTTACCTTAAATTCGCTCATTATTAGAATTATATAACGTACATTTCGTCATATTGTGTGTATGTGGAGTCATCTCAAAATCTTGTTAATCTGATCATCAAATTCCTCAAGTGTGTGCTTACGAATGAATGCAAGGTCAGGGTTAAGACATAAACACTCGGATACACTGATCTTAATCCTTTATCTCATCTTATCTCCAAATGATTAATTCGTGTAACTTATCAGCTCATTGCCAAACAGTTTTGAAGTGTGGTTGAATGAAACGTGAATTACAATACTTACAGATATAGATATGCATCACAAATTGTTCACTAATGATGCAGACAATGAAGTCTCTTATTCCATCTATGAATAAACAGGTGCAATGAACATAATCTGATAGCAGTACTATTTACCATATAAGAAATTTAATGTGACCACATTTAGTGATCGCCAGCATGCAATCTCCATGCAATCGTATGTTTCCATGTTATATGATATCGGAATTCTGTATGCTTAAGTGATCCAAGGAGGAGGTAAGCAAGCGTGCCATAGATCCAAGGTTGATGGCTCACATGCATGTTTGTAACATTGTCTGTTACAGTGAGTCCAACTGAGCGAATATCAAAACAACATTTGTTATTTCGGTGAATTGAAGTGAAACGCAACAACTAGGCAGTTTGTCAAAATTGGTCAGAAGGTGGTGTTGTACTGCGTGTAGATTCACTGGAAATCAATTAAAGACAACAATTGCCATGGCAACCAATGATTCCTTATATGGTATTAGTCGCAGGTAACAAAAATCTCTTGATTCTCCATTTAAATCCACAAAACTCTTTTAGTTTTTTATTTCCCTCTCCTGTACATGTGGTCATAATATTTATTGAAGCCTCTTCGCTGCTCTCTATCTGTGTAAACCCCATCACCCCGTCCGGAAGATTTGCCGATTATCCCAACAGACTACTCAGTCTTGCAGTCTAGAAATTACCAAACTCGTGACATCAAGGGAAACAATGCATTAGCCAGAAGCAGGTATTAGCGACTGATTGGTCGCATAAAATAGCACAGAACGCAGCGAAGTGATGGAAAGACCCCAGGCCCAATGAATCGCACACCTTCTTTGTTAACACATTATTTAATTGAATTTCATCTTTGCTTCAAATAGGGTATAATTTTCTTTTGCTGCCCTCTATGCGGCGACCTGCGCACCAGAGAGCATCACGGGCTCACTCGTCTTCAACAGTTCACAAAATGACCATGATGAGGACAGTACGTGTAGATGGCGTGCATTTTAATAGCACTTTCCTTGGCACAGTGCCAGCGTATGCTGTGAATTTTGTGCATTATTTTGGAAAGAGTTCAATCGGTGCAATGATTTGATTTGGTTCAGTTGGGGTCGCAGGTGACGCAACCCGCAACCCTCGTCGCTTCTGGGTGTGTGTGTGTGTGTGTGTGTGTGTGTGTTTATAATTCTGCGCTCATTACAAAAAGACCTCCTAGTAACCAAATCGCTATTCGAGTGCAATGTGCACTACCAGGCGTTGCAACAAATTCAGTTCGCATTCATTTCAAATGAAAGATTCTGGTGAGAGATTATTTCGGAAAAATCTTCTTAGCATTTCGTCACTGATGAAAAATCTGATCTAAATTCCACAAAAAAAAATGTTTCCTTGTCTTCTTATCAGATTAATCCCGTTTAAACTTTTCCACCGTTCAAGATAAAACTAACAGAACATTTGGGTAAGGACTGAATGTTGTTGCGTTTGTGGGAATAATGGCATGATTAATAATCTTTCTTTCAATTAGAAATTCCATGCATACTCACGGCCTCCCATTTTTCAAATCCGTTGACCCTCTTCGGTTGCAACCCAGCATCCATTCTGCCTTTTGACGGGTTTTTTCTATGTTTCTTCTAATTTCTTCCAATAAACTTTCGTTGATGCTTCTCATCAAAATGGCCAAAACTGATATTCCTGGGCTTGTGTATATCTGCCTTCATTTATTGACTCGCGAAAGAGGCGTGGTCTGAACCGCTCTCTGATTGGTTGGTTTTTCACCGCCTTTTAAAGAAATGCGGCCAAGTATTCGAAGCTAGTTTTTTATTATGATCTTAAGCTGCAGATTGACTCTTGAGCTTGATAACACCGTACACAGAGGTAAACACAGGTAAATAAACCTTACTCTATACGGTGTAAACAAATGGGGAATAACAATAATAATACATGGTAATGCAACATCTCGAAGTTTCCTAGCAACGGCCTCAGAACAAACGCATTGGGTGTCGCAAAATTTGATACATGGAAGCCAACTCCGTTGTGGATTACAGATATTGTACGACATTTATTAGGGACAGTAACGAACTACAAAAAGGCTTCACACTTTAATCTCAGTGTTATTATCCTGATTCACGAAGAACGGATATCAAAAGTCAATAATCCGACATTATTTAATGACGACAGGCCGATGAAACCAGTTATCGGATGAAGTGTGCTTGTTAGGACATAAAGAAAGTTGTAAGCATGCATTTGACTTGACCTATATCTGGTTTATCAAACTCCACTTAGTTTGACCAAAATAGAACAAAACTACGCATCAGAAAATTCGAGAATAGCAGAAGTAGAACGGAGTATAAAACCAGTTGACCTGATTACCAGTCAGGCGATGCTCGAGTGGCAATAAATCACACAAAAGAATTCTGCGCATATATAATTAAAACGTAAAAGACACATGTGAACTCTCTGTCATAAATCTTTCGTCTTGAAACAAAAGGATTGCTACAATGAGTAGAAAATCCGATCAAGCTCGGAATATATGTAGTCACCGTACAACTATCAGTTTTGACTTTTACCTTAGATTCCGAATGCCGCAAATCAAAGTAACTGAAGACATCACAAGGGTGTCTGTTGATGTCAGCGTGTCTCTGTGCCTCCATGTCTATCTCAGTTGCAACCTCCATGTCTCTTAATTTTGTCCGCTTTATATATGTATACAAGTTCATGTACTATTTTTTTTTTTTTTTTTTTTTTTTTTTTTTTTTTTTTTTAATTCGTGGAAGCTTTTTGTTTTAACAATATCACGGATCGGCTCAATAACTTCGGAGGCCTTCCATTTACATACTGGAATACGGGATATGTGTTCAATACACGAGCGTTCCCGTCCACCATTATCGCGCGGTTGAGTAGGTACGCATGTCATGGGTGATTATTTCATATAATCGGCATGATTTATAACAGGAAATATGATTAATAGCAACAACCAAAAAAATGTTTTTTGTGGTATTTCCCTATTTGAGGTTATGCTGGTGTAATTTTTATTTTATTTTTTATTTATTTATTTTATTTTATTTTTTTTTTTTTTTTTTTCTGTCTGCAAACTGTTCTCGTAGTCTTGGTTCCTGTAATGTATAACTCAATAATCCCCTATTTCTCCCCTTTGTATTTCATCGCCCCCCTCCCCCCCCCAAAAAAAAAAAACGGGAAAAAAAACGTGTGTTTTTGGAACAAACATATGCCATGTTTGACGAACATTTCAAGGGTGAAGAAGAATTAATCGCTGTTGTACGTTTCCTCTTTGCAATTAAGCAAACTAAACAGATATAAGTGTTGTAGTTAAGAAATATCAGTAATTAGCTCCTGCTTTGCATTTCACTCATATGAATTACTTATCGCGAGTATATAGAGTGTTGGGATGTTCTGCTGTTAGAATATTCTGAAATTTATCATAATTGTGTCAAGCAAGTCATTCTGATGCTCTGACTTTCACCTCTTTTTGATATAAGTGCTTGCTTACATAAATCAGCGATTTAGCAGTGTTTAGCTGAAGGGAAGATCGCGTGCATTTATAACGCAACATTAATAATTATCAACGAATGCAGGTGATATGTTTGATCTTCATGCATTAATCCATAGTTAGCTCGTTATGCTACTAACTTCACCGATCGAGTACAGTATTATTGTCGCCATGGTTACATGTGCATGCTGTCAATTTTACAAATGGACGAGCAACAAAAGGATTGTAAATTTTATTAGTATTTACATGAAGTGACATTCAGGGATAGCATATCAAATTTGATTGACAACAAAACTCGTGGTAAGTAAGGATGCTGAATTTATAAACGAAATGAATCAAACAGGATATCTGCAGGTTGACTGTGCACGAGGGGTTCTTGTGCAGAAACCGTGTATAATCAGAGCGATGGTTACGTCGCTTTGTATTTGAGGTGAGAATAATAATACAAATTCCTACCACTATCATATAGACTTAACTCTCAACTATACAATTAAAATTGGATTGCATCGTTGAGATATGAAAACAAATAGATGCTTTCAGTCGTGGTGAATGTGCTCCTCGTCGGCGACTCAAGACCATGTCTGACAACGATGAAATACTTGTGAACACAGCATGGCCTTCCTCCGTCTACATTGGCATCGTCGCATTCCAGGCATGCCTCGTTCTTGCAGCCTTGTACGCCTGCATTTATGGTAGTTTTTCGAGTGACGAAAATACCACGGACGCTGAGGAAGGTTTGGTTCCTCCACCAATCGAAGAGACTCCTCCACTGGAGGGAAAGAGGAGCAGTACCATCCTCCACTTCTCTGATGGTGGGTTCATCTTATTTTTATCGTTAAATCTAAAAGTGAGATGAGTTTGCTTACGTGCAGGTAAAACGATGGAGGTGTTTGATGAGCCGGTTGAGAGGCAAATGAATAACAGTAACTCTGGCATTCCTTACGCGGAGTCTGCAATAAAGCAAGACGCTAAGCAGAGAAGGAAAAAGTTGATGAAGAAGATGAAGAAGCTGATATATCTGAAACCGAAGATGAAGGACGCGGGTTAATCCAGTGAGGAAGGAAAAATCTGAACTATTAAAATCCTTTCATCTGGTTATCCGTATAAAAATTATGGACACTCGTTTGTTAAATTATTAATGTTAATCATATTGAATAATTATTTGATATCGTAAAATCAACTTCGAGGGACAAACCACGCATAACGTAGTTTAATGCAGTGACGGCAGAAGTTAGAAACTGTCTGACTAATTAATAAATTAATAAATTAATAAATGAGTACATGTAGCTGCATGTCAACTATGTTACATAAATCTCCTTCTAAAATCTATCTGATCTCCGCGTTAATATATGACTGGTTTCCAGAGAATTAATACTGTAAGACATGCATTTGCATAATTATGCTATATGTCGATGCTTCCAGCATTTCAAGCTAGGCCAGTGTAGCCACAAAACCACAAGGTGAAATGCCGGTGTAACAGTGTTACAGTCTCTAGTCCCCTGAACAGGTAGTCCGGCGGACTCTAAGTCCTGGTTTGTATAGTCCTAGGACTTCATGTAGTGCATACAGTCCTACCATTAGGATTAGTAGTCCCAGTGGAGTTATACATACTAGGAGGGGTAGTCTTAGGACACTTTGTAATGATTTATCGGATATCCTGCGCTGTAAATGAAGGAACATCAGCAGGGGGGGGGGGGGTCAGTGGGCAACAACAATTCGTGTTGCCAACAAACCAATCGCCGTTTCACACGTCACTCATAGCACTATGGCCTTATGCCACTGACGGTGTCCCTACTTTGGATTCATCCTCCGAAAAGGCTCTTATTCGGCGCGTGAGAGAAAGAATCTGGAAGGTAGGTGAATTTATTCCATGTTTAAAGTTATTTTTATATAATTTTTATTCATTTTCTCATGATTTATATTTTATCTTCATTTGCTTTCTTAATTATCTATGGAGGAGGGACGGGGGGCCGAAGGATATGCACTACATATAATATTCCATAAAATATGTGATGAATGGTCATGAACTAAAGAGAAAACTGAAGAATTACTATCAGTTTATTTATTTATTACTCAATAACTTGAAAATTAATGAATAATGACCCTAATTTTATAAATAACAAATGCTAAAATCGTAATGTGAAACCTTTACTAGATGATTGATCACAGGATGCAGGAGTGGAGTTTGGAAAAGACTTTCTAACAAAAACCTCACCAACAAGAGTGCCTCCTTGATTTCCTCTGGACATCTAGTCATCCTTGATTGCCCCTGGGCATCTAGTCATCATTTATTGCCCCTGGGCATCTAGTCATCATTTATTGCCTCTGGGCATCTAGTCTTCCTTGATTGCTAGCCTTTGGACATCTCCTAATAATTGAGATAATTAATTTTTTACAGATCAAAATGCCGAAGGCAACTAAGAAACTGCAAGAAATGGGGCATGACTTCATTGAGTGGTTGAGAGAAAGAGTCATTGGAGCTGCCTGCAGTTGATCCTCTTCACTGCCAAGCCACGAGGTATGAAGAACAGTGAAGCATGTATTAAGATTAAGTTTTTATCTTTTTCAGAAACATGCTCATCACTGTGAGGGATCGCATTAATATATGAAAGGCAAACAGTATCACCCACAAATTGCGTCACAGGAGTGATCGATTTAGTCTTGTCTCATTTAATTAAATACTTTTGTTTCCATTTATTTGGTAAATTAAATGTAATCCAGCCTTACATATTAATTCTATTTCATTGTGTTTCTATAGTATAATTATATTTGGATATTGGATATTTTATAATGGAATAAATCAAATGAAATAAAATGAAAATGGTATATTCGTAAAATTTTGTATAGCTTTTTTTCCGCAATGGCAATTAAAATGAATAGACTTGCATTGATTGCTGAGAAGAAAAACACAAGATAAAAGCGTACTAAAGTTTAATAGTGCTTGCAAACATACATAAGCCAGAAACAAACGTTAAATCAGCACAAAGTTCGTTCGTGGAAATGAAATTAATCTCCGTTTTACTCTGGTGAACTGGAGTGCTCCTTTTACTGTTCCCATCAGCATGCGAGTGACCACCCACCTGAAAGAGATGGAGAGAAATCAATGTATGCGAGTGGGTAATAATTGCTGCTCACCTGCTTCATCGTGTCTTTCCTCTGACCATTTGCACAAATGACAGCTTTGGTGGATGAGCGGGGGACGATGG
>KB310543.1:170179-247448 GCA_000328365.1 Capitella teleta
AGTCAGAAAATACAAGAAGTGTAGAAGAACCAAGTCAGAGTCGCCGATGTGAGCACAAACTGAAATTTTGAATCAGCGGAAAACGAAAGTTGATATGCAGGTAATTTGAATAATGAATATTCATTATGTGACGTCACTACTTTGTGTGTGAAACCTGTTGATTTCTACAGGACATCAATTCATCGCCAATTCCGCTCGCTGCGAGATATTCGCATTCAAAGTTTTACGATGTTTAAACTCCCATTATCTTTGTTTAGAGTAAAGTTAGGGCCTTCAAATTTGGTACATGCATGCAGCAGGACATACTGCATGTTATCAGCATACTGGAAATAGCAATCATTGCTTCAAAAAAAAAAACTATCTGCTGGTCAATACTACACACAGGTTACGTAAACGAAAAACTCAAAACCCTAAACTCCAACTTGACAAGTTATTAATAAGTGAACAACACATTAAAGACAAGGTGACTAGAAAACAGTTCAGTTCTTCCTCTTCCTCTTCCTGCTTGCTGGAGCAGATTTCTTGGCAGGTGGAGGAGGTGGAGGAGGAGGCAGAGACGAGGTCTGCAAATGTTCAGGCAAAGGGCACACAATGTCCTGGTACGGCTCATCAACAGACGGCCCGATCTGTTTATACAAGTACTCCTGCCTCTTGTGTGGCAGACCAGGCTTTGGCTCCATAGGAGGGGCATTCTGGGGAAGCCGCGTGTCCTTAGGATGTTGATCCTCTTCTCTGGGTCGCTGACCGAACTTAGCAGAACACAACGCCTGGATTGGAGGAGCAGAATCTGCAAGAATAATTCAGAATAATAAAAACCATGCATGTAAGGTTTTATACAGAAAATACCTGAAGTGATGCCAGAGCAGAGCCATGACTTCCAAGGTGGTGGTGCAAGTCATGCTTCGGCACGAGAGTTGGACCATCCTCATAGCTCGTTGGCTACGAGGATGGATATATAATTGATCCTCATTTGTCGCCATTTTAAAGCACTTTCCCCGTGAAATGTTTATTTTTACGTCTTGCGGATTTTTTACTAACCTGGGCATACATTCGCATTGACTGCCGATGTAAACTTTTTGTTGTCATTTTTCCGGGTGCAGCCTCTTTATAGAGCTAAATTGACTAAATAGGAAGTTATGAACCCACAAGACAGCGTCACGCGATCACCCTTCAACCCAATATTGATTGGTTTTCACACGATAAAGTTAACAATAAAGTTTAAAAGGGGCTGAAGCGTGAATTGGTTCAATCACCTGTACGAATGGCTGAAATAACCAACACTTGGCCTAATACAAAGCACATGTACACAGTGCATAAGGGTATAGGGGCTGTCTGTCTGGTGATCCGCGATCTAGGGGACTGAAACCTGCATAGGTCGCATAAACCTGCATAAACATCCATTATGTCGTTGAACTCTCGTCGATTTCATGCCACAGTACATAGCATTGATTAAGGGTTGGTTGTAAGAAAAATAATACTGAAAAAGAGTCATCGCACAATGGGTACATTGTCGACGCGGTATGAAATGAACAGGAAATAACACGTGTTCGTCACGAAAGCATTTGAAAGAATTTAGCTTCAGCAGATGCATTGCTCGCGACCAGCGGTCCGTTTCCACTCTGGAATTACGGGGCGATCAGCCGGTAACAGTATGAGTCCTGCTAAACGAAATACGCTAGCACTTTGGCAAATGTTTCTCATTATTCGAAAATAGAAAATATAAACAGGGCGGACGCATGCATGGGGATGGATTCATCGTGATATAAGCACATAATTTGGAGCGGTGAGGGATCGGGACTCTATGTCTCAGGATTTGCATCTCGTTGTCAATGAAGCTTCGCGAGGTTGGTCTGAATTCATTCAAACATCGACGTCTTACTCCCAGGTTGATCACGTGGAGTAAGCAACTACATCACGGTTGAGTGCACGGTGGAAGTAAACCTCTGTCGTTCTCTTATCCCATACTTCAATGGAGGGTATGATTGAGGTTTAAAGGTATGATGTTTCTATATTTGGCAGAGTGTCTGCCCTTCTCAAACACCATAACGTGCAGTTCACAGACTAACATGGACATCGTGATTGTGAGAGCTCCGAATCTGAACACTTATGGTGTTCTATATGTCAGAACACTATATGTTATATTTATTTTTACGTAAAAGCAGATATTGTGAACAATGCCTCATGTCTTGATGTTTTTATCATGATAATGATGCGATATCGTGTAGCTGTAAATTGATTAACAACCAACTGTGATACCTGTTTTTATGTTGTGTTGTGGGGAGTGTTCTCATTGGAATTTTGTTCTAAATAATATGATGATATTATATCATTTGCGTAGCTTTTCCTTTGATCTTCCTCGCTGCTATGCATGCAGAGGACATATTTCATTGTTACACGTACATTTGAATTTATAGAACATAGATCAATTTTATTAACCCAATATCCTTTCGCATTTGAACAAATTTCTCTCATTTCTTATTGGATTGTACTTCTATGTTTTCCCTCCTTTAGTGTCTAATATAATCATCCTGATTCGAGAGAGATAACAATAATTATGATCTGCACAATAAATCTTTATTTAAGCTACTTTTTTTTTCATGCGGGCAAATAATTCGTCACCCACATATCGTGGTTGAATTTCTCATTAGGCTTTTATACAGAGTGATTCACAATGATCACTACTAATGCCCGATATAACTTACAGTAAAGGAAATGAGATCAAAGAGAGATTGCTTAATGACATTGGCATGCATGCAATCCAACATGCATGGAATTCAGAGCCTTTACTGGCTTCGACCATTGAGTGGTCAGCGAGAAGACCTTTCGTGGCAACCACTCGACAACCACCTCTGCTTGAACTACTGCTACTAAACACACTCCACTGCTGCACACAAACATATCCATGAAATCAATCCGTTCCAGAGGCGCATTCATCTGGAATCAGACATTTAATGAAATTGACACCAACCTCACAATCAATAGATTTAAAACTTGCCTTAAAGGGAGGGAGAACTGGTTAAAAATGGACTTTGAGTCGCTATTTGATGCACCAAAAATGATTCTTATGCCTGGCCCACACAAGGAATATCATCGCTAACGATTTCGCGGGAGATATATTGCTAATTAGGCGTGACGTCAGAGGCTCTCATGAAACACCGAGTTCCCCATCTTTTACAATGGGCCTCGTCATAGCAGCATGTTCTGCGACTAAACCCCTTGATATTTTTTTAGTTTCTTTTCGGAAATAGATAGAATAATCATTTTGCCACCAGTCAGGCGCGAAAAAAAAAAGTAGTTTTCGCTATTTTTCTTATTTTAACAAGCGATTTTCTAGGACACCTACCATGGTTTCTCATCCTGAAACAGTAAAAAGGTCAGCCAGAGTGCACCACGCATGCGCAATACTGATGCTTTCGTTTTGTAAACAACAAAGATGTCCTTTTATGGCGAAGATGGTCTGCTCTGATTGGCTGAAATCGATAGCTTCCCGAGGGAAACGGGACCAATCACGGCAAGTCCTCAGCTGACGTTTGCCTCCTATACTTCGCAATGGAAGTCATTCTCCCATTGGCCCAATGCTAACCCCGATATTCGGAATGCATTATTTCCTTACGCTTGCATCCAGGCATGGTGTTCTTGGCACGGAAAGCTATCAATTGGTGCTATGAGTCAATAGAACATCACTTAAAATTCAGTTCCCCATCACTTTAAAACCAAACTTTTTACTGATTTTCCCATCCGCACATCCCCCATTCGACAAAATCCTTCACAATCCCCCCTGCTAAAATTATCTATCCCTAACAGTTCATATCTTAACGCTTTTGTGAATATCCTGTTTGTTAGTTTGTTTATTCGTTTGTTTGTTTGTAAAAGTGCAAATAATCATTGCGGGCACATACCCATGTTCTTGGTCAGCCCCTCTCACTCCACTTGTGTGTTGTTGTTTTTTTTTTTTTTTTTTTTTTTTTTTTTAATAAACACATTTTTGAATTGAATTGAATTGAAAAGTGTCTTCACGTCTAGTTTGCGTTTTGTAGCCATAGCGACGCTCATGAACTAATGGTGCTGAAGACTGTTGGTCACTAGATTTATACTGTTTCTCGCAAAAACACTCTAAACAAACATCTTTGATATTATTGTTGCGTGCTTTGATATTAAAGCTCTCATAAAGTTCATAATTGATTTAAGGCTGGACTTTTTTAATTAAATCTAGCTTCGAATGCGAGCTGTCTTTGGTTGGCAATTCATTAAAGATCATTGAATAAAACCCAATAATTAAGCTAAATAATACCCGAATTTTGCTAATGTTTGCGGAACCAGAGCAATGACTGTAATTCCAAATGTAATCATCCTTAGTAGCTCGCACAGCACACACTCTTGATGTCATCAGCATTAAAAATGGAGCGCAACATTTGTATGGCGCAATAAAATGTTGTATAAGAACAAGATCTATTCCACGCCCCTCTCTTGTACAGACGTCTGCCATGGAACATCTCGTCAACACCTTTCATCTTAGTCTTCCAGTTGATCTCGTTGCAAAGACGTCCAGGCTGGTCATCGATATCGGTATTAGGAGAACACACGCGTATAATTAACCTGATTGCATATAATTAACCTGATTGCATATAATTAACCTGATTGCATGTTTTACAGGGGGCTCATTGGGCAAGATTCTCGTGTGTTCAGATGAAGCGTGGAGCAACGCCATGGCGGAGGTAATTCGTACCTGTGATTCATAAAATGATGATAAAGTTATAATTATAATAAAGTTATATAATATAAAGAT
Source organism: Capitella teleta (assembly GCA_000328365.1). Taxonomy (NCBI): domain Eukaryota; kingdom Metazoa; phylum Annelida; class Polychaeta; family Capitellidae; genus Capitella; species Capitella teleta. The sequence goes on from KB310543.1 coordinate 174,966, forward strand.
ATATAATAATCGAATAACCTGACATCGCTTTGCAGAAGCGTCGAGAGGTGGGGTGTGAGTGCTGCACTTTTCCGCTTGGTTCCATCGAAGAGGCAGGAAAACACCTGCAGAAGTTGATTAAGTTTACACCTGGTGTGGTTGTCTATGCGACAGGAATCGGATGCATCGAGAACCAAGCCTATTTGGAGAAAATCCTGAAAGTCAGGTATGTATTGGATACGAGATTGGTAATTAATAATTAATTAATTAATTAATTAACTGTGAGAGGTGCCTATGGTGAGTTTGTGGAATATGTGGCACTTTTGTAAGTCAATTTCGTCATGCTTGATCATCACATAATAATGAACCGCGCTTCATGTCTCACGTCATCATGACGATGACATGACCCACTATATGAACGGCTGGGGAGAAAATAAAGAGATATACAATACAATATACAATCACGATTACGGAATAGCAAACAGTCACTCCTGTTGCCGAGTTGTATTCAAAAAAGCCAAGAAGCTATTTATTGGCGGCAAAGAAGGGAAAATGACCGTAAACACATAAGGGAAGTATTCTTCCTCTATGGTAAACAGGTTGATGTAGGCAGAGGTGGGGACACTACCCCCCTCCTCCTCATGTCCCCAGCAGAATGCGAAATACAGTGAGATCGTTCAGACAAAGGGGTCGCAGGTATGTTCAATCTCATCAATAAAACTTCATATGGTAGGCTGAAGATCTTGTTCGAGAATCGCGCGGCGGTTTGTGGATTAACATACACCTTAAAGGAAATGTCGATTGGCGAATACATCCACGCCCACGAAGACGACATTGACACATTCCGCAAGCACTTAGAAGAATTGGTAAAGCTCAACTCGAAATATGTGGCTTTGTACGAAGAAGGTTGGTAACCAAGGTAACAACCCTTCATAACATGCATAACTGTGATTTATTTCCCAAAAGGTGCGATTGCTTGGAAATGTCATCGTTTGGACGAAGCGTACGTCGCTGATCAAATAAAGATGCTGCAAAACCCCAAACTGCAGGCAGATAGGTTTCCGTGTATACTCGCCACGTGCGGATCTTTGCATGCATATCAATTGGTACGATCATCTTATCGCATAGTATAGCGTTAATATAAGCTCATCGTATCACACCTACATATAGGTACAGGCGGATGGCTCGTATTCAGTTCATGCCCCGGATTTCATGGGCGGAAAGACTCTGCTTGGTTTGGCTTCGTTGCTTCTTAACACGCAGGTGAAATAATATACATCTGAGAGTCAATTTCGTCTTGTATGAAGTAAATTGAGCGATATCTACTCTTTGTAATGATGGCACGAGACAATAAAACATGCTTATTTTGGGCAAACAGGTGTAAGCAGTCATATCGTTTTCTTTGTGCGGCCACAAACAATAGTACAAAAAAATTAGAACTTCGAGCAAATTAAATCTAGATCATATTCACAATAGTTTGGAGGGGGTTTTTTTTGTAATAAAGGTATTTATTATCTTAATTTCTATTGTTTTAACATTGTTTTTAATTATTTCTATCCCAAATTAATAATTATACAATAATAATAATTATAATGCCCATTGTATAGGTATCTGTTTCAGATTGCAATCTAATCATATTCTTGTCTTTTGTCTTTTTTTAAGGATTTCGCTGAAATTTTGAGACTCGCCAGTGAAGGAGACAATAACGTTCTTGACCAGACCCTAGTCGCATACAGCTCTTCCCTCGATGTCTCACACCTCAACTCCGCTTTCTTCCCATTTGGGAGAGTTCCAGAACCAAAACAAGGACGAAATTACCTAGATGGAATATCTAAGAATAGCATTGCTGCCAGCTTGATGAACCTGTTCATCGTAAAGTTTGTTGATTCGTTGCGAGCGACGTCCATTTCAAGCGGAGCGAAGCATGTCTATCTCAGCGGCAGTTTTATTCATCACCGTTGGATTCGTCGACAGGTCATGTTGAGGTTGCTCCTCAAAGACGTCACTAATTACACGTTCACTGGACAGGTAGGCTTATCCCGTCACCGAGCGATGGTATTAGGCAACTGTCCATTTCAGCGTCTCAGTTTCCAGACCCACTTCATCCGCCACGCACCGTACCTCTGCTCTTTGGGGTTGATGGTCGAGCAGGCGGCGAATCAAGATAAGCCGTGAAATTGACATGTCGATGTCGACTCGAGGCTTCATCGTAATGTGCGGATGGCCCATCGTTGCTCCTTGTATAGATGCAATAAATTTAAAGGAGAGAGAAAAAAACGAAATTTTCTGTCTCGATTTTTTTTTTTTTTTTTTTTTTTATGGTTGAATTTCGCCATGTATTTTACTGCTCCCTTTTAGCCTCGTGGCTATGCGTGACTCATCGTTGCTGGTTGTGGCTATTTTTGTCACAGTGCTTCTGTGGAATTACATGGAGTGGGTGCGTTTGATTAACCCGGGTGCCTTACATATACCTCACCCTAAAGGTTCAACCAATGATTTCCACTATTATCCTAGATTGCTCAGACACATTCTGCTGATGCGCGATACACTCTAGAGGGCTCTGTAAACGAGCACGAAGCACGAAACTCGGCAGTAGATGCTACAAGTATAACACAATTGGTGATCATACACACACCGGCATAACACATTCAGCGACCATAACGAACGAAACTGTCAACCTTATATGCAGAACCATGTTTTTATCAGTTTAACCAGAGAATATTAAATTTCAGACTATCGTTATTGGTGCCTCCTTGCAGCACATATTTCAACAAGCAAACCCCCCCCCCCAAACAAAAACAAAAACAAAACAAAAAACAAAACAAAAACAAAAACAAAAACAAAAACAAAAACAAAAACAAAACGTATTTAATAAGTACTGTACTTACACTTACTCATAAATGTCTTCTTACTGGGTATCTTAACAAAGCTCAAAATGATATTATATATATGATTATTGCATAACTCAATCAATGAACAAGATATACGGTAATAATAATAATAATAATAACAATGCTAGCACTATATAGCATATGCAATCATAAGAACACGATTCATAACGTTAATGCAATGTCAGTAACAGATTAAAGCCAGCACAATGGGCCTAGTTAAAACACTAATGATATAAAAATAACAGAATAAAACACCTACTTACATACACTTTATTTGTCGTAATCCACTAATCCAAGCATTTCCATTCGATGTGTGTCCCAATCGAGATGCACCAGAATCGATTTTGCATCAAACATGAGGCTGCATTTGCTGTACATTTGCTGATCTCCTATGCAATTACTCATTGAGTGTGGTGGCTTTTTCACCACGTTCACACAGACAAAATAGCGATAATAGGTCCGTTTCACACTCTCGTTGCTATGACGCGGAACCAGGGAGCGTGGCGTCATTTGAATTCAGAACGAGGCTTGTTGGCCGGGGGTATTTGATCTCCAAAACTGCTTTGAGCGATGTAGTCATATTAACATCCTCTGGTTCAACGCAATTGTGCTCTTCGATCGTGGCCGAAACAAGATTGCTTCTTGCTTAGAAACGCCGTTATGATCGACTATGCTTCCCGCTGGCATTATGATCTCTTTGGAAGTGACAATTATTGTGCCTTGAGGGCCCCTTGCAATTCCCCAGGCGTCGACAGATCATAGCGCTCACGCTAACTCCATATGCCATAATATACCTCACGTGAGTTGTATTGTCACGTGCCCGTAGGGTGGGCAGGACACACGTTCTCCGTCTAATTGGCCAGCGTCGGGACCCAGTTCCTGTAGTGGGCAGCCTTTTGGGCTAGCCAAGGAAGGACGAACTGCTCTGGATACGTCAAGTGGCCGCTGGTCGACGAAGAACTCCCCGATTTCCAACGAATGTTTTTATTGGTGAAATCGAGCACAGGTGGAGGTTAATTAAAGGGTGCGGGCTTTTTACGGCCCCACCTTCAAAACGTGAGGTTACGTAACAACAATTACATCAAAATAAGGAGTCACAGGTGGTCAAGCAAAATGAGAAACCAATTAAACATTTAAATTGGTTAAGAGGACAGGGGGTAACCGTGACAGTTTTGCCTCATTCCACTTATGCTCAACATCTGACCAAAAAAAGACAAGTGATCTAAGGTCTTTGCATATCACACATTTGTGTTTTATAACACCAAAGATATTTGGTCAATTCGATGCACATCTTAAGTACCTCTATATTGAATTAGATGTTACCATCGCATTCCAACCATAGGCTATAAAATGGTGACTTGTGAATAACCGCGTTGGCTAACGCAGGGGTCAGGCTATTGTCGGGGTGGCCTCGACCAACCCCAAATGAAAACTCCTTTTAGATGAGTAACCCCACCCACCCACTCCCCACCCCCCCCCCCCCTCAAAAAAAAGAACATAGATTCATTCACGTCGAGAATGTCAACAGATTAAATCGTCAACACTGGTCGCCAGACTTGACCCGATTGACCAGTATATGACCCTAACTCATCAATAGATCATCCGTATCCATGGTAACTGTGGTTTTCATTTGTAAGCTCTACAGGGGCACTACTAGTATGGATACATGATATGAGAGTTCACTCTCATTTATATCATGCATGAACAGACACATGGGGTTTCTTCTCAAGTCACTGAATCTGCCTTTTATGATTTTGGTTTATAGCGTCGTTTGTATTGAATTTCAGGAAACGTGTTTTACATATTCAGATTCCACTGTTCTGCATCACCATTTACCACAACGCTGTTTACGTTCAGTGCTTATGACTCCTTTGTTTCAGTCAGACTTTCAAAGAAATCGAAAAGAATCCTGTTCGTATTTGGTTGTCAGCTCGCGTAAGGTCATGGGGTGAAGATGTCAGTGACGTCTGGTTCGGTATCAATATGCATTATGTGTGTCGCAGTGACCATTAGGCAGCCTAACACTAATAGGCTAGTTAGCTAGGCTGCTCAGCTAGGCTGCTCTTTTTCATTGCGTACATGCAGAATGTCAACATTTCTTGATCGAATGGCACCGCATCTACTTTATTAGCTTTTCACACCTTATTTGCTTGCTTACGTAAGTTTTTCCTCTTCTTCTCTGTGCGTATCACAAGAGCTATATGTAAACAAGGCACCGCAAGCAGATTAATCACAGTTAGAGATAAACAGATCAATGAATTTGGGAGTGATAAGAGAGAGGTGTTGTGTGTATGTTTTTCTTTTATGTTCGCACACACAGGTGGCAGTTAGCTAGACCTCCGCCCATTTCACAGAACTTCCTTTCCCGTTGCTTGCTTTTCAATAATTTCCTCCTGAACGCATTCCAGCATCGACGACACCCCCTCACCCCCTCTCACCTTCATACATGAGGGCGTACACTTCAGTGCATCAGAATTACTGCAACTGTCGTCATGAGGTTAGGCAGCTATGTGCTTGGTTAAGCACGTGCACTTTGAACATCTCTTTCTTCTGCTCCGACGACCCGCTTTCATTCGTCGCCCATTCGTTAAAGAAGAAAAATGCACTTTTATATTTGCACAAATGCAAAGCTGCGGTGTTATATATGTCAGAGGGCGCCGCGTAGGAATTGAGGACACACAGGAAGCTGTAGGTCCAGAGCTCTACTGCCCCGTGGTCAGTATAAAGGGAGATTGACCACCTGGAAATTGGTGCTTAATGATGGTGAAGAGCAACAGGTTAGTACTCTCTAAGTACTCTTCACATCACAACAAATTACGTCATACGTTATTGTGTACAGGTACAACTCGTATTAACTACGAATTGTTGCTACGAAGATACAGGACACAATATTACATAATTATTACCACGTTGTGTAAGACCTCTATGTTTGGAATTTTATTCTACGCTGCGTGCCAAACCTCACATCCACACGACAAAGAAGAGGAGAAAAACTCCACATGGCTTGATTATCCTCTATTATAAGCATTTGTTGTACTCTCTCTATCATTACAGTATAGAATTGTGTATACTTGGTTGGGAAAATAGGCCCTGTACTTGTATTGTTTCGGAATACTCAAGTGTAGAGTCCGATAAGAAGGTACTTGAGTACTTTAGTACTTATCTCCTTCCTGTTTCCGGAAAGTTGTGGTCTGAAAGATCGTTAAACCTAGTGTTGTATATTAATAGAATAAGATTTCCTGCTTAGAACAATGGTGTTATAAGCTTCCAGATATTATACTCTTACGGGATTGACTGACATCCGGAATGTATTCAATTCTGAATACACTGGAGAGTTAGGACCCCACACAGGTTAAATGTTGTGAACTCACACCCCAGGTGACAGAATATTCATAAACAGACTCTCAAAGCGTGATATTTCACACTAAAATCCTATTAATAAGAAAAAAAATAGCACCTTTGCCGTATGAATAAATCATATACCCTTAGAATCATTTATTACCCTCACCTGTGCTTATCAAAGTGAATAAATTCTTGCTTTTATTTCAGACAGAATTTACATCAAAACTGATCACATCTTTCCATGACGAAATGGACACCACTAGCGACTCATCGTCCATCTCGACAACGCGTGGCCCTTGGCCATCAGATCCACCAACGAGTTCTACGGAGACCACTGAATTGGACTGGACGTCGTCCACCAAAGATAGGGCAGTCCAGATGACCACTGACCAGTCCGATTCGAACTCTGAGAAAAATTCCGAAAACCCGGTTTTGCTTCCACCGAGTGTCCGAGTGGTCATGACGGCCAAAGTGAACATAACCGCAGTGGACACTTCTCGGAAACAAACTCAAGAGAAGAAAAGTCCTTCATTGGACGTCCCTCAAAACCACCCTCCAATCATGGAACCAGCAAAGATTATCAGGAATCGACTGGAGAAAGAGTTCATCGACGAACTCTGGAAGAAGAAAGATATTCCAAAGCAGTTAGTTAAAACAGTTGAAGAAATCACCCCGGAGGGTCAAGATTCAGCCAACGAAGATTCACTGAGACAGCTGACTGTTTCACATCAGAGCAGCACCACTTTAGCCGCAGTGGGGGAGACTTCAGTTTCAACTAGTGAGCGAATCACCGCTGGTGGAGATTATACAGAGCTGGATACACAAGGCGTGGTTTTGGACTTGAGAGCAACAACCGAGACTCCACACTCCATCTCAGAGGACTCGGTTGATTTGGAATCCTCCGGCTCACAATCAGAATTACCAATTGCTGAGGCATTGGTTCACCCAGCCCCTCGTCCAACTTATCGTCCTAGGCCTTTAACGGCACCCCCAACCCCACAATCATCTTTGCCAACATCGCAATCATTATCGCGAACATTCTCTTCTCCGTTTTTATTGTCTCAAAATCCATCCTTTTCACTGATATCTCCACCTGTAACATCATCGCCATCAGTGATATATCCACAAATTACGTCAACATCCCCGTCAACATCCGTGTCAGATTCATCTTCATCATCTCCTCTCCCGTCAACTTTACAATCGCTGTCTTCAAGCTCAATCACACACATTTCACCATCACCCACCACACTCATTTCACCATCACTCTCTGGTTCAACCACACTCATTTCACCATCACTCTCTGGTTCAACCATACCCATTTCACCATCACCCACCACACTCATTTCACCATCACTCTCTGGTTCAACCACACCCATTTCACAATCACCCACCACACTCATTTCACCATCACTCTCTGGTTCAACCACACTCATTTCACCATCACTCTCTGGTTCAACCATACCCATTTCACCATCACCCACCACACTCATTTCACCATCACCCTCTGGTTTAACCACACTCATTTCACCATCACTCTCTGGTTCAACCACACCCATTTCACCATCACCCACCACACTCATTTCACCATCACTCTCTGGTTCAACCACACCCATTTCACAATCACCCACCACACTCATTTCACCATCACCCTCTGGTTTAACCACACTCATTTCATCATCACCCTCTGGTTCAACCACATTCATTTCACCATCACCCACCACACTCATTTCACCATCATCCACCACACTCATTTCACCATCACCCTCTGGTTCAACTACACCTATTCCTCCATCTCTCTCTGCTTCAACCACACATATTTCTCCATCCCTCTCTGCTTCAACCACACCTATTCCTCCACCACCCTCTGCTTCAACCATACCTATTCCTCCACCACCCTCTGCTTCAACCACACCTATTCCTCCACCACCCAAATCTATAATAATAGGCATTCCAAAAGAAAAACCTCCCACCCCATTTGCGCCTACCAGCTCCTCATCTCCAGCGCCTCCATCGGCAGCTAGCCCACTATCCACTCCTACATCAACCCCACTGCATACTACCTACAAAACCCGCAGAACCTCCGCGCTTCCACCTCGCCCATCAACCGAGATCAGGAGCATAATGAGCGTCAATGTTCTCCCTGAGTCCAACAACAACACCAGGCTTCTTGGTGAGTGGAGATAACGAAGAACCCAAAAAGCATAATTCATTCATTCGTGTTCATCTGCAGCTCCTGAGACGACATCGACAGCAGGGAAGGAACTCTTCGTCCACGCTCGACCTCAGGTCTCCAACCAGTCTCCAGTGTTGGCCATTGTTTTGCCTTCTGTGTTTGGAGTACTCTTTCTGTCCATTCTGACCCTAGTCCTGTTTTTGGTGTATCGCAGGCACAAGCACGCCAGACAGCCCGAGAAATACAAGTATGTTGATTTAGATAGTTATTAAATTAACTAATTAATTAACTAATTAATTAACTAATTGTTTCATTCAGAGATATCGAGAAGAATGTTGAGAAGTCTGTGTTTGTCCCACAAGCTGTGATCAGTGATATGTACTCACTGCCAGCTGGTAAGCAAAGAATCCCACGTACGAAATATTGACTGCAATTAATTACTCGTCCTACAGACAACATCAGCGTTAAGTCGTTGTACTCGAAAGTGGCTGACTGCAGAGAAGGAATCGGAGACTCGCAGTTCGACGACGGTACAACCGAGCTGCTCCTTGGCGACGCGAGCAATATCTACGACCAGATCCAGCACTCGCCACCCATCTATCAGAGAACCATCCTTCCCATGAGGTCAACCTCAGACTCTGGTCAGAGCACAACCATGGTCGACAATGATACGTACGAAGGGTCCGAACAACAAGTGACCCCTCGGCTACCTCGACCAGCCCCACAACCCCCTCTCTTGGTTCGCAGGCCGTCCAACCGGACTCGTATCCACCCAGATTATGACCCCGTTTACGTGCCTCACAGCGACGCATCCGCCATGGCCCGGCGACTGGATCGCTCCGGATACGTGCAGACGTCCCGTATGACACCCGGACCGTCCCGTGCTTACGAAGATCTCCCGATTTCCATTGAATATATCCATAGGGGAATTGCATACCCTGCTTCTCCCGCAGCAAGCGTTTACAGCCCAATCGCTTTGAGACCTCCCATTGCAGTTGTGCAAACCAGTCCTGCTGTGGAACCATCAGAAGTCTCCTTGGAGCATCAGGTACCGGTGTTGAGTGATGAGGATATGCTGGAGACTGATGACCATAATGTGTACTTGAACCACGTGTATTCATGTCTTGATTTGGAAACGAGGCAGTCGGATGATGACGTCACATCCGAAAATACCGACAGCGAAGGTTCTGAGAGTCCTTTCGAGGCGCTCTATCACGACGTCAATGATGATATAAGAGACGAGATCTACGAAGTTGTGGACTTCTAACTCTAACCCGCAATGTGTGATTCATTCTTTCAAATATACCCAGAAAAGAAGAAGAATAACTCTTTCATTTGTTTATTTATGGTTACCTTGTTTATGGGTCAGTGATATGACAGTAGTCGGAGTTCTTTGGCAGTACTGAAAGTGAGTCTTGGTGAAAAACGGACCAGTTTCTACACTCGACTGTACATTCGTAGTTCGCATAATTTATTTCCCAACAACAAAAAAAAGAACTATACAAAAGCATCATGCACATATATAATATAATAAACTAATAATGATTTACTAGGGTTTTTTTTTTTAATGTTGATATTGTCTGCATTGACTCAAAAGATCGAGAAGAGACAAACGTATGTTGGCATTCGCACCAGTTTAACAAGTGCATTCACGGGTGCCTCTGTTCACTATCAGAGACATGAATAGAAGAAAACGAGCGATTGTCTGATCGGGGTATTTCTGGCGTAAGACTTGAACAGGGGGGACAGGTGAGGAATTAGTGCAACGAAACATTTCGATGGCCAGATATTTCTAACATACATGTTCAAATTAGGTCGATTTACCGTTAACACCAAATCCCGAAAAATATAATTCGATACTAAGTCAGTAAATTGTGTGAATTTCATGTTTGAATACAGGGGAAGTACACCCTACCACCCCTTTCTTTTAACAATGGTTTCGTCCCACTGTCCATTTCGGATGTGACCTACTTGTGACTTTTTCTATTGGTCGTTGTTTTTTCTTCTCCGCTTCGTTGAATTGACGATCTGCCCACTCCCTCGAGTCAGTTCAGAGCAAGTTTCCTCCACTTGAACATCACAATTATTCATAAGAGCAATCTTGATGACGAAATCGAATTGAATGAAGAATTGCTGAGCAGCAAGATTTACAAGAGTGTCGCAACTGTCTTCAGACTTGTTAACGAACCAAGAAGTGAGTAAGCTAAAAGTAGTTCGGTTTCATATAGCAATAATAATCTTATATACTGACTTCGACTTTATTTATGTATTTAGTGAAATGAACACCGCTCCATGATCGTTCGTATCGTGTGGTTATGCTGGTTTTACTTGAAATTATTTTATCCATAAAAGGCCAACTGTAAAATTTCACATCGGATCTTGAGCTCCAGTTTTATTCGTGTGAAGATGGAAGACTGTTTTCACACTTGTAAACCCTGGACATAATGATCATTGCTCATTAATGCGTTACGGTTACTAGAATAGAGGTAGTTACTATAATATACTCTTAGGGCCATTCTACTGGGTCGTTTTTACGTATTACGTGGAGTCTACCAGTGGATCTACATGTAGTGCCTAAGGTATGCACGGTGTGTGTAAGAGGATCCTTGCCCTTTTAGAGTTGAGCACCCAGTCCCATTCAGCTGGTGATACCCGTGTTTCTCCGAACGCCAATGTCAATGTCAAGACAGCTGAATTAAATACGAACCACACAAAATGAACAGCTTCTCGCGATACTGCTATGATATTGGACATACAGAGTACGTGTGCTCGCAAAGTGGATGAAAATAATTGTCTATTTCATAGATATTTTCCTTCAGTAAATATTCTCATTAATCGGTGGCCCATGGACTATGCCTGACCACGTGTGCTGAGCGTATCAAACAAGAATTAAGACCGAAACTGAAAGCAAAGAGCCTTAAATTTAGCTGCCGTTCATCTCATCGTATGTTTTCCAGTTCACAGGTCGTTCGACATGGACATTCCGAACGTCCACGTGGAGGACATGAACCAGCAGTATACGCAGCAACATGCCGACCCTTACAACCAGAATAACATCAACAACATCGACGTGCTGCGCAAAATCGACGCCCTGCTCGGCCACAACATCGACCTGAACAACCTAACCGGAGCCTGCGTCGACCAAGGTAATAATAACGCACTCTTCAATCATAACGCACTCGCGGATCTCTTTAGTGGTTCCAGGCGGTTATCAAATGCAGCAACAGCAGACCGGATACCCTGGTCAGCCCCAGTGCAGTCCAAACCAGACACCTCAGATATCACCAGCGTCCAGTACCGATGCCTGGGCTTCGTATCTGAGCTCTCTAAATGCTCTGCAGTCGGGCGCCGCTGCTCCTCCGCTTTCGGTGTCTGGCTGTTCCACTAATCCAGACTACAACTTTGCTAACATTGCTGGAGCACTCAGCCAGATCTACCAGCAACAACAACAGCAGCAGCAAATGCAGCTGCCGATGATGCAATCCGCGATGCATCAACAGCCAAATATGTTTGACCAGAATTGGATGAACATGACGCCAGGTTGGTCGCTTCTCATAAGAATCATCCGTCCAAACGGGACTTTAGCTTCAGGCATAAACAAGTACAACCTCAGCCAGATGGCAGCTGCTCTCACAAAACAGCAACAACAGCAGCAACAGCAGCAACAACAGCAGCAGTACCAGATACAGCAGCAGCAGCAGCAGCAACAGCAGCAGTATATACAGCAGCCTGCCCCAACCACAATCGCTCCGGTCTCCCAGGGTCCTGTTCAAGGCAGCGCCCTCTCTGCCAACAGCGAGAGTTTCGTCCCTGGCGCCATCTCTAATCGGACCCTGGAGACTCTCACTGAAAGCACCATGCGTCCTTACAGAGCAATCAAAGCGGAGATTCGCAACGCCGGCTACAACACTCACAGCAGGTATGTTTATCTCTCTATTCCATTGACGTATTATGGCCGTCTTGGCTCGCAGTTCTGCTCCAGAACAAACCGCCTCAACCCAACCAGCCAAAGTTGCCGCACCGAGCAACGTTGGCATCATCGGTGACCGTCTATCACCCGACCGGTCGTTCACCCGTAGCACGAGCCCTGCTGATTCGGACAGCAGCGGCTACAGTACTGCTCTCTCTGAATTGAATGACACTGCGCTGGTTGAACTCATGGTAAAATGACAAAATAAAAAAGTGAAACTTTGCTCACTGTTCTGTTGTAGAAAACTCTGCAAACTGGTCAACAGCAGAGTGGCAACCAGGAGTACTCCAACCCCAACCAGCAACAACAGCAGCAGAACATCAGCCAACTGGCGTCACTGATGCAGAGCGGGATGACGCAAAGTGGCGCTGAGTTGATGAAGGCGCTCGGCATTCACCCCGAGCGCAGTGGGCGAGACAGTGCCCTGGGCGCACACCCCAACGACTTCAGCATGAGTGCGGATATGTTTGCCAGTCGCCCGTGGAACGCGCTCAGTACTCTGTTCACCACAAACTCCAATGATCCACACTCTATTGACAGGGCTGCTAAGCTGTACCGCAACGCTGCCAGTGAGTTGCATCGGCTCTCGTAGACTCCCCTTTGATCTCCCTTTGATCTCTTTGCAGCCATCTGCGAGCCCACCTGTACTTGGAGTGGTCAGTTGCCCCCAAAGGTGCACAAGAATCCGTCTTACTCCTGCAAAGTTTTCCTGGGTGGAGTTCCTTGGGACATCACCGAATGTCTGTGTTTCTGCTGGCGTTGTGTAATTCGCTTCTTATCTATTGCTCTTTGCAGCTGGCTTGCAGTACGCGTTTCGCACCTTTGGCGCTATGAAGATTGAATGGCCAGGAAAAGAAGGTAAACATCCGAGATATCCTCCCAAAGGTAATAACTACAAAGGTCTCTGGTTGTTCCTCCACTCATCGCAATCTGTGCGCCTCTCTATAAACTTTCTCTTTTCTCCGTTGCTAGCTGGCTACGTCTATGTTCTCTTCGAGTCTGACAAATCCGTCAAGTCGCTGCTGCAAGCATGCACTCACGACTTCAGCAACGGCGGCGAGTACTACTACAAGGTGTCCAGCCGAAGAATGCGCTCTAAGGAGGTGGGTTTGGCGTCTCTGCTCATTGTGGATTTTGGTCATTCGAATCAGGTGCAAGTGATTCCTTGGGTGATGGGAGACAGCAATTTCGTGAAGCAGCCCGCTCAGCGCCTGGATCCACAGAAGACTGTGTTTGTGGGCGCTCTGCATGGAATGATGAATGCGGAAGGACTCGCTCACATCATGCACGATCTCTTTGGCAATGTACTCTACGCTGGCATTGACACAGACAAGCACAAGTATCCCATTGGTCAGTGCTTGACCGGTGGCCGGTTTTGGTCTTGACCGTTTTAGTTTTGTGACAGGATCTGGCAGAGTGACGTTCAGCACGCACAAGAGCTACATGAAAGCAGTAAACGCGGCGTTCGTCGAGGTGAAAACGCCCAAGTTCACCAAGAAGGTGTGCAGCGTGCCTGGATCTTTGTCACTTATATCTGGTCTATTCTGATTGCAGATACAGATTGATCCGTATCTGGAAGACTCCACCTGCTCCATGTGCAATGTGCAGCCCGGGCCGTACTTCTGCAGGGACCTCTCTTGCTTTCGCTACTACTGCAAGACCTGTTGGCAGTGGTTTCATTCGTCTGACGGGGTCTCCTACCACAAGCCGCTCATGCGCAACGGTCGATCCAGCAGTACGACGTCCTCCTCCTCGGCGACAGGAGCAGGTTCTTCGTCACAAACCTCCAACTCAGCGAGCAGCTTTAGCGACACCAGCACCCTGAACTGCGGATCCAGAGCAGAGTGAGATTTCGTGAAATCGTTGTTTGTTGATGAAAAGAGATCTTGTTGCTTTTTCGCTTCCCTCTTGCCATGCTATCTGTGCATGTATTTAAACAAAAACTAAACCTTTTAAAAAAAAACTACAAAAACTTGTGATATTAACTAAAAATATTTTTTTCTTCTGTCTCTTTTTCTCTCTCTCTCTCTGGTATAGAGGAAATAATTTTGATTTCTAGATTTATGACTTCATCTTCCAAACATTTTCTTTGCGGTTTTTTATTTAGCTACTCTTCTAAATCAAATGTGATAACACTCACTCGGGTGTTTTTCTTTTTAATATTGCTTGCTTTATGGAATACCATTTTTTTATCCCAAGGTAAAATATTTCAACAAATTAGCATCCCTGCAGAATTCCATATTTTGTTATTTCCGAACATTCCTGATGTATAATTTTTTTTCTCTCTCTCTCTTTCTGTGTAAGGAAATATAAAACATAATTTTTTTACACATGTTTTATATGAAAAAAGAAATTCATAAAACTCAAAATGAAATCCCATTTTACTAATGAAGAGGAGTTATCTCTTAGAATTTGCCAATGTTTTATACATAAGTTAAATCTTTTTCATACTGGTGATGGGTTGAACCATTTAATCCTCAAAGTTTGTCCTGTTTTTTATGATTTTTTTTTTCTCTTTATTTCTGCACCGTTTGTTTGCATTTAAATCTAATCCTGCTTGCATTTTATGTCTTGTTTTTCCTTTTTTCTTTTTTTTCACGGATGGATTTTTTTTTCTCGATGACGACCTTTGATCGGATACTATGGACTACGGCGTTGTTCAGATGATGTTTTTTTGAATTTCTGTTCTTTGTTTCTATTTTATGTTTTTTTGTTTTTGTTTTTTTGCTTTTTTTTTTCTCTAGTTTCTCAGAGGATCAAATGTGATTCTCTTTTTTTTTTCCCTGTTTGAACTTTCGGCAATAAACTAAATTTGCATAATCAGGTGTTCTGTTGTTATGAGCACAAAGTACTTTTCTCCTCTTTGAAAATTATTGTACAGAAGCAAAAGGAAAAATGAATGAAGTGACTTTGAAGTCTGAATGATGCAGTTCTAAATTATTGCTTGACAGAAATTCCCATACCGCTCAACAGCAAAAGTTAAGATCCCATGAAAAGCGCCGCAAGTCTCATCTTTAACTCCCCCCCGATTGGCTTCGTGTGATCGGCCGGTAAGAGGAAGACAGTGGTCACTCTTGTTTATACACAACAGCTCTGAGCTGAGCCAAATGACACTAATACAAAACTTACTTTAATGTAAGAGCAGCTACAAAATTTGGACCTAAAATAATGACCTCGCAAAATATGGAATGTTAAAAAAATTTTATTCAAAAATTAACAATTGGCAGGATGATAAATACTGTTAAAGACAGCGTAAATACGAATGATTCATTATCAACAAAGAGAAAAAGACACCAGCTAAACAATCCTTCCCTGGTGTCAATCCAGAACAACTGTTACACGGTTTTGGCCTTTTGATTTCTCAATTTTTTGCTCATATCTTTCCACAGAACGTAGAGGCCAATGAAAGACGACAGCGTGCCAAACGCCGCATTACGAGCCGGGCTCAGCTTGCCCGCCCACAGGTAGCCGGCGGGCAGCCAGTTGACGGCCATCACAAGGTCAGCGCAGTTCTTGACCACGTCCAGATAGAGCCCCATTTCCTCCGAAGCCAATTCGTGGATTTTTGTGCGATATTCCTCGTCTTTTGCTCCGCTGTGAGAACGGGTCGTTAAGAGATGGCGCTATGAGAAGGTGAGAATGAGTTGGTACCTTTTTTCAGGCGATTCCAGTTTCCTCCTCTTCACAACTTGGAAGCGTTTGCTGCGCAGAATGCAGATCTGACGGAAACCTCTGTGAAAAAAACAGAAAACGAAACCGTCAGCTCATTGGATGGAGTTCTGCTGAATGACCTAAATTGATAAGTAGGTCAAGAGGGATATCCCATGATCCCTGTGAATTGATCAGGTGATGGGGCTATTTAATCCCGTAGAAATTTGATGCATGAATGCATTGCACGCTGGGATGAATAAATGAACCATTCAGGTTGAATTCATTGTGAAGGGCTCTTTGAAAATCAATTGATTGGTGCACTTTCCACTGGTTTGGAGGATTCTATTTAAAAGTGCTAATCTGAGATCAACAATTTATGACAAGTGAACCATTCTTCACCAAGCTAAACAATGAATCATTGCAAGCATAACATGAGAACTTTTAATTACATTTCAGTTCGTAGCAAAGATAGCCATCAAAGAAGGAATTTCAAAGTGCACTTCATAACCACTTAATTGGCTTCCATTTCTCATCACCTTTGTATGCATTAAATTCAAAGCATCTCAAAGATCAACAATCAGATGAACTTCAGAAGTATTGCACTTAACAGATAGACCCATTTACACAACAACAGAGGCTTTCATGAGCCATAATTAGGAGAAGTAAATCTTGAATTCTTGGGACAACAAAATTCAACTGATAAATGAAAAACAGGTTGATGAGTTTTGACCATAATTAGTGAAGCTTAATTAATTGCAATTAATCAAATCAGTATATCGTACCTTATGATGAAGAACACAAGATAGACAGCCCACGACACGATGCCAAGATCCCACCATTTCTGCGAGGCAACTGGAAGAATCTCCTGATCTGCTGCCCAAGCAATTTTCTCAAACGGATAATAAAACTGAATGGCGATATTTCCAAGTGCCGAACACACGCGAGATATGAGATCGCTATCCTGTGAATAAATTAATTAAATCTACATCCTGCTAACGGGTATTTCAATAAGAACCGTGGAGCCAAACTTCCGCGTCAGAGTCCACATCGGAAGATCATCGAACAGACGGAGGACCGTTCTGGCGGCACCAATGTTCTTAGCGATCGTTGCTAGGGTCTTGGCCATTTTTCCCTTTGAGGCGCCCGTCAGAAGGACGCAGGTGTAGGCTGTGGTGCGAATGATCTTGTCTCTTCCTGAGTACGTCTGCAGCAGAGCTACGTAGGTCTCCATGGTTACAGTCTGTGTGGATATCTGAAACAGCAGAGAGGTTACATCGCTTCCCTATTTCATTGATCTAAGTTAATTCTTGATTTAATGCATGTAAAAGTTAAAACTTATAAAAGTTATTAAACCACTCAGTGAGTCTGCCAGCCAATCAGCTGTGTGTATTTGCGTGATTTATTCATGTATAAACAACGCGGATAAATAAACAAATAGCATAGATCACTCTCGCCATTCACCTAATGTTAAAGCTCAAAATGCAATTTCATAACGCAATCGCTGATTTACTTATTTTTTGAAGTGCAAAAATGTTTCAATGTACTTAAAATGTGTTAAAAACAGTATCAGATCAGATGTGCTCTTTCTATAGTTTTTGTCCGCAGTTATCCATGTAAATAATGATGTTAAACGGTCCATGATTGCATCTGTCTATATATGTTGATCCGAGAGATCAAAGGTCATTTATTCTAGCGTTTCTTTGTTATATTGGCAAATTTCAATCGATTTTAGTGGTAATCGACATTGTTCTAGAAGGAAATAATCTTATTTTACTATTAATTGATACTGGAGATCTAATCATCGTTTTATCGGGCTCTGAGAAAGATTTGCGCGGAACCCATGCATGGCGTATGAATAGCTATTCAAGATGGCGCGCAGTCAAATTCTATTTTTATGTCGTCTCGATTGAGTTGAGGTGTTTTTTCATTGCATAATCCGATAAAGTCACTTGGAAGTCGATGGTTATCGTCAGATAAACAAGTTCTCGTGATTCTGAAGCCAGATAACCGAACTCGACTTTGTCTTGTCGGTTATTTGACTCCAGAATCCCTTGAGCTTGTTTATCTTACGATATAACTTCCCGTGACTTAAAGGGATAATTCACGCGAAGTTCCATGCACAGTACATGTACCTACTAGAATGCTAAATATTTAGGTAAATATTAAGCATTCTAGTAGGTGTACTGCGCATGGTATGGTGTTTGATCCATGGACTTACGGTACCCAGGGTCCTTAGTATGTGAGCTAGTGACAGCTACATGTATTAGATATAATTATGGCTTTATATGCATTTATATATATAATGATAATAATAATTAAATAAAATAATAGTAAAATTAAATAATATTAAATGAAAATATATCTTTAATCTGGAGTTAATTACCAATTAATTTGTTTAGAATATTCACTAAAGCCTCACTAAAGTGACTAATTATAGCATTATGAGTGCTGACATAAATCTGTATTACTAACTAACACAGAGAGGGACTCTCACTGTATCAGTGCATATCGCCAGTTGATGAACTCACTATTACCTGATTAGAGTGACTAAATTATAGACAGTAGTAGGCCTACATCATTACATATACAGAGTACATGCATATAATATGTGGCTATACGTAGGTGACTAGGTGACTAGGTCATTAGACTAATTCGACTAGTCTAGTGAATGTTCAACCGATTCTTCAACCCTTTTTGGAGTAAAATAACTCACAATTCGCCAACCGATCGCAGCAGAGAGAGAGGTCAGGAGTGGTCACTGATTGAGGTTACAACTCAGACGTCTTCGAATGTCGTCCTAGATTTGCGATTAAAGTTCAAAGGCCATTTTCAAGAAATCTTCGAGGGTTTGTGTGTTTGCCGAAAATCGTTGTTCGTTTGCGACAGTGCGTTATGAATAGCATTCGTCTGCTTGTTACGTCATAGAGGTCATTGATTCATAGAGGTCATAATAATGATACATTTATGTGGTACTGTTACGCATTGACCACACGCATTGATGACATTGATAGTATGGGCATTGCATCACAAAGTGTCCATTTCGTATAACATCAACTTCGTGGTTTGTCAATCAAGAAACTCGACAACCTAACTGAACACAATTTTCAGAAACATAATAGAGCCTTCGACAACTAGTATCTTGTTTTCGCCGAAGTAGAATCAGAGTGGATTGAATTAACATACAATTAACAATGCTTGCATATGTTTTATTGCTTGTAAAAAAAACGGGTATCGCGAACACAAAGCGATAGAAATACCGTGGCGCGAACACTACAGAGCTTCTTATGCCATTTTTAAAGGGATGGGGAACTGAATTTTAAGTGAAGTTCTTTTGACTCATAGCACCAATTGATAGCATTCCGTGCCAAAAACACCCTGCCTGGATGCAAGTGTAAGGAATTAATGCATTTCGAATATCGGGGTTAGCATTGCGCCTATGGGAGAATGGCTTCCATTGCGAAGTATAGGAGGCAAACGTCAGCTGATGGCTTGGTTTGGCTGATGGCTGATTGGTCCCGTTCCCCTCGTGAAGCTATCGATTTCAGCCAATCAGTTAAAATAAGAAAAATAGCGAAAAAAAAAAAAATTTCGCGCCTGACTGGTGGCAAAATGATTATTCTATCTATTTCCGAAAAGAAAATAAAAAAATATCCAGGGGTTTAGTCGCAGGACACGCTGATATGACGAGGCCCATTGTAAAAGATGGGGAACTCTGTGTTTCATCACAGCTCCTGACGTCACGCCTAATTAGCAATATATCTCCCGCGAAATCGTTAGCGATGATATTCCTTGTGTGGGCCAGGCATAGGAATCATTTTTGGTGCATCAAATAACGACTCAAAGTCCATTTTTAGCCAGTTCTCCCTCCCTTTAAGATTAATAATTGTTTAATGTAACTAATTGCTTTCTAATAGACATGATTGTGCTCATATTGCACACCTTTGCTTCCTAACAGGAGCAAGCGATCATAACGGACCTCAGAGGGATCTTGCTGACGGAGGGAAAGTGACAGACGAGTAATTCGTCCCACGAGTAGATATCTAGTTAGCAGATAAGAATCATGGATTACCCAATAAGTTAAAATTTTCGTGACTTGTGAGTGACAAGAGAATAAAATCTCTTTGGTAATTTTTTGGGGTTCAGAATTAACAGATTCAAATGTCATGTTTGGAATGGTAATTGCTTCAAGTTTAAGTACAATTTAATCAGCAATTTATTTCATATACAGTCATACATCATGCATGGCATATATATTAAAAATATAAACAGAACAAGAAAAAGTACACGAAGCTAAAATTATAATTTGGTTTGAAAAATAAATTAGAGAAAAATATAAGAACTTCTTCTATTGGTGTATTAGCATTAGCGAGAGATTTCATGCTGCTCTTCCCATCATTTCAATTCCACTTCCATTCACATTGATGCCGATTTATCCCAATCAATAGCGTGCTTTTGGTGGCAAACAGGGCCCCGTACCATGTATACATCAAACTCGTTTTATTTACCATGGAAACCACGAGAACAGCCCGCGACGCAGACAGACTGTTGCCAATGTTGTCATTCAAAGCAATTTAAAAAACTATCACATTTTATCCAGAGTGTGAGAGGAGGCAAAAAGTGGAGGGGGCTGGGGAAACGCTACTCTCGCCCCTGGGAGTTCCATGTCGTCCGTGACATAGTTCTGACGACATTTGTGTGCGGCACAGCGTCCATTGCGACAGCCACAACTGTTGTGTTAAACAACACAATTAGAGCGCGGATCTAAGCGCCATGGGAGCCGCTAAGAGATTAATGTATAACCCTGTTCATTATCATTGCCATGGTGCAGTGCTGTCCATTTGTGCCGAAATGGACAGCGCCTCATTGTGGTATGAACACTTGTCGATGTCGGCTTTCAATTTA
The DNA here is from genome assembly GCA_000328365.1 of Capitella teleta. Taxonomy (NCBI): domain Eukaryota; kingdom Metazoa; phylum Annelida; class Polychaeta; family Capitellidae; genus Capitella; species Capitella teleta. The sequence continues at coordinate 195,874 of KB310543.1, forward strand.
TGAGTCAGTGATGGATTAACACGGGGAGTTGTGTGTTTCGAGTGCTCGTGTGCTCGTGTGCGCATTGAAGGGGGTGACTGTAGCACATTGCTGAGGGTGACTGTAGCGCCGTGATGGGCCCGTATATAACAGATATGCGCTTGGAGCCCTCCAGTTTTCAATGAGCCTATGGCATTCGGAGGAACTGGTTCCTCAGTGACTGAAGCACCATGGTTCGTCTACAAGAGGTGTGCAATTACCTGATGCAGAAGGCGCTCAACGAATCACGCCTCGCCCTGTGGAACACGACGGTTGAACCCACGACCCCCTATGAAGATGACAGACATCGCCTGGACAGAAGCGACCACGCACCTCTTCGCCGGCAACGAAACCGACTTCAACACAACGGACACCCCGCACCAGTGGTATGACGTCATCCTTGATATAACGCACTCGAAATTCCGTGAGTTAACGGAATGGTATGCCATCCCAGGGACGGCCGTGTTGGGAATCATTGGTAACGTAGCTTCGGCCTTCATCCTACACAAGCAGTGCTCCATGCGAAGGAACACGGCTCGACTGCACGGCATCCTCCTCGGCGTCGACAGCGTTTACCTGGCGCTCGTTTTGGCGTTCACTCAACTCAGACACCATGGCATCCCTGGTCAGCGTCACCACATCGAGGCCATGCAGTACTTTACGATGTTCCTCAACTTGTTCCAATACCTCGGATTCTGGTTGCTCTACGTCGCGGCCACCGACGCCTACCGCCATTTCAACTCATTCCGCAAAGCGACCAGTCTGCCCAAATTGCGTCACACCCCTCGTAACCTCGTGCTGGTCATCGTCAGCGCTCTGTTGCTCCACATTCCATTCGTACCGAACCTGAGAATGGTTATCTGGCGCTTCGACCTTGAACCTCATGACCCCTGCACGATTCCCATCGAAAATCATTGGAACTATGTCGTTGATGATGTGCAAAGATCCGACCTGTTTTACATCCTCTACTTCATGCTGGCTGTCTACCTCTTCAGCTACCTGCTCCCGTTCTTCTTTCTCGGCTGCCGGGACAAGGACATCCTCGATCTGGTTCAGACCATGCAGGAACGTCAGAACCTCCCGCTGGTTGGACTACAAGCCGGCCACTCGGCCTTCCTCGTCGCCGCTCTCTGCAACATCACGCTGTTCTGCTACGTGCCAAAGTTCTCCTTAATGACGTTCAAACTGTTCGAGTTCGCCATCCATTACATGCACTGGTCGCTCGACCGTTTTCTGTTCATCAACGAGATTGCTAACTTGCTGCTCGTTGTCAGGGCTGCCGTGTACTTCCCTGTGACCCTTAAGTACTCGCCTTACAGCAGAAGGATTCTCTGGCAGGTCATTTGTCGTCGGTGCCCTTTGACCTATGACCTAAAAACTATTCCCATTATCCACGTCGAAGAGGTCTGACGGTTGGATTGGATTTTTAGTTGTTTCTTAATATCTAATGATGTACTGTGTCTTTGACATTATGTAATTAAGTCACCGATGAATCTGTAAACATGTGGAACGATATTCTCACACAGAACTCAAATGCACTTGACTGTTTGGTGGATCTCACGTAAATTTCATTTTCTCTTATTTCAATTAAGGTAATTTGTTTCAATATTTTTACTGTATGATATTTATTATATAAAAATTACCGAGAATTGATACATATGAATGCAAAAGAAAAATATCGTTTGATGAGCATAAACACACAGGGAGCTCACGGAGCCGGTTATACGAGGTGAATATTAGTGACGTCACTGGCTGGCACAACTATTGCGCTTGCCTTTGCCGTGAGAGACCCCTAGGGAAGCGGGAGGGGTGGCTCCCATTGTAGCCCTGCAACATTGTTCTGCAGTCTCAAACTCCTCCATTCCTGGGTTTGATGACTCGAAGCTTCCCTTGGCCTTAAACACGGCGTAGTCTCGCTCCCAATCAGCCTGGCGTCGCTCAATCAGCTGTCCCGGCATGCATCGCTTGTGCTTGCCTCCGGAGCAGTACAGAGGGACAACCACATCCGGCATGATGCATAGGTACAGAGCTTCCACCCAAAGGTCTTGACCCCCCGACCTCAACCTCAGGACCCCTTGAACTGCACCGAGAGCTGTTCCTGACTGCAGCGAGATAACAGGTTCGTGTCGAGATGGAAGACTGTCCATGAAGAGTCGGAAATCCTCGTCATCGTAGACCCGCGTCACGGTCTGTATTGTGGATGAGGAGGACGTGGAGGGAGTGACCAGTTGCTCGAGTGTCGATTTCGAATTCTTGTAATCAGCTGCCGATGATTTCGTCTTCTTTTTCTTCTTCTTCTTCTTTCTACGTGTTGCGTCCAATGTGGCGGATCTCTGAAGTTTTTTCGATTCCAGCGATGTGTCCTTGAATATTCTGAGCGGTGACCGCGTGACTTCCATGTCATCCTCCATAACTGGTGTCGTCTGCGGGGTGACCCCATGAGGTGCGTTATGATCATCCGAAGTCTGCGCACTTCCGTCCTTCTGCTTCACTCGGATTCCAGCGCTGCGTGAGATCATAACGCACTTAGCAGTTTGTGCTGAGGCATCGCACGTGCATAGCACTTCTGGCGTCAGCGGCTTCGGCGGCGGTTTGCCGGAGAGCAACTGTGATAGGAAGTCCACTTCCTCTTCTTGTTCTTCAGTTTGACACGAGCTCTCTAAGGTCAATGGGGTGGGCTGCGGGGGCGAGATGACCTCTCCCAGGGACAGATGTGGGTCGGTTCCCGTGCTGACCACCGCTATAGACATCGTGGTCATTTCCACAGAGTTCGGCTCCATCTGATTGTCAGTTAAGATCGAAGAAGTTAGACTCGTGTCATCAAAAGTCTGGAAGGGGTTGAACGAATGGCAGATCGTGTTCCTGTCTTGTTCAATCTCGTCTTCTGTTTGACACGAACCGTTCATCAGGATGACGGGGGAAGGGGTGGGGGTCTGCGAGTGCGCATGCGTCAGCCGAGGCTTCCTCTCCAGTCTGCTCTGCGTTGACCTGGATGCGAGAATTCCCAGGGCAGCTGGGCTCACCTGGTTGCATTGTGGGAGCACTCGACTCGGCTCAGTCTGACTGCCGTGCTCCACCAGCACCTTGTGATCTGCGCTCTCGGAGGCAGAGTCGTCAGAATCGTCGTATTCGGGAGGCAACCTGACCCTGAGGTCATCAGAGTTGGCGCTCAGTGTTTCAATGGAATCTCTGTGTGCCAATCGCTGCGTGCATGCATCGCATTCGTGTGGCTCCGTCTGGATGCTAACAGTGCGATGTTCTTTGGGCGGAGACTGGAAAGCGAGGATGCTTCGGCTGTCGGGCGCCCGGTGAATAAAGTCCTCAAGATAGCCAACCGTCTGGATGGCTTTGCTGATGGTGTCCAGGAGGCCCTCGGTGCGCTGGGTGTCACGAACAGGGTCGTAATTCCGCAGGGAACCCTCCGTCGTCTGAACACCTTTGCTCGTTGATCTAGCCCAAAATACGTCGTCATGAGCAGTCTGGCACTCTTGGTCACTCCGTAGGCGACATCGTACAGTGTCCATTTCACTGTCCATGGTGTCACTTTCCACCGTGCTGCATCGTTTGTTGGGCGAGAAGGGCGCCACAGACGGCGAGTACTCCCTGGCGTTGAACTCGTCAATCAAACGACGCATATACTCCATGTCCATGTCAGTCTGCGTGTCCATGGTTCGACGTCGTCTCCTCTCGTCGTCGCGGGGTTCTGAGCCGTTGAGATCGACGCCGCTGTCGTGGCACGGCACACCTGAAATCTTGCCGTTAATCACCTGGCGGCTGTAATACTCCGGCATTGGCATGTACGACGTGTCCTGAGCATCGCTGCGAACTGAACCCTCGCTGCCGGCGACGCTGGTCTCCGCGTTGCCCATGCCGTGCTCCAGCCACGGATATCCCTTCTGGCAGTTAAAACGGAGCACTAGAACAGCGCGGAAGGTGTTGCCACTGAGCTTGTAACTCTGGAACACCATGCCATCCTTATCCAGCTGTTTCAACACGGCGTCCACCGCCTTCGGGATCAAAGAGTCCATGCTCGACGCGCATACATGCAGTGGGGTTTCCACGGGCACCGGCGCTTGTATCGGCGGTTTCACACAACAGCTGGGAACGTCTTCCGCGCGCGTTCACTCGCGAGGAGAGTCATCATCTGGTCACGCATCAGTGTAAATGAGCGTTGCACAGAAGGGAAGAGACACACAGCTGTACCGGAATGCGACCTCGCAGCTGTTTCTTGTCATCGATTTTCTTCTCTCGCTAGACGTCTTTATGCATTCGATAAGCGAAGCAATCACTTCGTAATGAACAATCACTTGCCTTGCACACCTTATACGTTTTCAATTTAATGATCGGGGTATTAATTAGCGCGTTCTATTTCTGATTTTGGCTGAAACATCCCTTGGGGTAAATGGTGATGAAACTAATGAGCTATCAAAGGTCGGAGGTGCGTCTTTCACCTCAACTCTTCTCAGCTTATTAATTCCGTTAATGCTTTTCACACTTGTGTCATTTAATTACCTCAATACTTTTTATGTACTTACCCTTCGTGAGTTGTGTATTTTTCGTATATTTAGTACAATTATTAGCAGTGAGTCACCACTATCTTCATTTACTTCGTCAATCACAATACATATATATATTTTTATTTTTTTTTTTTTTTATACATACAAATTATGCATGTTTGCGTAACACAACTCGCATGTGTATCATTTTGACGGATGGATTTCTGCGTCGTGGCCTAGAGATACACGCGCTCGTTCGATTCCTAATCCATTAATTTGATGCATATGGATGCTGACATTAGCATCGCGCCATGATGCTTATCATTCATTTATTGCCGACGGCTTCCTTTCAATGCTTATTAATGAAAGAACGCAGCTTGTGGCTATTAATTTGACTGGATGATGCGCAGCCACGCCTCAAAGTCATTACGTCATAAGTCACTGCAAAATGTCTTTGTTGTGATTAGGTCAATGAGGAAACACAGCGCGTGACTCACGACCTGGCTCACACGTGGTTGCATGAAATTTGACGCCACCCGATTAATGAATTCAATGTCATCACTTCGTGGAGAGCAATTACTTTTTCTGGGCCAACTGCATCGACGCATTGAAAATCGATACATGTAAACTAAGGAACTGATAGTAGTGCATAACGAACATTGATTTACGTGAATAATGTTGGTGTGTGCGTTCTGTACATTTATATAATAAATGTCGCAAACTTTTGCAAGTATTCTGCTTGTTTTATTTTTAGATAGAAACTAACTTCATTTTTAAAGATTGCAAAATTTAATTAAATTGTGTGAATGGTAATAAATCGAATTTAAAAAAAAATCAATGAACAAATTACTTTTTCGTTGTGTTGCAAGATTAAACTGGTAATTAAATGCCTTGATTAATAAGTGCATCGCATGTGATACATATCTTCACGGAGGTGGTGACCTTGTGGAAAACAAAATGAAATTAAAATGTGCATAAACTGCATCGCACCGAGTTAGGTGTGAAGGAAAAGTTGAATGCATTTTTAATTTTCACGTCACTTTCGCCTGTCTCTGGTTATTGGACCCATCAAACCAACACGAACTCAACACCGCGGGGAGCATTTACCAGAACAGCCTGCTTAATCGAGCAGAAAGATCCCTCACTGTGCAACCGGTTCTCACAGCGCATCCGAAGTTCAACATGCACGGATATAAGTATTAGCATTCAGACAAGCAATGAATCTCAAAAAAATCTCAGCAAGTCTTACTGAGAATTTTATTAGCAAAAACGAAAAAAAAAAAAAAAATTATTTATATGATGGCACTCATGAATAGACTGAAATGGGTCATCCTCATCAAATACATTAATTTACAGATGAGAATAATGAAAAAAAAAAAACATTTGCCTATAACAAGATAAGAAACATGCTTATACGATGCAGATACTTTCGATACAAAGCAGTGAAGCAAAGAGATCATGAAATTAAAATGATGCAGTATCAATTAATACTGCCATGGAGTCAGTAAAGCTTCATAAAATGAATGGGAAAACAAGTCAAAGAATGCTATGCACTAAGGCGGTTCCCATTATTATGCCCTCAAAATGATTGTCATTGTCAAAAAAATCATAACGTACTTTGAGTGCGTTATGATTATAAAAAGTGCGTTATGATTCATCGGCGTCTTTGATGAAACAGCCAGAGTCGCGCAATCCCTCGGAATCCACTTCGGACAGCGCGTCGTGGAAATCCTCGCCGCTCTGGGAGTCAGACGCGGATTTCAGCGCCAATTCGCTGCCAAACACGGATTTGCCCTCCTTGGGGAGCGGAATGCACACGTCGAGCTGTTCACTCTCCGAAAGTCCTTTGAGGAAGTCTTGGCTGGTACGTTTGGAATGTTGAGAAGGATTGATGAGGGGGAGACTAGAGATGAGCAGAGCGGCCGTCAACACACGCGCTCGCAGCTCAGCGTCACTGAAGCCAAACCGATCGAGATCGGAATCCTGCAGACGACTAAATTCTTCGACGGACGACAAATTTCGCAGTAGAACCTCCTTGGCGTCGGCCTGCGAGAGAAATATTTAAATTAACGACTTGTGCCGTTGTCAGCCTTACCGGGAGCTGAAGACTCGAGCAGAGGCGTTCGAGGGTCAAGCCACAGGGTTCCGGAGCGAGCGGCAAGTCCGCTTTGCGATCGAACATTAAGATGCTGCGAGGGAAGTCGTCTCCAGAAGATTCAGCGTTCTTTTTCATAGTTTTAACTTCGCAGTATTCGTGAATAGTGTTCAGTTGTGATGTTTCCTCCGATTGCCGAGCGAATGTTTCGTGTTGAGTCGATTTGAAGCCGTGAAACGAATGTCTGTGATTGGCTTTGAGTTCAGTGGGGATGAGGCGTTCTTCGGTGATCGGAAGAGGAGGGAGAGGGTTGAGGGAGGAGCACAGGGAGTGGTTCCTGGGGAGGTGAGCGGGAGGCCTCCCCAGGTCGAGGGATTGCGTGCGGTGGCGAGGACTCAAGGAGCAACACGAGGGAACGAGGTAACCGCTGTCCGTGATCACCATTGGCGGGACGCGGGAAAATTCTGCAAAAGTTTTTTTTTTTAAACCTGGTTATTCGAAATTAAATAAAAAATGATTTAAAATTAGTGATCAATTGACGAAAGGTGAATTTATCACGATTGGAAATCATGCTTTTTTTCAAAAATCACCTTTTACTTGATCATTTTTATTCTGTCTGAATGATAACTGACGTAAAAACTTGATCGGAGATAATTTTGATCTGCGATCGGACCATGGCATCTGTAAAAATCAACAAAAATCCACAATCAAAATAATCAAAAACAAAACCGAAACCGAAAAATCACTTTGAGACGACAAAATCATCGTTCGCCATCGCTCTAAGATACACGAAAACGATACTTAAAACAGTACAAAATAACCAACAAAAATGTGTGCCACATCGAACACAGTGTGCAGTGACAGCTTAAATTACGCTGAGTTTTCACGCAGCCAACTAACGCACCTGGAGAGACGTCGGATCGGAATTGCGTTTGACGGAGTTTGATTGCAGAAGCCTCTGTTGCTGCTCATGCTGCTTCACCTGCATAAATTAGCATAAATTAGCATGAATTAGCATTGATTATGCAACGATAAAGTGCACTAACAGCGTCGACTGCCTGGTGCATAGAGATGCGACCCTCCTTCACGAGAATCATCAACCGAATGCGTTCTTCTTCGCACATCGAGATTTCACGCGCATTCAAATCACCTGTAATTAAGGATTGATTAATTAATATTATGCCATAATTAAGGTTCGACCAATTGGTAATGGTGCATGGTAAAGTGCTCACCGCGGAATGGCTGGTGTTCATGCTTTCGTTTCGAGCGCCGAAAAGTGAAAAATCGAGTGAAGAACCCGTTTCCGTTGCTGGCTTTCTTCGACGCCCTCTTTGCATCTTTTTTAGCTGAGATAAAATATCATATAATTAAGATAATTAACTCAATTAATTATTATTCAGCTCACATTTGTTGAAATCGTCGGTAGAAGATGACCCTCGCCAAGAATGGTAAAAACTGTTGTCACGCGAAAAGCCACTGGATAAATAGAAATACGTTATGATACGTTATGATTCTACATTAAAAGAAAAAAACACCCATAGATGCGATAATCATAACGCACTATCAACAAGGCCGTGCCTGGAATGCAAATTACACGCGGGCAATATTACACACAGCGCAGACACAACGCATCATCTCCTGGCTGACACATCCCTAATTAACCTCTGTTAATTAAGAATGAAGATCCCCCGCTTCGCATCTTGTCTCGATCGATCGAGACGCATTTGCATTTCAGCCGGCGCCGCTCGCATTTGTCTCGGAGAACGAGCCTCTTAAGAGCGAGCCACAGGAAGCCGGTTCGGCGCTGATAACGAGGCGAAGAGCTCCCGGAAGTCCCTCCCGAACTACTCCAGTCTCGGTTTCAATCAATGAGAATACGACACACACCAAAAAAAAAATCGATGTATGAGCTGCAATCATGTCGAAACAAACACGAAGCACAAACCAGGGTGCCGTCGTACCATTATTCTGGCTCACAAGAGATTGGCCAATTATGCAATAGAGCCGCTGCCTCGGGAAACGACCTCGGATCACGTGAACAAACAAAAGGCGGTCGAGATAACAACATCATCGGATCGCACAACTGAAGCGCATCAGTTTCAACCGCTTCGGGCGAAGATAATGTGCGAGGCGATGATGGGCTGAAACGGCCTCAGAGTCAAAGGCATCCATCGAACAAAACAAAAACCAAAAAAGAAACCAAAAACAAAAACAACAGACGCAACGATTGAAAAAGACCAGCGCTTTATTATATCTCCAGCGGTTGTTATATGAGTCACGTTTGGAGGTCACGTGGTTGGCGGGAAATTGGAAGTCGGGGCGCATTTCGCCCGCAATTCATCAGCCAAGTGCATTTGCTTGATTCGCTTCATATCAGTGAATCAGAAATCTCAATGGTTCTTCCCTAGAAGACCCGGGCGCGTGGTTCAGGCGTGGTTTCCGGAGAAGGGCTCAAATGAGGGTTATTAACTGTGTGACGTCATCGCTGGCCGACGTCCAGCTGACAGCGAATCAAGAGGCGGTCGCCTGTGGTCATCGCGTTGTCCGAGCGGCTGGTCTGCGCGTGCACCACAACTCACGAATGAACAAAAGGAGTCGCGCGCTAATTGGGGATAATTAAAGACGCCGGCCCGAGGGGAAGAACGGGATCAAAATGGCGGCGCCACGTGACAGTGTCTGGGTACAAAACGGGAAAAGCGACAGGCATCTCGGGAAATGATGGATTACGACAGGCAGACACCAGCAGCGAGCGGGCATTTTCAATAACAACCAATCTGACAAAACCGATGACCTTGCGATAAAACCAAGTCCAGCAATATAATATTCTGATCTATTCCAGATATCCAAAGGAAATTAAAAAAAAAAAAAAAAAAAAAAAAAATGGCGTCGTAATTACTAAGTGATAAATTAGGCGTGTACCTATGGAATTCTCAAAGGTCAAAGTTAAACTGACCTTCTGTCGGATAAATTATCGACGTCACTACTCGAACAGCGCAGAGGAGTCTCAATCTGGAAAGAGAAGCGATAATGTTATGACGACAACTTGTAACATCAGTGTTAGATTTCGTGCGGCTGAGATAACGCAGACTTCGAGCGAGATGTCGAAATAGCGGAGAGATAGCACGAGATATTGCTGTCATAAAATTGAAAGCTCTTAGGGCGGTATAAATCTCAGGAATTTGTCACCATTAATTACGAAATTATCTAATCTATCTGAAAGAGTGAGGGGAAAAAAAAGGTCATCGATCATTCGCCGGAGGGATGGTCAATTTCAAGAACGCGATTGTCCGGTGCCAAAAAAAAACCCCATCAATCACGCTAATTCGGACAGAACACGATTCGGAAGTCGCTTATAATCATGAATTAGTTCGGAGCACGTGCAGTCCCTCCGTCGCGAGATCACTCGTACACAGCCCCACTGTCGTGTGCGTGACTGTGCGTGACTGTGCGTGTCATATATTTGTGCGTGATGAAAACAAAAACTCGATTTTCATCGGAGTGTTCGGCAAATAATGTTAGAATATTCAGCATTTTCATCGATGCGAACAAATAAGCCCTTTTTAGCCGAAATATGCGGCGAGGCGTTCTCAATCATTTCCACCATGTTTGATCATAAGTTTTCAATAAATCCATTATCGACCACAAGTCGAAATACGAGTAACATATTCGAGCACACGATCAATACGAAGGGCACACTTTGGTGTTTACATCTAAGAGTGTGTACAATCAATCTCTTATAAACCTGTTAAACAAAGAGATTGCTGGTCATTATGCAACGAAACATACGGCGTCTCTCCCACGTCAATATGACGTCATCGTACGCGCAGATGGTCTGAAGGAAGCAATCTACATTTGGCAGGAAGGCGACCACATTTCTCCATTCCTCAAAAATGGCAAAAATTCGGAACTCTTTCAGAAAAAAAACCGCGATATATTTTTTTTCCATCGCCCCTAGAAAGAAAAAAAACAACAAAAACAGCGCGACAACCGAGAGTGGAAGAGGGAAAAAAATGCAGCCACATACTCCATAATTTTTGGCGCCAAAATAAGGCAAGAAGAGAATTCCCGCGCAAAAAGCACTCTCGAGTGAATGGCAACGATTTCAACATTGCTTCCCAATTCTTAATGCGGCGTCTTCCGGTATTAAGCACGCGTGCGCAGTGGTGAAGGAGGAGGGCTGGGAGCTCATCCTTATTTGAGATACTCACGAATCTGGACGGGGGAGGCGGAGGGGGGATCCCAAGGTCACTGCAAGGTGACTGGCGGCTCTGAACTCCAACCATCCGGTAGCCATTGCTATAGAGAGAGGTCGGCTGCGAAAATCGCCAATTCGTCGGCTGCGGACGAGATAAAAAATAATAATAAGTCTCAAAAGAAATACACAACTCGTAATACATACGATAAATCGATAACATCTATAATATACCAATGCGTTCTCTTGTTGGAGAGACTCCGAGAGGTGGAGCGCCCCCCCCCCCCCAAAAAAAAAAAAAAAAAAAAAAAAAGCCATGAAAGAAATTCCCACTGGGAGGGGGGTGGGGGGGTGGCTGGTGTCTGAAACAACGCAGTCGCGAATCGTGATGTATATGCGCACTTATTACAACATTAAACCATAACATTAAGCGAGTATAATAGCCTCGTTTTGGATCTCGCGAGAACAGCCTCCGCACGCAAAAATGGCGCAACACATTACACGCACTATAATTATATCCAGGCGTAAATCAGGATTTGATCTCCCGCGAAAGAGAAGATATAAATATAGCGAGTGCACCACTCGGCGTATACGGTTTATTGACTTCTGTAAGCAACTGCATCGCAAAAGGGATTGAGGTCGGAATGGAGCTGACAAACGGCAGATCCGGGGAAATAACAGCCGGCGGGATTTGCATCTGAATATCCGAGGGGATCAGTCGAAGGCTCCCTCCCCTTCGCTATTCTGTGGTCATCACACGAAGTGCTACTAATGGTCATAAATGACCAATGGCTGTGACGTCAGGCGATTATGTCATGGAGTGGGGAAAAGCAGAAAAATCCACTTAATCGGATTGCGAAACTTCAATAATAGCAAGAGATATTATCATCAGAGATGAAAAAGAAATAGTTCCAATATGATATCGTTTGGCTTTGAAGAATGAGGGCGTTATGATCCGATACGAAAGGCACATCGCAATAGGACGAAATTGAAATTCCCCACTGAATGGAAAAGGTCCCGGGGAAGGATTCTTCCGCCTCCCTCCTCGTCAACGATCGATGCTGAGATATGGAGGGAAGCGAGGGAAAGGGCGCTTAATAAAGGGCGAAATGAACAGGGCGCAATTTAAGGAGGGGGTGGGGAAATGTTCATCAATGAGGACTGAGAATCGTGACGTCGTAGCTAATATTATTATAAAGGGTAAAACAAGGATATTGCATTAATATCGCATATCCCATAAATAGACGGGGATGAATCGTGAGGGAAGTGGGAAAAGAGCCAGTGTCCCTGGACACCCGATGAGTGACCATCACCCGTCGTCCATCTAAATGGTCAAGGCCTTCAGTGTTAGCGGGTCAAACTGGACAATAGTACACAAAGACAAATGAGGGCGCCGAAGCAGAAAGATACAATATGCCGTGAGGTCACATTGAAGTGGACGCTAAGAGTTCTCGCTGGACTCAGAGAGTCAAGGTCATCTTGCTTTTCAGCAAAGACGATGCAATGGTGGACTGATTGCTGAAAATCGGCACAAAACGATTCTGTTTATCTTTTCGCTGGCTTTCACCGCGATTCTTATACAAAGCCATCTGTATGCTAAGCCAGGCGTCCGCACGCCCCTCAAAAGACCCGCTAATGAATTCGATGTCCTCCCCTCTACGAACTGAATAATGCACGCTTTTTTCCCTTTTTAGAGCAACCGGTGAGTCATAGGTGCTATTAATAGTAGCTCACCGCTGTCCGGTGTTCGGCCGTCGCACACTTGGGGCAGCGCAGGTTCAAGTTGGTCGACGAGCGAAGGGGAGATTTGTCCTGCAGAAATGGCGAACTTTCTTGTTCGTTGTGGATTTCGGAATTATCCAAAGTGAGGCTGCGAATGAAACGTCGCGGAAGGGTGTCCAGTTCCTGGCGAAAGAAATAAATGTAAAAAAAAAAAAAAAAAAAAAAAATATATATATTTGGCAAAAAATCTAGGAATAGCGAAAAATCACCGATCAGATATATGTATATAGGGTCATTGATTAATTCAAATTCATCTTGAACCGCGCGAAAGAACAATTCAACCATTCTGGTATACATTGTGAGGATATATACATGATTAAATATCCCTCATAATATATACAATGAGGAAAGCGCTGCCATCACGGTAATTATTACACATTTATAACATGACGAATTGTGACAAGCGAGTGGTGTGCCAAGACGCATTTGTTATGAGCGAGCGCTCAAGGAGACAGCACCATGGTTGCCAGTAAATGAAGACTGTCGCTGCGAATATCGCGAAAATTGCGCGCATTTTGCACACGGCACCTGCGCGCCACGCCGCTGCCTAGCAACGCTTGGACAATGGCCGCCATGACGAGGAGCGCTCCCTGCTTGCGTAATATGCAAAACTCGATCGTGTGCAATGAGTGTTGCAGCTGAACCACGCTGTACCCATTAACTAGTGACCGTAGCTCACTGTGCGACACGACGGCACCCGATACTAACCCCGACGGCTGTAATTACAGCTCATAAATTGTCTTTTGCGGGAAGCAATCCTACTTTTTTTCTCTCTCTCTCTTTCTCCCGCACAGGAAGTGAGCTAAAAGCCTCACTGACGACGCAATTTTATCATTCCCAGAATGCACGCGCGCCAATGCTGCAACATCATAACATAAACAGCCGTTAGTACAACGCGTAAAAATGCGCTAATTAGCACATCAAAGAGATACTCTTTCGACTCCGAATTCGCCCGGAGGTGAGAAAAACGCGCCGACACTCGATTTGCCCCATCTGGTGATAAAATTATAAAGACACCAGTCACAGAAAAAAAACAAAAACAAAAACAAAAAACAAAAAAACGCTCTGCATGTTCGCCTAGATACAAATCGTTGCGTAATCTACAAGAATGTTGTACAACGATCACTGTTCACTCAATTGTACAAACTGATTCTGAATGCTGACACTTTGTCAACAAAACGGCGATAATTGCTGCATAATGTGTGTATATAACGCCAAGGAGCGAAAACGGCGCAAGAAAACATTATTTCTGACTGCATGGTGATGATTAATTCATCGAATGTTTTTTTTCCTTCTTTATGCATAATAATAAAATAATAAAAATAAAAATAGAGAGAGGAGGAAATTATAGAAAACTAAGATTGGAGAACAGCTGGTCACCCTGGGAAAATGAACAATCGCGGCTGCCTTGCTGCCTCGGATCGGGGACCCTCCCACAATTTGTGAAGTGACCTGGTTTGGGGCGAACGGTGATGCATGGCGACGTGAGGTAATCGGTAATCCCGAGATCAATCACTCATCACTTTTGAGACTTCATTTCCCCAATGTCCAGATGCGGACGATTTGGCCAAAGAAATACGGGTAACCATGGCGACAACCCATAAAGGGTAACCATGTTACCATGGCGACAGTCCTCCATAAAGAGTAACCATAACGAAGCATCGATTTCAATCCCCCGATTCCAGCCGCGAGGGGGGGGGCCCGGGGGGGAGCATCCGGGGAGATAACCCGGGCAGCTGGTCGGGCCAAGCGACAGACATGGATCCAGGGCGAAGGGCAGTCGTTCAACTGGGAATTGGAGAACAATAGGGTGCGCGAGATCTTCATTTCGCGGATCGCGACCTCCCGCGAAATGAGAAACTGAGATAAAGTGTGCAAAATCACGCACTGAGCGATAATGGGGGAGCTTCATGTGGAAAGCGAAAGTCTCGGGGGAAATCTCGCGAACGAAATGAATGGCGAAGCGAAATACGAGGGATCGCAGCTGCAAGTCACGTGATACATCACGTGATCCGTCACGTGAGGAATGAAGTTGTGTACCAGGCATTTACTACCGTAGAAGTTGTACTTGGAAAATTGTATCATATAGTTTTAGATACATATTTTTGGCGTGTAAAATTTTGTACAATTTCTATCAACCAATTAATTACATTTGCACCAGGAACGAAGTAATTAAACGAGATGGAGAAAAAAACTTCAAGGTTCTTTTTAATTAATTAATTGATTTCCCACGTAAGTCATTCCACAATGCTGCAGGATAAATGCACTTATTCAAAGTTATTGTACTTTATGAGACGCACCCTGGCAACAATTGAAATTCGTTGGTGCGTGAATGTCGCGCTTACAATATACAGTATTGTAACACAACGGAATTTACAGTCACGGCTTGTGAGTCAAGGAGTGACGACATACAAGATATATTACCACCATTCCATTCTTCGATAACTAATTGATTGTTAAATCCACATGGTTAAATATCTATTTGATAAGCCTGAAATAGGCGATTAATTCTCAACGAGGCGCAATTCGCGATAACACGACCGCACTGTTTAGAATATTGTTATCAGAGAAAACAACAAAAGATGATAAAAAAACACAAGGCGCCGTCGGCCATCACGGAACATCAGTCGCACGCATGACAACTTACAGGCTGGAGGCAGAGAAAGTTAATTTATTATCGAAACACCCTGTGTTAGGGAAGAGACGTCTCCATTAAGGGCCTAATGTCGACATCAGCGAAAACCAGAACCCCCCCAAAAAAATATATTGAGGGAAGTTTATGAGGGTGACTGAAGGTTTATTTTCCCTTTCTTATTATCATGATGTTGGGGAATGGTAAGGAGAGGAGGGTGTGGAAAAGTAGTGATATCATGAGGGATGGGAGAAACGTGAGGGTGCTACAGGAAGATGGAGTGCCATGCCCTTAATATCCCTCTTCAGTAATGAGAGACGCCCTCTCTATGTAGAAAGAGTAATAGCTAAGCGAGGAGAGGGTATTGCAGTTGTTCTATTGTGCGTCTGTGGATATTGTCAGCTCTCAAGTAATGGCGAGTACTTTCCAAGTACCGCTCCATATTTTCAAGTTGGAGATACACATTCAAGCCGATGCTTATAACACAAACGTTAGAAATTCCTGGCCCACGAATCATGAAACATGTATATCCGGAAGTGAATGATTCAATGCA
Source organism: Capitella teleta (assembly GCA_000328365.1). Classification (NCBI taxonomy): domain Eukaryota; kingdom Metazoa; phylum Annelida; class Polychaeta; family Capitellidae; genus Capitella; species Capitella teleta. Next base: position 211,642 of record KB310543.1, read on the forward strand.
CGACCACCCCCCCCCCCTTCATCAACATAGAGTGGTGCCCCCTATGTTTGACCTGCGGACATACAAAGACCATCTCGCGTGTTGACCCCTCTCAGCGAAGACAAACAGTCGGATTCCGCCCGTATAATCCTTAATCCCGATGCTCAATATTTACCCCCATCGAAAGAACACACAACTCACCCACAGCGCGGCTTCTGAACCGAATTCATTATGGATAATTATAAACGGATTACTCCTGTGAAACCAAATTATGCAGCGAAGCAAAAATTATCATACTACGAGGAATTTCACGAATATTTATTTTTGTGGGTGGTGTTTTTATTTTTTCCCCCGAGAAAAATTCCGGATTTCAAGGATCTGATTACGTTTAATAGTTTACAAGTACTCTTAAATACATCCGCGATGTCGCAATGGAATTAACCTAAGTGCTTTTCTTTATATAAATTCTTTAACGTAAGTTTTTTTCATAATATTTATCATATCAGAGTCCGTGTTTTTGAGGATAGCGTGGCAAAAGACATTGTTGTGGTAGATCTTATTTCTAACCTCCATTCCAACAGGATCGTTGCCAAGCAACGGGACATGCACACACAGTGCGTGACTGTAGCTGACCCGAGTCAAGGCGAGGTCACAGATGCGCTATAAACATGCGCGAATCGGTGCCAGTCAATTCGGAAATAAACAAACCAAGTTGCCTGGATTTATAAATTGACTCCAACACCACTAAAAAATAAGAACCGACAATGGAGATCCTAAAATTGACGCCGGTGTTAACAGATCGGGGGAAATCGCGATTCGTAGCACATGACTACTGTTGTTGCAGGCATAATATCATTCTACAGCAGCTGTACTTGTGCAGTGCTGCTTCCCAGGCGGAACAAGCAGCGATAATCCAAACCAGTGCTTGGCCCCAATGGACGAATCAACGTGTTTAATCGAATCGAATGAAAGACACACGTAGGGGTCACTGATGTGTAAGGTCAGGGGGTCAAGCGGCAGTGAAAGCAGCTGTCGGTGCAGGAAACCAGACATGAGAATTCGGGGCCCGCGGACATAATGGGGTAAATTGGCGATAAAAGGCCCCTGAACAGGGTCGTCGCCAGCAGAATATTTGCGCATCGCAGACCAGCATAAAAGGTCAGCTGATGAGTTTTGTTAGGTTTCCTTTGGAATCGCGATGACCGGTCAATAGTGGTCATTATAGTGGTCGAGGGATGTGAACGAGCGTCACGGTATTTACGCTTGGGGGGAGGGGGGGGGGTAAGCCGATCAGTGTTGCGTCACCCTAATAATGCCTCGTTTAACATCGTGAATAAAAACCTCTTTCAACTGATGCGATGACTGATGCGGACAAACCTTGACTGCGTTGATGGACTTGGTCGGGGGCACAGACTCCCACGAGGAACACGAGGGTCCGTCGACACTGCTGAGCGGGACGCGGGAGGCTTCCGAACTCGGGGTCACATCTCCCGGATCCCAGCTCTCAACGTCCGATTCCTCAGATTCTGAATACTCGCACGCACGGGGGATGAGAGATCCGGAATACGCACGCGCCGACACACTTTCCTCTTCCGGGGTTGATTCCGATTCGGCGTAATCCGAAGTGCACGATTCGATGGTCACCCTGGTGTTCTCATAGAGGTCATCGACCTCGTCGTCCGGATTCTCCAACGTGAAGTATACATGAGCACCTCCTTGTTCGCGAAGTTTTGTCACGGCGTTCAAGACGATCTGGCGATGAGCGAAGTTCTTCACTCCGATTGCGTCCAAATCGGGATGGCCAATCTGTTTGCACACTTCCAGATCGTCGTACCCATTGTCGATGAAGTCCTGGTAGTACCTCACCAGATTCAGCGACCTTAACCAGTCCTCGACGATGTTGCAATCCATGTTGGCATCTCGATCGGAGAAGAGCTCTCGAAGTGAGCGAGCGAGCCTTCTGAGAGTACGAACACGTGCGGAGGAGACCTCGTCCGAACGCCAGCCAATCACAGGCCGAGGAGATGTAAACACATCATATATATTCATTACTCATGTTTATTCATTAATTCATGTTTATTCATCGGGATTCCCTGTGACTGAGAAGTACGTTATGATTTGTACTCATCGTAAGTTCTGAACGTTATGAAATCAGCGTGTTTCGAATAGGGTGACGTTATTCAGTGTTTTTGGTGATACGTTTTCTCTTCAAATTTTATTTCACGCGTGTCTCGATGAACAACAACAACAACAAAAGACAAACATTGTGAATAAAAGAAGAAGCGAAACTTGAGGTCAACGCACTCCAGAAAGATATGTCAGCTTTATTCACTGCACGCGCAAAGTCTCCTTGGTTTTGACCAATAATATAGAGTGGGCCAAAAGTAGTCTATCTATTCCATGTTAAAGATCTCAATGCTTTCCAATGGTGCTACGCATTTCTGAGGAAGAGATCGCAGTGTAAAATTACACAAAGATAAGATTAAGACTAATGCATACTCCACCGGGAAATGTTTGAAATTTAGACTTTTGGGAAATACGATTTGAGAGCATCGGATTGACTCACAATCATGGACACTAAAGAACAAATATTTTCTCCACATGAACTCTGAAATGATACAACGTTTAAACACATGCATGTGGGCCTTTAGCGAGTTATCCATACGGCGTCATACATACATGTCGCTTCATTTTTTCGTGTCTGCTCAATCAAATAATTTTTATGATTCTTAAGTTATCACTAGTTGTTGGTATCCCTCGAAATAATACACGCCAAGGAAGAAGATGACGTAATCATGTAATTAATACATCATCATTATCATCATACGCATTAGTACATGTATTACATTTCTTTTTTCTTTTTTTCTTTCTTCTGTTTCTGATCATGTTTGACAAAAATCGAATAACTCGGTAATTATATTTGATTTTGATTTGAAATTTTCACAACATATTCACGAAGGCTTCGTCTCTATATCTTGTAAGTTTTTAAGCTCTCGCTCTCTGGAGTAAAAAGATATGACGATGTTAACCGAAATCTTCAGTATTTTTTCCAGCCATGCAAAGGGGAAAGACATATGTTAAGCGGGGACTGGCGCTCGAGCTCGGCCGTGGGCATTGAATTTTAGGAAAATTCGCTCGCTGGTTGAAAGACGCGACATGTCCACTCTCGTCATTCTTCCTCTTTGACGCTGCGATTCATGCACAGACCTTCGATTTTCTATAACTTTTTTTTTTCCTTTCTTAATACGTTTTTTTTTTTCTGATCAAAATGACAGACGAGGGGGCTTTGGCCCTGAATAATAAGGAAGGCAGCGACGTCTTCGATGAAGGAGTTGATTGGGTTCACGATGCGTTATGAATCAACTGCACAGATACGTTATGATTAATTCATTCGAATCTCAGCGGAATCCCAAGACGTGAGCACCGCATACAAGTCGAAGGAGATTGAGTTGATCAGAGATTTCATTAAGAGCTTAATTAAAATACGAAACGTGATTGCGAATATGCAACGCACGCAGAAGCAACAGTCTGGAATATTTAAGAGTAGCATCAATATGATATTGAAGTGAATGCTTCCAGGTGAATCGGTCATTTATAACAATATTAGTACACATAATCAATCGATAAAATGGCTCAAAACAAGAAGCACAAACGGACACAAGCACAAACAGTGTTTATTCCTTTTTGATCACAATTCACAACACCATTCAAATAGAAGAATTTATTCACACAAAAAAACCCCAAAAAAAACCAAAATCTATATAATAATAATAGTGACAACTCATTTAGAATTTTTGAAGATAAGCTCATGAAACTTGGGAATATTATTACTATTTCGATACTGCACAACATAAACATTAAAATAGCATAAAGCCAAGAAAAAAAAAAGAAAAAAAAAAGAAAAAAAAAAAAAGAAAAAAAAAAAAAACAGAAATAAATACTGGATGTAGACCATAATACAAACCGAGGTAGAGGACATAACACAGGAAACCACAGCAGAATAAGCATATAACCCTGAACACATGAAGGTAGAGTATTCCATGGAAAGCCAAAAACGACTCACAAACCCAATCATCGCTTGCCTCTGTTGTTGTCGTGCGATGAGTGTCGCCCCTTTGACCTTTCCTCGATGACCCTCCTTGCGTCTTGCCTCCTCCTCCTCGGACTCTTGGATCTCCGTCTACTTGGGTCCCTACGATTGACGGGCGATTTGTTCCTCACATCAGAGGGCTTCCGTCTTTCCCTCGCACTTCTCCTTTCCGGTGTTTTCGATGATCGATGCAAACTCCTGTCTGAGTGAGTTTTCTCCCGACTGCTGTTGTCAGCGGATCTTCTGTCGCGAGATCTCCGCTGCAGATCTTCGGCTACCTCGTGACGTTCCGCTGACCTCCGATGACCTTCGCGCCTCCGATCCCTGCGTCCTTTCTCGCATTCTCTCCGTTTATCGTCAATCGTCAGTGACTTTGAGCCTCTGAACTTTTCTGCGCTCCTAGAACTCCTTGAATCTCTTCGCCGCTCAGACGAATCAACGCGTTTGATCGACGCCCTCTTTACACCTGACGTCTCCTGTGCATCGCCATCATCCAGCGTTTCCAGAATTGTCTCGATCTTCTTAGAAACACCCTGCTCTTGGCCGACGTCAAACTCCAGAGCAGCAGAGCTGTCCTCCTCCTGTGAGAATAGCTCAGCGTCCTCAGCCATAGGTGCATGAAGGTCAATCATGAAAGAATCGTCATCCGTCTCCATAGCGCATCTGGCGTGCTTCTTTTTGGGTGAGACGTACTCTGACTCGGAGTGCCTCGCCAGGATGTCTTCCCCAAAAGTGAACTTCTTGGGACCGACGTTCCCTTTGATCTTCTCCGGCGTGAGTTGAACGTCTGCCGAAACCTTCCTTTCGTCGCCGTCGCTCTCTTGCAACGACTCCAGAATGTTGTCCACGCTGTTCCTCAGCGTGTTCTGAAAGCTCACTTCAACTTCCGGAGCACAAACTGATACGCTTTTTGAGGCTTCCCCATCTTCTGTATCAGACATGTACAGGTCATTAAACAGCAGACCGGATTTATTCCCACCGCACCGAGAGTCGGTTATGTCATCACTTCGGACCGCCGTAGGAGACGCTGGTGGCTCCATGGAATGCATGGACCACATGGAGCAGTCATCCAGGGCGTCCATCGGCCGATCTAATGGCCCCGAATTGGCGAGATCGAGCACTTCGTCCGTGTGGGGAGGCTTCTTCTTGGGAGTGCCTTTCTCTGTGGGAACAGCGGGTTCAGCAAATGCAAAACCACCCGGAGATCTTTCCCTCCTGGCGTTCCTTTTGCAGGGAGGCTTCTCCTCCTTGAAGTCTTCGGCGTCCTCCTCAGAACAACGCCTCCTCTTTCCTTCCGGATCCTTCTTCATTGGAGCCCACTTCCGAGGGTCGCGCCTGGACCAGATCGCCTGAACCAACTGCCGCTTCAGGTGTGCGTTACGATGATACACGAGGACGGGAACAACTTCCAATTCGATCAGTTTCCACTTAGGTTCGATGCTCTGTTTCTTGAAAAAAAAGCCAGCCGCTTGCGGAATATTCAGCCCAGTCGCTATGGCAACCAGAGGATCGGGGGAAGGAGGGACCACGATCGCCTTCGCCTCTTCATACAAGCGCCACCTCAGACGAGGATCCTTAACTTTACGCCTTATCTCAGCAGACATTTCCCTCGATTGATTCTCAACAGTCGGAGGTTTTGGCTTGGAAGTTGAATTGATGATGTTGGAGAGGAAATTCATCGCTTTTTCAGGCTCAACTTTACCTGAGCCGGCTTTTTCTTCCACCTCGGTTTCATCCGATGCCTTAGTGTCTTTCCGAGCGGTTGTTTCGATGACATCAGTTGGGAGACTCGTGGCTCTGCTCGATTTCCCAGAATCCTCTTCCCCGGCACTTGCTTTCGATGACGTTGCGTGAAGAATATTGGAGAGAAAATTCAGCGCTGTTTCAGACGACCTTAGCGTGACCCCTTGACCCGTTTCCTGCAGCCGTTTCTGCCTCTTCTGCGTTCTTGACAGTTTTGGCGCCTGGGTGACGATCGTTTGAGCGTTCCCTTCCGGCATTCCCTCTTCCTTCTCCGTCAAGAGCTGTTCCCTGACACTGAGATAGTTGTCTCGCACTTTATTCATTCCCTTAGCAGAGATGATTTTAGCCACAGTCTGTTTCTCTGCCATGCTAACGTACACTGCCATCATCTCCTTATTTGAAACTGCTTTCACTTTCACATTTTCTCTTCTCATTTTCTTCTTTGGTTCTTCAGCTTTTTCACTCGCTTTTACTGAACGAATGCTCTTCAACATGTTTTGTAAATTACTCAAAACTTTCCCTTCTTCAGCTTTCCGATGCGAGGCTTCGGCTTTGGGCTCACTGACGAGACCCCCGATGGTCTCAAAGAGGCTACGAGTGCTCTCCCTAGTCGGCTCATCACTCACAGCAACACCAGGCGCCCTGAAATATACCTAAAAATAAACAAAACCCACAAAACACGTCCCCACTAACCTGGATTCGCTGGTTATGACCACACCATCCTCTGGGGCGGCATTTGACCCGATAGCGAGCCTTGCTTTCAACTCTTTGTTCCTGAAATAACATCTTGAATTCGCAATCGAGCAGATTCGTGATGACTCACTCAGCCATCAAGTGCCTCATGCGACGTTCCTGCGACTTCACTTCCTGTTTGGCCGCTTCCTGTATCGTCATGACGTCCCGCTTCAGTTTGCTCGTCTCCTTCATCAGGTGGAGGTTACTCTCCTTCAGCTTGCTCACCTGAGCATGCAGCTGACGAATGGTGTGCAAGGAATCCTCCAACTTGAAAATGAAACTTATTCATATCTTGTTTACAAGCTAAAATTCTGCATATCGTTATCAATCGTCATCATTCGTTAGAATAAGTTTTAAAACAGATCAAAACCTTTTCATTGACAGGCAAACTGAACGATGGGCTCCGCCCCTCGAAAGCTGAAACGTCAGATTCTGCCGTCCAATTATTGCACAGACTGGGGTTGTTTTCGTCCGCATCGCTTTCAGCGGAATTTCCATCTGAAATCAGAGACGAAATCAGTCAAGTGCAAGATTAGCCGCTGAGAACAAACTTGGCGTTGAATGGAGATGCAGCGAAGAACCAACACAGAACTGAGTGCCGTCCCACGTCCCGATGATCTGACTGCCGCTGGAAGGCAGCTGAATGATCAACTCCTGACCCCTGGCAAACTGCATCGCAGCACCATACTTGTCTAGGTGTAAACATCAACAATCAGCAATAAGGTGAAAGCAGTATTGATTGCAATCAATGTTCAATCATCGGGAGACTGGCGTGAGCGATAATACAGGCTCAACAGCAGTGCCAGCAAATTGAATTCAGCGTACCTTTGCGCGACATTTTATATGCGTAGAACACGCGCGAATGATGAGAAATAAATCAGAGAACACGACATACGACAGCCATCGCCGTTCGCAGAGCCACGCGAGAAAGCCATGCGATTTATCTTCTGGTTTTCGATCCTGGAGCCAAGAATAAAATGTCGTCAATCTGCAACAGCGATGAAAATTTCGAATATCAATATCATAACGTTAGAAGTGCGTTATGATTCCACGAAACTTGCGCAAAACAACCTTCATAACGCATTATGTATATTTGAAAAAAAAAAAAAAAAAACCCGCGGGAACGATAAGAATACTTAATAAGCGAGAATGAGGATATTCGTGCATAAAATTAGTTGAGTTTTCGCTGCGCAAATTAAAGAGCTTCGTGGCATTACACTATTCGCACGTTTTTTTATAACTTCTTTCAGAGCAGGATGTGTTCATAATAAGACATATTAAGCCATCTGGCCGGAATGACTACCATATTATTTGCTAAAATATTTTCAAAATACCGCCAAAATTCTCGGCAGCCATGCTTGTACATCCGGTCCTGCGTGGTACGATCTCAATGCACTTTATTCCGTGCGTATGCCTTTAATTATTATTGCGTCATTCCAATTGTATCGTCAGACCACCTACTGAGATGGAAAATATGTCAATCAAAATATGTCAATCAAAATATGTCAATCAAAATATGTCAATATCGCACGACCCGGAATTGGATTCACCGACTCCCCCGTGACCTTTGTGCACGCAAACCTTATCCCATCCAACATGGACATCATTGTAGCCCTCACAATGAGAATACTGTGATCCGAAGAGAACATTGCACAGGGAGAAAGAACTAAGAATTAATTGAACTATTTGAACAAAATCTTTCAAAAATTTAGCAGCCGAATTCCACGATTAAATTTCAAAAGTGGATCGCTGTTAGTTCTTATATAAAATGAAGTGTAATACTGTACAACATATACTTAATTAATCATCATGATCATCATATTGTTTTGTACAGAATTAATCAAGCGATGTTCTTTGATTGGAATACGTCAAACAGCGGTAGACACCACACTAGTATTGCATACAGCGCGAAGCAAAGACCTCATGCAATCGACGTCAGCACTATTGCGTAACCAATATTACATACATTAGCACACATACATTTGTATACATGTAGATATAGTTTTGCTTACCAGGAAGCTTGCCTATGAATTCATATAAAGCAATCATATGCACCTGTGGCTTAACTAATTCCACGATATGTACATTTCCCACGCATCGATTGGATGCAAATGTGATGCACAAGTTTTAATTGTGATAGCTCTTTAAGTTGCTGCATTTACTACCTGTACTAGTGCATTATTATTTAATCGTGTGATTTGGCAGCTTCGTTTTGAATGGAGCTTATATAATTTAGCCTTTAACGACAACACGCCTCTGCTTCCGATTACTTGTCCACCTGTTGTCCACACTTAGTACATCATACAAGTACAACTCGCTATAGGCCTAGAACCCCTAGATATATGCACACATGCACACATGCACACATGCAGTGCATGCAGGATGCAACAATACTGTCCACAACCACAAAACAAGTCAACTGCAGGACGCCCACGCGCCGATATATGCACCACATAGAAATAGGTGTGACAGTGCAATCCTTTATGGCTGAACAACTCGGAGAACAACAAAGTACTAGACATTAATTCTCACGAAAAAAACATTCATTCATATCGGTCAAAAGGAGCAAGTGGGGGTGGGGAGATAAATAAAAATGGAGCGAAAAAAAGAGAGAGAGTGAGTGAGAGAAACACACTTCCTCGCGATGGATTCGATTTTGTTGATTACGATTACGCAATAGGTGACCTAAATGGTTTCACATGTGCTTATTTTATTATCAAGGAAGGGCGATATTTGCACCTTGAACTGCTATAATTAATCATTGCTAGGAGTCCTCAAACAATCAATACAGTTTATTCAAAGATATCAATATAAATGTAGATATCGTCATAAAAGTACATTCGTATAAAAAAAATTTAATTGTTCTCGACAAACGACCTTGACATATATATAGGATATACCTCGGTGCGTTGCGTCAATTCATCACTCGATAATGTCCTTTGAACTCTTCACACTGACGCAATATTAGTTTGTATAGTAATTGTGCCTGGATATCAGTCAGAGTGGCTGAAAAATACGACACTCGACAGTTTCAATCGTATTGTCTTTGCTATAGCCTTGAGCCTGTTATCTGCATATATACTTGCCAAGTGCCTGCGAAAATACTTGCGTCAGTGGAGACAACACCCTCTTCTCTCTGATTGGCTAAGAGTGACACACACCACTTCGAAGGTCGTTCTGCCCTAGATTCAGGGTTTTTATCGCTAATGGGTTTTGTCGAATTATGTGAGCATATGCAGGTTTAAGCTGGCGAATATACACATATACCTGGATACATACATATTGGTTCACGGTGAAGATACACAATAGAAATGTCACAATAATTATCAATCTCTATAGGGGTTTCATTCACACGGTAGTAAACCTGGGTTTTTCTCCCGCATTAAGCGATCCGAAATGACATCACGATGACAGTGCATCGCAGGTCGACCCCCCAAAATAGGCGTTTCCCTAATTTCTCCCTTTGTCCCATTCCGGCTGTTTCGTTGTACACTTTTGGTGCTGTGCTATGCTTGGTATATAATTCAATGCATACAAGTACATCTGACTACATATACCATTCAATAACTCTTCGGAATAGGTTCTATAATATGCAGAACAGAGAAATATTTATGTAAATAAAATCAGACTAAATCGCCAGCTTGTACACAATGATTGTAATTTGATTATCGAAATGAAGTATGCCCGCATTCAGCAAGACGAGATTGCATCCTCGAACTCAATCCAAGACAAGGTGATTCATACAAAAACCATCTACACATTATGCTTCTGCTACATTAACTTCACAGCGCCACACCTTTAATTAACCATGCAACACCTTTATAGGTATAGGGAATTCAAACTTCAAAGCAAAATAATATATGTCCTAAAATAGTGGCTAAAACCACACCACTACGAGGTACAGTAAATCAATCAACCTGGGCATTGATGCTCCAATTATAACCGCACGTAAATTATGAATTTGAATATGAATTATGAATTTCAACCAAGTAACAATTCGTGCAATCACGAATCACACAGAGAAGAACGAGCGGAAAGTCAATCCCAATTGCACACGAGTAATGAATATGCAAATTAGGCTCTTATACATTTAAGACTGTGCAGCCATTTTGTTCTATAATACACAGGTGTATGGTACGAATGTGTACGAAGAATTCCAGAATACAGTTGCACACGTACTCACTAATACACTCACATAACAAACACACCGATGTATTTAATTTGCCTTCTCTATAGAATTGCATCATAATACAACATAAAAAAAAAAAAAAAAACAATGCGAGTTTTTCACTGATTAATATTTCGTGTATGTAAATTTAGAATTTCAATTGGTGCTTAAACATATACTTGATTGATGATAAATAAAGGGACAACCAGAGACTATCCAATACGTAGTTGGTGTACACAAAATGCATTGGATATACATACACACATAGTTCAATGTATAGTAGATGCATACTGTTCTTACTCCTGTATTAAACTACTTTATCGGTGTGCTTATAAATAAACTCACAGCAGTAAAAGTGCTCCTGTCATTTGATGCTGATTTGCATACTACAAAATACATATATACAATACATACAATAAAATACAATACAATACAATACAATATAAAATACATATATTAAATCCATGCAATCACACGGTATAGCATGCATGACGTCATCCGCGTAACGAATCAGTAATCAGAGCCTCACGTTCAACGGTGCGTGAAATTACACGCGGCTATGTTTGCAAGCATTTATTGTGTGATGTACTACCAAAATAGTATCATGTATAGTATGTGCGTATCACTGAGGGTGCATCTGTACTTAGCTGTCGGCAGTCGCTCGTCAAAACCAACTTTGAAGTAACGTCATTGATCATTCTACTCACGCAATCACATTAATAATAATAATTTATTCATTTATATATCGCAAAATGTACAATTATAGGATAAAGTTTCTATGCGCTTAACATAATTATAAGAAAATTTCATGCATTAATAATAATAAAAAAGTGCACATCCAGGCAGGGTGTTCTTGGCACGGAATGCTATCAATTGGTGCTATGAGTCAATAGAACATCACTTAAAATTTAGTTCCCCATCCCTTTAAGAGAGTCGTGGGTGCACAGTGCCATTGCATATGTGAGAAAACCGTGGCAAGAGCTCGTCCTCTTCCTGGTCGAAAAACTCACTGCACCGGAACACCATGAGACGTAATATTTACATACACAGAATGCTAAGATGTGAATTAAAATATGTAACATTGACGAAACATAGAAGTCTTCAATTTCTTCTAGGAGGACGGCGATGGCAGCGGCACTCGTAACTCTCTTAGTAGAGAATTCCACATCTTGATTCCTTCACACACCATCGACCGTGCACCGTACATATTTTTTGACGGATGTGTTTTCAGCATAAAAGCATCGTCGGACGATGTCAGTGGCCTGAGTGGACGCTTCTGATCAGTCTACGATCTGTATTGCTGATTGATAATCTTACTGCTAACAATGATACATTGTATTATACATGCTCACGTTGTAACAGCACAGCACCAGCTTCTGATGGGCGAATGTCCATGAAGGACGGTGATTTAATGCATTCAGTATAGGCAAACGAGCCAATTCGTAAAATAATTTCAGGTATACAGATTAATAATAATCATAATGATTTTTGGAATCTATAAAACCGCGTTGTCTAGCTTGATGTCGCTCTACGGGTGGTTTAATGGTTTTGTTTTTAATGAGGATTTGCACAATATACGGGCAATGAACTCTGACCCGTCTCGAACCCGATTGGTTGATGGTGAATTGTGATTATCACCTTATCACCCTCGATATCAGCCAGTATTTAAGCGGCGGTGACATCGCAAATTGGCGCTTCTGAGAGAACACTCGGGCGGCCCCTTGCTAGGTCCAGTTGGTAGGGCACGAAACACCTCAAAAGACCTCCGATCGAACGGGTAGGTTTCGGGATTTTGAGGCGGTGTTTAATTCAATTAATCAATAATTAAATTTAATTTAATTAATAATAATAATGTTGCTATCTATTAGATTTGTATAATCAGTTAATCGTATTGTACGTGTATTCTATTCAAAAGGCTTCATCGGTCTTAAGAATAGAATACAATGAATACACGTACATCTAATCATTGATTGAGAGCGAATTAATAATCTACCTTTGGCCATTGACAGGTGTCTCAACCTGCATGGTTTGACATATAAATGTAATTGATCATCCCTATATTGCTACCATATGATAACTACATCCATAAGCATGTAATACCTCGTGCACAATTGTAAATACATTACTAGAACATGTACTATTATGCTGTACAATAGCATCAATGTAAATGTAAACATGTTTCAAAAACACCTTTCTTCTAAATGGCCTATACGTATCAAAAATGCGATCAGTGAATGTACGTTATATATTTCGCGAATTTTACGTTATTAAGACATTAGTGTTGATCTGTAATAAATACTTGCATATGAAATTTCCCTTCTTCAACATATTTTGTACAATTTTGGCCGATTTAAATTCAAGGCTAGCATCTTTTTCAATTTCTCGAAAACTGCTTTCCCACAAGTGACAATTATCTTTTAAGCCTCAAGAACATTAAACAAGTTCTCAATTATTGTCGGTGGCTCCTGTTAATGAGCAATACTAATGATTTTCTGATAATTAAATAGTACAATTGCTATGTAGCAAATTCAGAAACACATTTTAATGAAATTATCATATATAAAGGCAAAACATGACTGACTGGGAATGCGTACGATTGCATGGGAATTTAAATTGCAGAACATTTTGTCTTACATGTGCGACACTAAATAAAGAATAAGTTATAATTATAATTATTCTTAATAGTACTAAAGACAGCAAAGTGTGTGTTCTAACTAACTAAATTAATGTCAAAATGCGTACCCCCAAATCCAACAGTACATGTATTCCACTTAATAATAATTGCATCAATATTTCTCTTAATTTGTGAAAAATAACCATTTATATATAATAACATGATAAATACGCCGAACAATTAAGGCTTAATTGCCAAGCAATAATCATCGGTATTAAGGATATACATAGTGGTACACTTTAAATAGTGGTGTAATTAGCATCATAGGAAATTGACACTTGCGTATTTCAGTCAAATTTATCTTGGATAGCACATATATGTGATTGTATCCATGCATTGTCTAACGAGCAGACGACCACCAGTCCGCTAACTGGGTCAGTTACACATTGAGACATTCGTCAGCGGTGATCTCAGATCTCTGGTGTATACGAGAATAATTAAACGGTATTCTATCCAACGTCACTGGTATCCATGGACATTGATATGTATAATATGTACACTTATATACTTACCTATTGCTCTATATGCAGTCTGTGTACTTACGACCCTGGATTGCGTGTAAGTGGAAGCATTGTTTCACTTTCATTGTCACTTCTTGTGTCATGCCATATTTTCTTGTTGGGCTTATGGCGAATATAATTATAGAGGAATAATTATTATTATACCTCTATATGATATAATATTACCAACCAACCCACGAATCATTATTTAAATGTAGGAAAGGGATGTGTCAATTTTATTCCGGAAATTAAGGCCATCATTTTCATCCTCCAATAATTAATGCATGTACAGATTGTACACGGAATTTGTCAGTGTTAAAATAGTTGAAACTCACCAATGCGCAAATAACAACATACTGCGATGCTCATTTAATGCATATAGTATGGCCTGTACTATTTTAGTATTTAATACTGCACGCGAGATTCACTATAGTACCCTGAGTACTGCGACAGCGTAATGTATATTGTAAAAATCGAGTGCGCAATGCCACAATACCGATATAATTATGCATGTGCAGGTCATATTGATAAGTGGTACGTGTATATGTACGGTTGTACCAGTAAACAAAATAATGTCGTGGTTTAATTTTTTTATCGCAACTCGTGCTTGTTACGCAATATGTTTTGCTAGTAATATAATATGGAGTCTTGTGATGGTTCCAAATACAACAATATTTATATTGTCGATTGGGCGTTGCTTTTCAATCAGTGTGGGCAACATGCGACCTTGACCCCTTGACCTGGAATGTATTTTGGGTCAGTTTGGTGTTTACGCATATGCTTCCCTGTCTATTGTGGGTCAATCGATAAAAGAAACTTCACGAATCGTTCAAAAGAAAGATTAGCTTCGCGTTTAATATTCAGTCGTGGCTGCCATAACTTCAGGGATTCATAACTAAAATCTTTAGCTGACATCGTCATGGATTATAAAGCAGAGACAGTGAACTTGTCATAATATCAGCTGACTACTGTGGGTCAAGGCCGTCTCCACAGCGCTGAGCTATTTTTATCAGCCAATCAGCGTGCAACAACAGGCAACACCCCCAATCCTAGCGCTGTGATTGGCTGGTAGAGGTCAGGCCGACTGGCACACTGTATATAAACGAAATTCCTTCCTTTGCGTCAACCGCATTCTGTCAAATCTTCCTCATTTCTCTCATCATTCCGCTCGCATTTTGTCGCAGTTCTCTTTTAAAGAGTACAATTTCAACTTTGGATCAAGTAAGGTCAATTATGTTGATTTTTTGTTTTGCTTGATCGTTGCTTGACATTCTTGTGTTGCATGCAATTCACGTTTTCTGTAGCAGAATGTCGCTCCATTTTGCGACCTCGTATTCTCAAACAGGCAAGAAAATGTCTGTCGTGCGATGTGAATATCCGAATCATAAAAATTCATATTTGTTGTAACCAAAGATGGTGGTTCACGTGGACTTGGTGTTGTCTTAACACGGTTATATATTCATCTTAATGCATTGATTAATAATTTATTTAATCCCCTTGCTCAATCACGGTCACATTATCACGTACTGGGTTCAATGATGAATGAATGTAGTCTCGTTCCATAGTTCCAAGACTCTATAATCTATATATTCAATATTGGTAATCAGATCCACAGATTATGGCTACAGAATGCAGCTACAGTGAATGCAGCATCAGTTTCTCTTCAACAATTGTTACGTTTATAATTTAACTACTTAACCTACGATCATAATTAATGATGTTTTATGTGTATAATTAGCATTTATGATTCATTTTAAGAGTATTTAGTTGAAGTGTCAGGGTCGCAGTGAAAGTTTTTATACAAATTGTTCTTCAAAATCTCATATCACCAGTAATTATTAATTTTGATAACGATTATAATGCTCAGTGCTACTTACTTATAGAGTTTAAATTAGCGCTGATCTAAAATCCCCGATCCGAGACCTTCCACCAGAAAACTGTCATTAAGCACATGTTCAGTCTTCAGTGACATTGGACACCATTGTGTCAGTCTGATGGATTTCTATCTCTGGGTGCAATCAGGAACTATTAATTAGTCACGATGTTAATTAGCAGAATTTGTGTGTTGCTCATTAATAGATATTTTTCCACTCCCTTCTGAAAATAATGTCGCTGACATCGTTTTCGTTATAATAAACTCAAAAGTACGTACTGGTGCATTATCTAATGACAGTCAGCTCACTGGACATGCCATTGTTTAATCTGATGACGCTATGTTGACTCATAGCTGTTTGTGTTTAATCAGGTGATGCTCATGGCTGTTTGTGTCTTAGACAGCCATGGCCGAAATTATTGATCCATTTATGTGGTAAATTTTGGAGGGTGGCGTTGCATAATATGGCTTACATGCAACTGATCAATTAGCTCTGAACTGTTTATTTGCCACGGATCATGAATATTTAATTAGTGATTTTGTGTTTTGCAGGCCAAGCAGACCAATGAGCCATTACCTCCTTGCTGGATCCCACGCCCTCGACAAATATCCGCCATTCGCCACAGTGTGCGTCAAACTGAACACGTCGTGTAATGAAACGGACGCAACTTTAAATTCCAATTCGTTAGACTGTTGTGAAAGAACCATCTCAAATTCCTAGTCCAAACTCATCCCTAATTTTTTATTTTCAAAAATTTCCCGTCAACTGAGCTTCACTCAAAAGTAAGTCATTCATCATTGGTCATTGGTCATTATCATAATTTATGTTTTCATTGCAGATGGAGAATATTGCGCTTGTTTCTGTGAAGGTACCCTACCGTCCTAGCGTCGCTGGCGATCGAGTCGGTCGAAGGGTCTACCCGCCCCCCCTCGCCAATGCCAAACCCATCGCAACTACCCCGAAACCCACCTCTGCTGAGCCAACTCTGGTCGCAAAATTCCTCGGTGCTGGAATGGCTGCCTGCATTGGAGACCTGGTCACATTCCCGCTCGACACGGCCAAAGTCCGCCTGCAGGTATGACGTCTGTAGTGGTGCCCTCTATCATTTTGTGAAATGGGAAGGAGCCTTCTGGTGCGGCTGCCTGCTTCTCGTGTTATTTAGAGCCAAATTTCTTGTGAATTGTGTGCTGATCTGGGCAACAGTCTCTTTAGGTATCCTCTTAAAATTCGTGATTCTTTCGCGGCCTCCTTGTGGTTTTGACTCTGCACCTGATGATCTTTGCAGTCGAGGAAGATTTCGCCCAGGGCGCAAGGGGTGGCCCTGTCCTCTCCTTAATGAGTTGTCTTCCTGAGCCTGTTGCCTGGGTCACCATATCGTACCTTTTGTGAAAACTGAAATTAACATTCTCTTGTGTGCTCTTTTGGCTTTCAGGGTTCTCGCTGGGAGCACGAGGCCTGGCGATGTAGAGAGCTGTAAGGCTTCTCCTCCCGCTGCCACTTGTCAAGTGCATCTGCTGCTGAATCGCGCACCAGTTTCTCAAGCACAGATGAAGAACTCGAAAGACAGAAGAACGATTGGGGAATTGGTGTGCGTGCTGCACTTTTACGCTCATTTAGGGCACAGAACAAGACTCCCTCTTTAAAAGACACCACGATGTATAAAGTGAAGACCCCCTCTCCCTCCCACCCCCGTTCGAAGCCCCTTTCAGGCAGCCCTCTCTTGCCCAATTTTCCCTTCCCTCCTCCATCCCTCGGCCTTGACATTGAATGACGTGGACTCTTGAACGCGCTGTGACCTTTTTGTCGTGTTTTTTGCAGATCCAAGGAGAGGCTTCCATCGGCGTCGCGGCTGCAGCCGTCGCCAGCAGCCGCAGCAAGAAGGGAAGGAGTGCGCAGTCACTGGCCAAGGAAGCCGCGAAAGGTCCCAAGTATCGAGGCATGGTGGGCACGCTGCTGGTCATCAAGCGGGAGGAGGGCGTGCGCTCGCTCTACAGCGGTCTCTCAGCCGGCCTGCAGAGACAGATGGCCTTCGGTGCCATCCGCATTGGTCTGTACGACAGTGTCAAGCAGGGTTATATTAATCTCTTCCAAGGTTAGCATTTTGAGAGCCTGAAGTTGATGTTTATATAAAGCGTTGTCGTTGCAGCTAACGGCCTCGTCAGCCAGCACAACGTCGGCCTGCGCATCCTGGCCGGCGTCACCACAGGTGGCGCTGCCGTCCTGTTCGCCCAGCCCACGGACGTCGTCAAAGTTCGACTGCAGGCGCAGGGGACGAAGGGCCCCAGGAGGTACACGGGGTGCATCAACGCCTACCGCACGATCGGAGCGGAAGAGGGAATGCGTGGGCTGTGGAGGGGAGCCCTTCCCAACATTACCCGCAACGCCATCGTCAACGCCACTGAGCTCGTGTCGTACGACCTGATCAAAGAGGCCATCGTGCGGCACCACCTGCTGTCTGATAACATGCCGTGCCATTTTGTGTCAGCTTTTGGCGCCGGCTTCTGCACAACCGTCATTGCTTCTCCGGTCGACGTGGTGAAGACTCGCTTCATGAATTCGTCGAGCGGGGTATACAAGGGAGCGTTTGATTGCGCGAGGACGATGTTTAGGGAAGGGGGCGTGCAAGCCTTTTATAAAGGGTAGGCGTGCGTTGTTGAATGTTGGATCTCATCTCACGATTTCTTCTTTGACAGATTCATGCCATCGTTCATGCGACTGGGGTCTTGGAACATCGTCATGTTCGTGTCCTACGAGCAGATCAAACGCGGCGTGGCGTATTTATCGCAACGATCAAACGCTCCGGTCGTTCTCGAGGAAGCGACTATCAACCGAGCTGTCGAGTCTGTCTCCTCATCTCCTTCGACTCCTTCATCCTCATCTTCAAGCAACACGAATCGATACATGTGAAAGGGCGAGAATCATGAAACGACAATTTGACATCTGAACGAAACGCAGCTTGTGTTTTCTTTTGTAATGCTCCTGATAACTCCACCCCTGCCTGCTGAAAGATTTGATTTCTTTCTTCTTCTTTTTTTTCGCATTTATCAAAACTTCTTAATGATATTGGAGGTCTGCACAAAGAATAATCTGGACTGATTTGAATGGATGTGTTGATGAGTGTCTGTGGTATTTAATCTGTTCTTCTGCTCAAAGGAAGATGAATGGTTGGAATAAAATCTATTGATTATGTAATAGTTGTATTTCTGGTTTTGTTTTTTTTTAATTGTGTGTTTTACGATTATGCCTGTATATTCACTTGTGTTGCGTACAATTTGACCTGGCATTGAATGAGATTTATAAGGTCAAGAGATTATAAGTGATCTGTTCATTCAATTGGGCGTTTGCCCAGTATATAATTTTGTGGTTCGCGTATTTGGGTCACCCACTTTCCTAGCTGAGGCTATTGTTCGCTGGAATATATTGAAAGTAAGTCAAAACATAAGCCTAGCCAATCCGGCCGAGGGAATGCACTCAATCATAACGTTCTTTAACTGTGAGTCATAACGCTCCTTTCGTGACCTCTGTTCATTTCGGATCCCTTTTAGATCGATTCTATGGGCTTCTCTGAGTGGCGAGAGACCATTTTTGAAGTAATTGGTCAACTATGAATGATATTCAAGAAACATTTAAATACGAAATTCCTGCTCAGGCAGAATAGCTTGAAACGAGATGAGTGCGAGATTTCTTTTATGAGAACTGCTGAAAGATCTGCTCACTCGACGGCTTCCATTGTTAACAATAGGAGAAATACTTTCATGCCGTCACTACGGTATGAAATCGAAGGCGAGAAGAAAGTGATATTTTAACCCTCTCAAAATCGATGTATCTCGGAATGAGCCCACAGCAAACGTATTGTCTAAATATTTGTCAGTCAAAAGGCGTATTTGTCTTTTGGGGGGCATCCTCTATCATCCGTTACTAGTTCAAAATAATCAGAGGTCCTCTTCAAGGGATTTACGTGATTGCATTTCATATTTTCATTGATTTCACGGTTGTTAGACATGTATTATGTAATATGAAATTATTAGATTATGTAAATTCAAAGCAAACCTGTGTAAAAGGTTGAAATTTATAAAGTGAAACGATAGCATTATTTATGAGGCAATTGAATTATAATTAAGATGTAATAATAAAACTAAATCATGGGCCAGTGCAGAATATATGTTCTCAAAGTCAAACACTGTATTAAAAAAACATAAAACAAAAAACAAGAATCAATCAGAGATGTGACCAAAGAATGACATGTACTATGTATGTGTGAAATTTGCTGAAATATACTTCACGGAGTTCCGCGCAACGGCGCATAAAAAATCAGACTTACAGAAAGAAAGAACAAGAATCAATCAGAGATGTGACCAAGGAAAAAAAAAAAAAAAAAAAAAACAAAACAAAACAAAAAAACACGTCAAGTAACATAAGGAACATTTTTAACTGAACATTTTCCTTAAACATTATGCAGCAAATGTGGAGGGATATTTGCCAAATTAAAAAGACATGATACTGAATGAGGGTCATTCCTAACAAGTGTCATCAGCATAGAATATAATTAAGAATTATTGGTATTGGACGCCCTCACCCAATAAAGATGTTCAGAGGGTAAAGAGAACTGGTACAATTAAGGACACTCCCCTATGGTACATAACCGGAGAGGCTGCTTTTCCTGCAGCAACCTGTTTCGAATTGATGTCCGCCACTCAGAAGGTGCTACTGATTATGAATCAAATCTTTTAAGTCACCTTTTTAGACAATTGTTTCCTGCAGAATTGGCATTTGTTTCTGATTCTCATATAAGTTTTGTACAGTTAGTACATTATTTTTCAATCTCTTAAATGATTAAATCCACAATGTATCATATTATACTCATTTCACTTATTGTTTATTATTCTACTGTTGTTATTTGTTCCTTATACAAAGCCAATCAGGTGGTTTCCACTCCCATAGAGTTGCTAGGGAATACACTTTCGTACATCTCAAGATGTCGATGGATGAATTATTATTGGTTTCTTGATATATTCATTTATTGTATTTCTATTTTTGTTATTGTGTATTATTTTGCAATCGGTTTAATTTTATTCATGAATTAATGCATGCATAAATTAATAATCATCATTATTTCATTCATGCCATTCACATTGACATACATTTTTTTCATCAAAAAATAATAATGACATAGGTAAAGAAAAAAAAAAATGGAAATAATGAAAATAATGGAACAATGAAAGACTGAAAATGTAAAAATGGAAGAAAAATAAAACTCAGTGAGAGAGATCAGCTTTTAATTAGTACGGATAAAAAAAGTTGTGCAAATTCAAGGGTCAAGTATTGATAACAATTCACGTTTCATAACGGAGGAATAACACATAATTATTTACAAAGAGTTAAAGTGCAAGAACTCACTTTGAATCGCCTCTCGTGGTAAGTGGCGATCCCGTAGCAGTCTCATCAGCACGGCTCTTTATGGCGCCAAACTGGCAAGGACCCGGATGTGCAGAACAAAAGTAGAACATTTTATGGCGACAATATGCTGGAAGCGAACAAGATTACTTAATAACAGACGCCAAAGTTAACACTGCCACGCCGAGAAACACCCAACTTTTGTATCATAACACCAATTTTTATTTTCGGGTGTGATCATCAAACGAAACACAGAAATTAAAATGTATAAATAAAACATTTGTGACCCAAGCATGATTTATTGATTTTATTATATACATCCAACGTCGTGAAAATCCGTCCATCGTTTCGTTCCAATGGGTGAATGAATATTCGATTGTTTGAAACGACAAAATTGATAACTAAAGTTGACGTTAAAACATTGCCAGAGACTCTCTTCCTATAATGTAAAATACGTTTTCGTGCCAATGAGGCGTTCTTGAGGACATTGTTGAAACAAAACAGCTTGGCTGAATCACTCGAACGGCGATTAAGTTTCAAAAGAGAGCGAAATGCGTTATTTAAAGCGACTTCCAGTTTCCTCCAAATAAAGATACATGTAGTAAAGTTACACCAGGGAGGCATATCACAACAGAAAATACATGTACAACAATATAATTATGTTATCTCTCGCACCGAAAGCCGCACTAAGTCGCTGAGCATATTCCCGAGAAACAAGCTTTGAGAGATCAGATGGGTCGAGAATGTTGATTTTCATGTTTTGATGGCGGAATAAAGAGAAATTTCTCCTCTTTCCTTACATATAAAAACCATGTCAGTCTGTGATCAGAAAGCTCTTATATTCTGTGTATAATTAAGCCTTTTGTATTAACAGTTGAATCATTTTGAATGTTTACCAACCTTTTACACCCGAATTTCTGATCTTTGATTACGTGTGGGGTTGACCCGTAAACCGGCTGTAACTTTTGAACTACTGCTTCGATCAAGATAATTCTTGCTTCAAACTGAATGGATTTGTATCAGCTATTAGGAGGCATTAGAACCTAAAAACTCAGTGTAGTGTCACGTATTATCAACTGCATCAAGTTTTGCCTCATTATTTATATATTTATATATTTTTTAATTTTTTAATTTATTTATTTATTTATTTATTTATTTATTTATTTATTTATTTATTTATTTATTTATTTATTTATTTATTTATTTATTTATTTATTTATTTATTTATTTATTTATTTATTTATTTATTTATTTATCTATTTATTTATTTATTTATTTGTAGATTTTTTTTTTGATTTTTTTGATTTTTTTTTCTTTATTTTTTTTTTTTGGAGGAAGGGTTCACATTCAAAAATAAAATTTTAGATATCCTCCAAAAAGGGTTACGTCTCTGACATATGATCGAAATGGGATTTATCTTAGTACCTCAATAACGCTTAAGGCATCTGTTAAAATGACATCGAGGTATATAATTCATGCAGCTGTGTAATAGAAAAGGGTACTTGAAAGCAAGCAGAGGTTTTCATTAACAACGCCAGGCAAAACTTGAGTACTGCTCCACGGAGCACGTTAACCGAGGTCGATATAAATTACCATCGTCAACTTCTATTGATCTTTTCTTTTCTTCCACTAATCATGCTTAACCCTTGATCTAAGTTTTTAGCTTTTTAGCATCACTTCCTCGTAAGACGTGTTGTGATCTTTTAATTGGAGTTGTCAAAATGGCGTCCTGGTGTGTTCTCCTTTTGATTTCAGTTTGTGCTGTTTGCGGTGGACATTCACAAGGTCAGTGCGCGGGGTCATATGGAGGTCAGCATCGCGTCACTGCTCACAAGCAGCACATATAATTATTAGAAAAGAGGGATTGGTAAATCTTGAATTGGTCGGAATATTTGAAGCCAAGATTTCCAGCAAGCGATATTCGTCAGAGCCGAATATACCCACTCCATTGGAGCAATACCATCGTGGGTATGTAGGGCCCCGATATATCCCTCGCACTTCAACATGTTATCGAGATTAAACTGTGTAATGAATACATATACATTTGATGTTGAATGGCGGGAAACATCAATAATAAACAAACTCTGCCTATCAGTATAAAACCCGATCATTCGTCACAACAAATTAATCAGTTTGTGACTGTCTGTCGACGAATCTCTGCGAGACATATCTGCAATAATGGCGACTACACGAAAGATCACATGTGTAACCCTGGAGACCAAGTTCCTGGCGATCAGCGATAAGGCCATCGCCGATAAGTTTGGAATCCCACCAAGCACCCTGTCAACTTGGATAAAAAATTCTGTGAAGATTCAAGCGCATTATAGAGAGAGTGGAGGTGACAGGATGCTGTGGTTGAAGGCGGCAAGAACAAAGAACAAAGAATATCCCCCTCTCTGGGCCGATTTTGTATATTTTGTAGTAAACAACGTAAACAAATGTCTGTTTTTTTTTTTTTTTTTTTTTTTTTTATGTGTTGGCAGCTTTAAAGTGGTCAAGGGTAGGTCATTACGCTATCATAACGTAATTTGAGATCAATATGCTATCATAACGTCATCTCATAGGTCATAACGTTACCAAAATTCGAAAACCCCGATTCGTCGAAAACAATCTTCGTCGAAGTGTTTTCGCTTGTCCCTTCAAATTCGAGTTAGCGGGATTTTACTGTAGTTCTGTTTCAATCCATTGTGCTCTGCAACACTTATACCGAACAATGAACACACTATACTGTTGCTATCCAGTTGTCATCCATCCGATAAAACAACTCCACCAAACGCTTCATCCGCTGCTCATACATGATAACCGTTCTCCTCCGTGATATTGTGCATAATATGAACATTATTTCATTTCAGTGTTTGAGTCCACTCCTGGTTTAGTGAAAGTTCACGAAGGAGAGGATGCTGACCTCATTTGGACAACACATGAGGATATTACGCCAGCGGATCTGGATCGGACATTTTACCATACATCTATTGCTGGAAACAAACTTCTGGAAACTATATTTGGACAAATCCTAACTCATAATGAATGCGCTGGCCATAGATGTGTGCTTTTGAATGGCACACACCAAACAGGAATCCGGATTCCAAGCATCACAACAGCAGATGCAAGATCAAAGTACATCATCGTTATGATGATAACAGGACAGAATGGAGATGCTGCCATCTACGTCTATCGTGAGTTATATTCCCTCCTCTGATTACATCATACGAACAGATTTAATCTGAGATGCGGACTGGATGCACTCCCATGATCATTTCATTTTAATCAGTTTGTACTCATAATCAGTTTAAGGTATAAACATTTCCTGTTCACTTGCTAAACTTTTTCACTAAGTATATTGGCGTGGGGTTATAATTTGACGAATTTGGTGAAAAAAAAAAAAAAAAATGGCAAATTCAATATCGTCAATACAAAAGCAAAAATATCATAGTTTCTGTTATGGTCAAATGGCTTTAATGAACACCCACATGATGTTTAAGTCTAGTATGGCTCTATAAACTATGGCAATGTATTATACTTTTGGGACAGAGAATACACGATCATACATCCATCGCTGATGGCTGACAAGTACCAAATGACCCCTACTATTGCAAACAGTCCATTCACACCAGAGATACAAAGTTCACACCGATAAACTGATACCATCAACAGAAGTCTATCCAAATATACATGTAGATCCATACTTTACATGCTAAACTGAAGGCTTCCACTCATTCACAAACCCAGCATATAAATACACACATTTCCAATCCAACTAGCAGACACAGAGCAAACACATTCACCCAGTCATCAACTGCCATCTACAGACCGTACAAACCAACCCCGGGATTTGCCTGTGCTCACTCATTATTGAAATTCACTCTGAAGGTAACATTAAAGTCGTTATCAAGTAACCAGACCTCGTTATTATTATTCCGAATCATTTTGGGATTATTTACATTACATCTGTATTGGACATCAATGTAGAGGTGGAGTCGCTACAGTTTCAGATTCGAGATGCGTCAATATAAACGCCAATAAAACTGAAATATAGAAAACGCCTGATATTATATTTGCCAACCTAAGTATCTGTACAGTATTTCATGCCCTGATTATATCACTTTTATATAGGGATGCATGCATATTCGAATCTGATAAAAATATGGCAATATCTTCGGACAGTAGACGTTCATTTGCAGATTGAATACTGGCAATTATATTCTTCAATTTACTTTCTACGCTCCAGTTGAACCCCCGGGTATGCCACAGAGAGTACGACTGAGATTCTCGGCTTATCCAATAGAGAATTCATTCTTCTGCATGGTGGAATATGCGTTAATACTCAGATTGCAATATAAATGCGCCAATTATTGTTTTTAATTGATACTAAGAAGAATAGATCGATTATTAACCCATTAATCTTCATTTTCAATTGTCCGCAACACGACTGTCTCGCATTGCACCAAAATGACTTTGATGTCATTGTGAAGTATGCCTTCTCTACTTTCTATAAATAGTAACTTGAACTAGATTCATTCACAATCCAACCAATCGCGCAATGCTTGAAGTAGGACTCAACCACTCGCCAATGTAGAAAGTAGAAGTTCTCCCGGGGCGAGTAAAAATATCAAGAATCGTCGCCAGATGGCGGGTAAAAATTCAGCTCTCCAAATAAATGGCGGATTCTTTGGTGAACTCCAAGCAATAGCCAACAAGAGCCATGTCGACGCCAGATCAGACGAGTTAACTGTGGCGCCGCCGTTGTTTTTACTGCATCCTCATCTTTTCCAATTATGTCGCGTCTTAGGTATAGTATATGGTTGTTAGTCTGAATACTACAGCACATGTAGTAGCAGTGGTTGATGATTTCATGAATCGTTGCTTCCATCACCCACTCACTGACATGGCATTTGGAATCGGAAGTTGATTCCAACCCATGCTCCAACATCTAAGTTGACGTGGTTTAGCTAACGCTCGAGTTAATCTCTTTAAACATAGTGTTTCTGAAGATTTCCGCTAGGGATTGATCAAAGGACTGGTGGCGCCACATGGCGAGTAAACGTCTCGCTTAATTTGAGCCCTGCAATTGCTAAGCAAGAAACAGGACCTCTGTATCCAGAGTCAAAGTTGTCCAAGTAACTCATGACGCATATATTACCTGATTTTTCTCAGAATATGTATTTTTGGGTTATCTAACTTCAAATGGCCATATCTCAGTGACCCCGTCAACACATTTCTTCAAAACAACCCACCAAAATATCCAGCTTTTCAAACTTTATCTGCTAACATAACTACCGGTACCTCAGATTTTTTTTTTTATGTGCAACTTATCTGGGGTTTTGCCGTGAAGCTTAACATATACAGTTAAAAAAACTAGTTAATCATTTTATAGTGAACCATTTCGCCTCTAATGTTAACTTTTAAACTACTTGTAGTATGGTGTTACATAAGTTTTCATCCTGAGTCCTAGACAATTTTATAAATTAATTACAAATTTAAATATTACAGTGAGCCGGCTGAAAGTGAATGCTCACTTTATAAGCCTAAATGGATCAAACCATAGAAAGTTAACCTTTACTCGTTCACTGATTGGGAATTAATAATCATCACCTTGGCCAATAGATTGAAACATTGCTTTTCATTATGGAACATAATCAACCTCTTTGCAGAAAAACCTGATAAAGCTGAGCTGTCCAGTGACTTTGATGATGTAACAGAGGGCGATGACCTCAGACTGACGTGTGCCAGTACGTCTAATTCCCTACCGGAAGACGACCGTCCACAAGTCAAGATGACCTACAAGTGGACACTGGATGGCCAAGATATCTCTGAGTCTCCCCCCGACCGACATTCCTTCGAGAACAATGAACGCAAGGTGTTAAAAATATCTGACATCGTGAGAGGAGACTCCACTTCCTCTTATGAGTGCATCGGCCAAGAAGATGGATCTCGACTGGAGTCTGATGCAAGTGACCCTTATGTCCTTGATGTCCGTTGTGAGTACGCTCCGTGTGTTTCTAGTATTGGACATCATTGATATATTTTACATTCATCGACTTTCTCTGTGCTCCTCTCATGTTGAATTTATTAATAACAAATTATTTTTTGAGATTATGAGAAAATAATATTAAGACTCAGTATTCAGAACAGAGAGACATCCTGAATGACCAATATTAAGTAGAAGAATATTCCACAAATCATGCCTCTTCAAGAGAAAAAAACAAAAAGGAAAAAAAAAAAACAGAAAAAAAAACAAACAAAAAAACAACATGAACAACATGTATTTGCAGATGCTCCTGGGGCTGCTTCTATTCAGGGTGATTCAAATGTTGTGGCAGGAGATGACGTCACTATCACGTGTTCAGCTGACGATCATGGAAACCCAGAGGGAACTTACAAGTGGAAGAAACCAAACGGAGGAACTCAGGATGGGAAGAACCTGAAAATTGAGAACTTGAATGTGGATGAAGATGAAGGGGAATACGAATGCTACGTGGAGAATGATGTGGCTCAGGGAACATCAGCAACTCACGCACTCACTGTGGATAGTGAGTTGTCTTCTTGCTCTCGATTGCATGCAGTGTGAATACCTTGATTGTGTTGCCTTTCAGGTGTGCCTGGTGTTGAACGGGATCTTGATTCTGAGAAATCAGTCGTCAACACGGATGATATATTCTCCGTGAGTTGTGCATTCAGAGCAAAGCCAGCTGCAAGTGTTGTGTGGAAGAGGGAGGATGACTCCGCTCTTCCTTCTCACATCTTCTCCACTTCATCCTCTCAACAGGCAGATGGGAAGTTCACGGTGGGATTTTATAATTCAGTCAACTTGTGATACAAACATGGATTATTCTATCCTTACAGATCACCACAAGTACTCTGACATGGTCAAGGACTGATGCAGATGCACGCAGAGGCCAAGGAGGCAAGATGTTCTGTGAGGCTGACAATGGCATCAGAAATCCAGTGAAGTCAAACACCATGGATCTCACCATTCAGTGTAAGTATTATTAACTTAATAATTACCAATAAAAAGACTTTTTTCAGATGCTCCGTATGGACTGAGCATAACACCAGGTTCTTCAACCGTTGAATTGAGCGAAGGAGATGATCTTCCAGACAGAGTTTGCTCAGCCAATTGCGAACCTTCGTGTTCATTCACTTGGCATTTCAACAGTGAAGATGGAAATGTTGTTGAAAACTCAGACACACTTTTCATGCAGAATGTCCAACGAGGGAAACACGGTTCCTACTTCTGCAAAGCATCCAATGAAATACATCCTTCTGCTCACGATAACTTTGACCTGATTGTGAACTGTGAGTCAAGTAATGTGGATTATTCAATATTATGATGCAATTCACACTCAGATGGCCCGGATATTCAGGAGTTCAAAACTACGCCACAAGATGGCAGCATCATAGAGTCAAACAGCACGACCTTCTCCTGCTCTATGGACACCCGACCGGGGGCTTCCATTCGTTTAACTGGACCACAGGGTTTGTCTGAGTCAGTAGAAGATGAAATAGAACTGCAGCACACGATTCATGACATTGGGTGCATTCATTCTGGGTCATACACATGCACAAGCTACAACCCGAAAACAGGAATTGAAGTGGACAAAACAATGGACATCCAAGTGAAATGTAAGATTATTTTGTTTTCATATTCTACCTTTATTTGCTGGTTTCTAATATTTGAGCCTCGTAGATTTGCTATTTTTGTAATCTGGTTATTCCACACTAGCACCAACTGGCTATAAAAGTAGATCTCATTATATTATTAACATCGAAATTCTCTAATATTATTCTTACATTTGAGGTTCTCCTACATTGCAAATGGCATTTCCCGAAGATAGAATCCACGGCGTGACAGAAGGAGCTAGCGTCTACTTCTTCGTTGAAGCCCTCAGCCATCCAACTCCTGATTTCCAGTGGAAACGCACCTTCAACAACGGAACCACTGTCAACCTCCCAAGTGACGACTCTGGCAACAAATCCAATTTGACGATTTCTAACATTAAATTGGAAGACCTCGGCAATTACACTGTTTCAGCTCACAACGACATTGGTCGTTGGGAGGATATCAAGTTCGAATTACGCGCACTAGGTAGGCCTTTCACAGTTGATGAGTCATTCTTACATTATTTTTGTTATCCAGCCAAACCACACCCTCCCACG
Organism: Capitella teleta; assembly: GCA_000328365.1. Taxonomy (NCBI): domain Eukaryota; kingdom Metazoa; phylum Annelida; class Polychaeta; family Capitellidae; genus Capitella; species Capitella teleta. The sequence continues at coordinate 240,956 of KB310543.1, forward strand.
GAGCTTTCGTGTGAAGCAACCGCCATGAGCCTCACTCTGTCTTGGACCCCTGGATGGGACGGTGGACTTCCTCAAACCTTCACAATCACTTACTCAACTGACGGATTTGAGAAAATTATTTCCGACATTTCTGATTCACCAGACTTCAGTCGAATTTCATACAAATTGACTGAAGGAATTTATGCAGAGAAGTTGTATTCAGTGGAAATGTTTGCGAGAAGCAGCAAAGGGTCAAGTGAAGTCGTCTCTTGGGATCACGTCACAACACCTGGTATGAATGATTGAATGAACGAATGGTGAATGAATGAATGAATGAATGAATGAATGAATGAATGAATGAATGAATGAATGAATGAATGACGAATGAATGAATGAATGAATGAATGATGAATGAATGAATGAAATTTTTATTTATATAGTGCCATAATTTTCAATAACATTGTTCAGTTGCGCTTGACATAACACATGTAAGAAATGAAATAATATGAACATAAAATAAATACAAGCATATATTAAAGAAGAATGGTATGCCTGGTTATGTCACTCGTCCAAGTATATACATCATCCAAATGCATGACGTCATGGGTCAAATGGTTTGCACATGCTGACGATTGTTTTAATATTTGCAGCTTTTCCTTCCTTCAAAGTGAATAGCATAAGCATCGAAGGAGACCAGGCTTTCATTAAATGGACATTGGATAAGGAATTAGTGGACAGAGTGCTGGTCAGGGCTGCAGGAAAAACAAAAAACGACAACTTTGTTGAGACGAATGTGACTGACTTTGATCAGGATCCAGTAGTTGTTGATCTGCCGTCTGCTTCCAGCTTCATCTTCGACTTCTATGTCTACAAGGGAGATGATCTGCTGCTCTCACAACCTCAAATCCAACGTAAGTAGCCATTTATCGCTTGATTCCTTGATTCAACGCATTTTACAGCTGACCTTATTGACCCAACGAACCTGGGTCTGATCATTGGAGTGGTTGTTGGAATTCTAGTTCTCATCGCTCTTTGTCTCGTGGCGTTCTTCGTGATTCAGAAGTACAGGAAACCAAAAAGTACACAGTCCACAGTGCACTTTTGTTCATTTGCTGTTCATTTACATTTATGCATTTTCAGAGAGAGATGATACAGAGTTAGATCTAAACCGGTGAGCCACAACATAATATGGAATCAAATATCCACCTTTTGATTTTAAAATAAACACACAATAAGTTACATTTTAAGATTCCCAGCAATCTCAAACAAAATAATAATGTGAGAGCAATTCATGAAATGATGTTTGGCTTGCCAATCAGGGTACGAACCGGTAATTCGATAACCATATTTCTAAACGACAATTTCTCATTTGTTCAATTCTTCTCCTCGTGCAAGTGGGTTATTGAAATATGGAAACGACAATGGGCTATGGGTCACGACGCATTTTCATGTATGGAAAAAATGAAGCATTATTCCACTTCTACGAACGCAGCTTTAAAATGAGTTCAGAGCGTACAGCGTGTAGAGCCGATCAGTGCTTTGAGATGTATTCATGAATATGTATGAGATGGGTGGCATGGGGCGTGGTTACTTTCATGAATGTGTCGTGTTATCAGTTGATTGCATGTACATTGTAATACTATTATGACATCGCTTGTATGTAGTACAATAAACAAAGGTATTGTTGAAGAGACGATTAAAATAGTTTCACTACGAAATCAAGCTCAGCTACTGATGGAAGATCACCTAAGCTAATGAAGTATGCCTGTCAGGATATAAGTGAAGCTAGGGCGCTAATTATGAACCAATCTATCGTGACTGAATTTTTTTTCTGATAAATTAAGACAAGCAAGAGTGAAGCCTCTCTAGGATGCGCAGTATACTAGTATGTACTAGGGTTAATGAATATGTTACTGGTATGTACCTGACATTAAGCCTAACACTAGTTGATTGATTGTTCTTTAACTATTATAACTCACAGCACTGCCGAACCCTCATTTCAAAATTCGGAGGCCAAAAATAATCTGTATTGGCCTCTCATAACACTTGGTTCATTACAATGTTTGTCTACATGTATTGCTTTTGTTAGTCTGAAAAATGAGTGAAATTCTGTTAATTTTCCTTCAAATTAATTAATTTTCCTGAGTGTTCCAAATTAAGTCCATTGACAAGATCGTCATATCTCCCTTTTATTTTCTCAAAACCTGACCTGAAGTCGCAGATACTAATTAAAGATATCAAAATGTTCAAATTTCATGGTCAGACATTCCGAGTTTTCTAACTCACACGCCCATTGAGCTATCACGCCAGTCAATGTTCCCATCTATCTAAGTTAACTAATTTCAATTTTAAAAGTATGAGATCTCCGAATGCGATGTTGTTATTGCTCTTTTCACCAGATCACATCTTTTATAGTCTACTTCTTGTAGTCATGATGCATCTCGTTTGTGGAACCAATTACCATTTCACAAGAATGTGAAATGGTATTTGGTTCCACTGCAAAGTTCATATCTGTTTTAAAATCATTGCTAAACAAAAAATATTTGATTTCGTGTTATTATTAGTGACATGTCTTCTTTTGCACTGTTTTATCACTCATATACTGACTTGACTTGACTATTATCGTCAGTCAATCAATTTTATGTTTCATTCATTGCCTACCTCTGACCTTTCCAGGCCTCCAGTGATAAAGGAAGACCCGACAGCACCCGGAGGGGTCTATGAAACCATTGACCCTCTTCGGGTCGTTGACCCACCTCCCGAGTACAAAGCAATCGAAACGTACGAGGAAATTCAATTGGTGGTAAAAACTTTGAAAATACATTTGACCTCAATGAGGTAATGCATTTTCAGGAGGATGAATCATATTCTGTGATGATGAGGCCAATCTCAATCTCCGAATTGAATCTTGGTGCTACATCGAACATTGACTCGATGTTCTGTCTGCAGAAGGGAACACTCAACAATGAAGGCCAGCCCCCCACAGACATCTTGATCATGCAACCACAGACGAGTACGGCTTGCATCCACATTCAGACTGAGTTGCATAATTTGCTTATTATCAGGTTCAGCACGAGAGGAATTCGCAGCAGAGTATTTGGAAGGGCAGTTGGTAACTTTAGAAAAATTGAGGAACATCTCGAACATTGAAGCACCAATCGGCTTCATCCGTCAGCAAGGTATGTCTGAACATTGCCACTGAAGGTTCAAAATATATTCTCTACTTTTGTAGGATTGAGACAACCAGTGTTCAAGCAACCTGTTCTTATTCTCTCGGACCACCTCAAGAAAGACAACCTGGTCTATGAAAACGTGACCCCAAAATCCCAACAACTATATCAGAACGCACAAACAGTGCAGCCGCATATGAAGAGCATCTTTATCGGAATATCCAATGGATTGGCTCAACTGCATGAGGTAATTTGTCTATAAGTATCCAATATTCAGTGCATGAATTTTTCGTAGGTTGGGGCATTGGTGCATGGGTTGATAACTGGGTCTGTGTTTATCCATAAAGAGAATGGACGTCTGATTGCCAAGCTGAGCAGCTTCTCTGAAGCGTCGCTGGTCAGACAAAGGGACAGACTGGACTTTGAAATGGTCAGTGCACGATTGCACTGGACAACGGTCAACTGAAGTGCTTACAGGGTGAAAGAGATGTGAGGAGACTTGCTCCAGAGACGATTGATTCATTGGAACACACCTGCAAGTCGGATGTTTGGGTCATGGCCATCCTCTTTTGGGAAGCCATCTCTGGTATGTGACGATGTGTGGATCTACATGCAGTATCTTTATAATTCTTCGGTAGGTTTTGAGCCTTACAAGGCTTGCGCCAACGACCAGGAGGTTGAAGCTGCTATCATGGGAGGCTCAAAGCTGGAAAAACCTACGAAGTGTGCACCAAAAATGTGAGACTCATGTGTGGCAGAAATAATCACTGTTCGCTCTAAGATTCTTGTCCAAAACCCAAATTAAGTCGTAGAGTAATGAAGGCGGATGAAGAAAGTTAAAATGAGATGAATTAAGTCTCGATTTGCAGTCTTATCTAGGAAGGATGCATTGAAATAAGTCCATTTTTTTCAGGTACGACTTGATGCTGAGGTGTTGGATGTTGGATCATGAGAACAGACCATCTGCCGCCGATATGGTCAACAAAATATCAAACTTGAAGGCTTTCTGACTTTCAGACTCATTTTTGTTTGTGATAAAATTCTGTAGAATATATATTTTTATTATAATCAAGAAACCACCAACTCTTCTTCAACAGTCTGCATCACCATTTGGGATTTTCTTTAAGATTGTACCTGTAAATATTATACGCTAGGCGTCTCAATAAATGACATTTATTTATCATTTATGACATGGTTACGTTCCTTTACTTGAAAGCATGCACTCATAGAGTACAAGGCTCCTCCACACTCCTCGAACTTACCGCTAGGTGCGCACGCAGGCAGCTTTAAATGCGCATGGTAACATTCTTATACAGAGGTAGTAACCTCTCTTGCAGACAAAGGAGCTGATGAGTCAGCTACCACTCAGAAGAGGCGCTGTTCTCTCTCCTTGTTGAAAAGAAAACGGCATGTTTGTGAGAATCAGGGAGAATTGTGGAAATAATGATCAATTGAAATTAGTTAACTTAGATAGATGGGAACATTGACTGGCGTGATATATCAACGGGCCTGTGAGTTTGAGAACTCGGAATGTCTGACCATGAATTTTGAACATTTTGATATCTTCAATTAGTATCTGCGCCTTCAGGTCAGGTTTTGAGGAAAAAAAAGGGATATATGACGATCTTGTCAATGGACCTAATTTGGAACGCTCAGAAAAATTAATTAATTTGCAGGAAAATTAACAGAATTTCACTCATTTTTCAGACCAACAAAAGCAATACATGTAGACAAACAGTGTAATGAACCAAGTGTTATGAGAGGCCAATACAGATTATTTTTGGCCTCCGAATTCTGAAATGAGGGTTCGGCAGTGCTGTGAGTTCTAATAGTTAAAGAACAATCAATCAAATAGTGGTAGGCTTAATGCCAGGTACATACCAGTAATATATTCATTAACCCTAGTACATACTAGTATACTGCGCATCCTAGAGAGGCTTCACTCTTGCTTGTCTTAATTTATCAGGAAAAAAAAATTAAGTCACGATAGATTGGTTCATAATTAGCGCCCTAGCTTCACTTATATCCTGATAAGCGTACTTTATTAGCTTAGATGATCTTCCATCAGAAGCTGAGCTTGATTTCGTAGCGAAACTATTAATCGTCTCTTCAACAATACCTTTGTTTATTGTACTATATACAAGTGAAGTCATAATAGTATCATAATGTACATGCAATCAACTGATAACACGACACATTCATGAAAGTAACCACGCCCCATGCCACCCATCTCATACATATTCATGAATACATCTCAAAGCACTGATCGGCTCTACACGCTGTACGCTCTGAAACCCATTTTAAAGCTGCGTTCAGAGAAATGGAATAATGCTTCATTTTTTCCATACATGGAAATGCGTCGTGACCCATAGCCCATTGTCGTTTCCATATTTCAATAACCCACTTGCACGAGAAGAATTGAACAAATGAGAAATTGTCGTTTAGAAAGATGGTTGTCGAATTACCGGTTCGTACCCTGATTGGCAAGCCAACCATCATTTCATGAATTGCTCTCACATTACTATTTTGTTTGAGATTGCTGGGAATGTTAAAATATAACTTATTGCATGTTTATATTAAAATCATAAGACCAATATTTTGATTCCATGCTATGTTGTGGCTCACCGGTTTGGAGCCAACTCTATGTCATCTCTCTCTGAAAATGCATAAATGTAAATGAAAAGCGAATGAACAAAAGTGCATTGTGGACTGTGTACTTTTTGGTTTCCTGTACTTCTGAATCACGAAGAAGGCCACGAGACAAAGAGCGATGAGAACTAGAATTCCAACAACCACTCCAATGATCAGACCGCCATCAGCTGTAAAATGCGTTGAATCAAGAAATCAAGCAATAAAATGGCTACTTACATTGGATCACTTGGATTTGAGGTTGTGGGTGCAGCAGGTCATCTCCCTTGTAGACATAGAAGTCGAAGATGAAGCTGGAAGCAGACGGCAGATCAACAACTACTGGATCCTGATCAAAGTCAGTCACATTCGTCTCAACAAAGTTGTCGTTTTTTGTTTTTCCTGCAGCCCTGACCAGCACTCTGTCCACTAATTCCTTATCCAATGTCCATTTAATGAAAGCCTGGTCTCCTTCGATGCTTATGCTATTCACTTTGAAGGAAGGAAAATCTGCAAATATTGAAACAATCGTCAGCAAGTGCTTCGTCATGACGTCGTGCATTTGGATGATGTATATACTTGGACGAGTGACATAACCAGGCATACCATTCTTCTTTAATATATGCTTGTATTTATTTTATGTTCATATTATTTCATTTCTTACATGTGTTATGTCAAGCGCAACTGAACAATTTTATTGAAAATTATGGCGCTAA
>KB310543.1:255106-267709 GCA_000328365.1 Capitella teleta
TTAAGGTTGGCCTACATACTTGATGAATATATTTCCGGCTGAATTATTATAGCACCGACGTATAATCCACGTTTTTTTCTCTTTTCTTTTTCTCGTCTTTATGCATGCATGCACGCTTCTCGGGTTTGAGTACACATTCAGGAAATGTTCTAAGGCCTATTGTGTCAGGGCGTTGATCAAAAAAGCGTTGTGTTGATCAACAACTCACTGAGAATCGTCTGCTGAATTCGCGCCGTATTGCACTGTACTTGTGTACTCAATCGGATGAGAGCAAAAGCTACGTATTATGTAACAGATATCAGAAAATCATGCCCAGGAAATCAATCAACGTTTGATTACGTAATCCCAGGACTTGAAATAAATACTACGTCGTCCACGCCGATCTACCTATGAATACCCGAGCCACGATTAATTTTCGGCATGAAATCCTAATGTTGTACAAGTTTCAGATATTATCGATCAACGTATATAGTCTTGGCGTCATCTCCTCATAACTCGCTAAAGACACTCACAAATAAGATGAAGTGGCTCTCGTGGTCGTAATATCTGGTTTCATAATTTAAACGCAGACCGCCAAAAACGGTAAACATTCGGTCAGATCCGCTTCGTCACACGGAGAACCGTTATGATCAAAGGTTGAAGCCATGTCGGTGCATGTAATTTATTTGATATGTGTACATGTCCAGCACTCACTTGCTGTCATAGTAAGACCGTCAGTGTTATAAGATAACGATTATAAGGTAAGTATTTGAATGGATGTCTTCCTTGTTATAATTGTTGCTATTTTCGACGCTCCCGAAATATATCAATACTTGTATTATAAATTGATTGAACGGCGGAGCAATTTCTAAAGGCGGCTGGCATAAAAGGATTAACGATCTTTCCCTCGGATATATATACTTATTTCCGTTTATTGACCAAATATATTATGTCACATTAATCGTGATCTTATTCGGGCTTTTTTTCTTTTCTTTTCAGCTGGACTTTTAGCGGCATTGAAGTCACCGGCGATGGACAGATGACGTCATGGCGCCCACCACACAAGATGGTCAGTCTGGATTTATCTTATCACTTATCACTTATAGCTTCCCACGTTAGAGTTCAATGACGTAATACAGTTGATTCTTCACTTTGTGTGCAACAATCTTTGAGACACACTCGAGACCCCCCCTCCCTGCCCTATACCTCATCTGATCAGATATTTAATATAAATGAATTAAGCACAGTTCGTTAAAGGGAACGAGGGGGGTAGGGAGGGCGGTAGGGGGAAACCAGAGTTGTGTAATTTAATTGTTTTGTGTTTTTTTCGCTGCAAATTCGATCTCCATTGGCCCAGGGACATAATGGATGCGAGGTCAAAGGTCATCATCCTTTCCTGACCTGCAACAATAGAAGATGTTAATGCTGCGTCCTCTGTGCACTTGGGGGTGCTTCTGTTTTGGGGCAACAATGAAACCTGTTATTGTTACCTGATGTGGCTTATATAATAAGGACGCGTAGGCATGGCAACGCGATGCACCCTATGACCTTTGAGCGATGCGTGCGGATGCAACATCATTCGCTGTAATTGACGCTCTCAGGACTTGTATAGTCATTGGGTAAACACTCCGCTCGTGCTTGAAGACCTGATTCATAGATGCAACAGAATGCAAGCAGCGATTGTGATAAAATGCGACAGTCTTGAATGCTGATTCCCGTTGACAGCAACTGGGAGAACAAGCTAGAACCTCTGTCCATGTCGACGTATTCCGTCAGCGTAAAGAACATTTGAGACGAAATCATCGCGTCACGATCTCCAACGCATCATGTGACGAGAAAACAATGCACAGAACGAGTTGCTAACGAGGTGCTATAAAAGGCCACAAACAGAACACACGCCAGGCAAGCCGCTTACGTCACCAGCCTACGAGGTCCCAGGTCTCCTAGGAATAATTAAGACAGGATTGGTTTTCGCTTTGGGAAATGCGACTTGAGAGCATCTGAACCAATTTCTAAATGTTCGACATGGACAGTAAGGGGCACAGAATAGCTCAGTCGGTTGACTGCAATCCTATGTCGACCTTGGGGGTCGAGGTCCCAGGTTCGAGACCCGATCAGGCCACGGGCGTTATGATTGTGAATTACAATTGTAATTCTTCGGTGACTCTGCAGTGCTGCCCAACTGCGTAACAAGGCCGGGCGCTGTGTACTACTGTCTATGGTGGTATGCAGGATAAAGAACCCTTGGGATTTATCGATAAGGGTAGGGGAAAACCCCGGTCCCGGGCCTTCTATTCTGGCGTCCGTATCATCCGAATGGTTTGAGTGAAGCCGTAAAACCCCATCGTATCATATAGCATGATTCATGTATTTAGAATAATGCAGGGAGGTGAGCGAGCACTAATCGGATAAGTGGGGGGTCGATATTCAATAGAACTTTCCATGTAATGCGATTCCTGTTATCAGTGGAAATGAGGAATCAAAAGGAAGTAGATGGCATCACCATGCAAGGAAAATACCTCAGATGGAGATTTGCAGTTCTACCCCAATTTAAAATCACACACACTGTAATATGTACATGCATATACAATCATGCATACACTGTTATTATAACTGTGCAAGTCGAGTATACGAACCTATTGTATCGCGACTCTCAAATGACATTTATTCTGATCGATTATTATTTGTGCGTATCGATACATTGTATTGAATCATGCATGTGTGCATGTAATGAACATGTACATGCATTTAGTTCGTCTGATCGAGAAACATGACTGACTTGTGTGAAGACTTTCTCCAAATCTGACTTATGCTGGATATTCCTCGATGCTACGATTTTTTTTTTTGTTTTTTTTTTTTTGCGAGAAATTTTATGATTCGAAATCGACATTACGCCATGCTCCCCATAATCCTAACGTACGTACGTAACTATGGTTGTCAGTGTTGGTCGAGTACGCAGTCTGCTTATGGTATTATGCATATGCCTTATGTATTACTGTGTACACGTATCGAAATGGCTCCTCATTCGACTCATCATTTATTTTATTTAATTATTAAAAATGAAACTCGCGTAAAAACACCGAGGCATTGTAAAAAAAGAATGATAAATATAGATAATCCTTACCAACACTATGTTTATAAAATCAAACTTGATGTTCAAAGTTAGTGCCACGGCAAGTACATGTACTCATAAACACCAACTGCGTGAATGTTGCCTTTCAGGTCCACCTTAGTCAGTCATAACGCAACCAGTAGATACGTTATGCTCCTCGCCATTTTCCGTGTCACCAACTTTCGCCTTTTCTTGTGCACCGCATTCACTGAATGTTCATCATTGCATTGCATAATCAATGCAAACAGATAAGGCAGATCAACCCTCGCATATTTGCATCTCAGCCTGCCCGAGGGGGAGGGGCGACACCAGTGGCCATGAATTATAGACGCCCCCCCTCCTCTACACCATTCGCTGCCGCCACTGAATAATGTACCTCAGCAGCGATGACATCTCAGCCTTCTTCCTTGCCTGCTGTTCCTCTTGACGAGTTCCCTCGACAGGCCACTCTTCCTCAAGAGTATATATACACCACGGAGTAGCGGTTGCTTTTATCACTGTCCACTCGGCACAGGTGAGTTATGACGCATTTGAGGTGCGCACCTTCACGGGGAGACTTCTGATTGTGTTACCGTGTTTCCTGGTTGTTTTGGTGAATAATGAACATCACTGACAATGTTTGCATGCACATCTGTCAATGTATCACGCGGTCAGACTGATGTTCCGATCGAGCGGCCGACTCAGACAGTGGTTGACTGCTAATTGCTCGCTCATTATTAATCACAAACCGACGATCTCAATCGTGTTGTTCTGCGCTTGATCGAATTAATTACTTAATCCGTACTGATGTGTTGCGTTGTTCCGACCGAAGGTCATCAGGGAGATACATCGATTGGGATGTAAGTCATGATTATAAGTATGACGCAATGGAACACTTGCATACGAAATTGAACGCATACGAAATTGAAACGTGGAATGGGGCAGTAATTCAATTAGCGAGCTGTCTGTAAGGACTGTTGTCTGAATGGCAGCGTTCCCAGTCCTGCATTTTACCCGATGCAGCCTCCCTGAGATAAGTTGAAAGTTCCACTTGGTCCATGATGGTGAATGCCTGCTCTGGGATGTACTTGGCAAAGATCTGAGTTGGATACATGTTTCTACAGCTCGATCATATGTCTATGTCAGGTCTTGAATACACGAAAGACAATTACGTCGAACACTTGGGACATAATTGAGTGAAGAGAAGCAATTCTTTGGCAAGTCCTATATAGCATTGCTTCTGGTGCACACTAGAGATGTTCCATGAATTATTTCAGTGGATTTGTCAGCTCATAATTATAGCGGACATTATCCAGTCCCGACTATATGATAGTGATAATGTGCATTTTGAAAACTGTGAGCTCATTTCTGTTTCCAATGGTAATTAAATAAATTGACCTCTTTGGAATGGGGAGGAGGGGTAATGGTACAGGAGTGGTGTGGTTTTCTCTTTCTTCCGCTTTATATTATTGCATTTCATGCATTACGACATGAAAAAAAAAAAAACAAAACAAAAAAAAACATGCAGCTGCCACCGTTGTCTCAATTTAAACGCCAAACGTTCACTTTGACCTTTCCATGACCTTTGATCTTCATTAAATAAGTTGGCAACAAAAGAAGGCTGAACTGGAATCCCAAGGGATTGGTGTTTGGCCGTCCCTCGATTCCCTCTGCTCCTTCTAGGATGTGGACGAAATGACTCAACTAAAGCCCCTGCTGTTGGGCTACAAACGCTGAAAATAACAATTTAAACAATTTGATGCACTTATAGCACATCATAAAATATGCATTGCAAAGACATTCCTGGCGCTCATTGGTGCTCAGTTGGATACACTCCATCAAGCAATTGATAGTTTTATACAATAATCGCATTTATATTTAATATTTATTAATTACATTTATATAGGTGCGTGATCATATTTGCCCCCCCCCCCCCATTCACCATCGACCCATAACATTTTGCCAATTTGCGTAATCATAAAAGACACATTGTCTTATTTAGAGGCCACTCGACGCTTTCTCGGGAATTGCGATTTCATCCATGATTCACTTACCACGCAGAAGCGAACGATCTCTGTGGGTTAAACGATGAGATATGCGCAGGAAATGACCACTTAACTGACCCAAAGTAGCCACTTCCGATATTACATCCATGCTCCCTTGATCTATGTCAATCTCGTCGGCCATGTCGGCATATTTGCCGCTGCGCCGAAATCCATCACTTAACGGAAGCGCAGACATTAAATGGTCGGCAACTGCAGTTGACTTTTGTGCGCTCATCATCTGAAGACGCTGTGTTGTAGATCAAGACTTCTATTACTGGCGGAAATAAGTCCCCTGGGCATGGAGTCACACCTACGGTTCCTTCGCTCCCTGTGATTCGCCCTGTTTTGTTTTCCGTGTGGCAATTAATTACTTAATTAACTCACCGAAACCACGAAGACACATGTATACCCAGATAGGCACTCACACTTCATTAATATGTTATCATGTCTTGATTAATTATTGATTGATTAATGCATTTATAAATTATTTTGTTATTGTGTATATATATAAATGTCTATCTCACACCAAGAAATGTTCATGCACGTCATTAATGAGCATGAAATTCTGGAATCGATGTTTAAACCCAGGTTTCACGTCTAGGAGCAATATAATCAACAGGAATTAATAGCAGTTTCCTAAATCAAAGCACGTCTTTTGTGCTGTGATGCGAAGGCATGCTTGCCTCATTTCGAAGGCAGGTCGTGTAAATCCCACGACCTCGCCTCATATGCAATATATTATGTTGAATTATTTAAATCTCGGTTATAAAATGGACGTCGAAGACAGAGGAGCTTCGCCCAGGGCACAAGGGGGCGCTGTTGTTGGTCAGCTGGACTTCCGTTTCTAATGGACAGCCATCAGCCATTGTCCATTTCAACACGCTGTCTATTCACCAATCAGTAAGTGAGTACCGTTCTCTGTTGGTGATATTTTTTTGTTTCAACTTAAGTCTTTTGACGATTTGAGCTCTTGGGTTTTTGGGTATGTAATGCAATATTTCTAAATGTAGCAATGATTTATGGAACAAAACCCCAATCCTGTCTTCTTTCTAAGTCATACTTTACCTTCGAACCGAGAGCCTCGGAATTTCTCTTGAAGTAAAGAAGAAAAATGATTTGCATGTATACAGCGAACAATGCTGACAATTCACACATTTGAGACGCATTTAGGACATTAAAGGATTCAATTCCTTTGTCTTAATTTGCTCTTGGAATTCCCATTTGGGAATTAAAATTTAATTAAGGTGATGTAAAGGTAGCACCTTTACATCACAATAGACCACGAAAGCCAAGACAGCCCCACATTCTCTAAATGACTGACGCTCATTAATAATTAGACGTGACGGCCCTGACCTGTACCTGACCCTGACCCTGTACCTGCACTTTAATGTTTCTTAATCATTGCGAGGGGCGTTATGATTGCCTATTTTACCTTCAATAACAAGATTCCGTTTGTTTACAGAAACAGATACTTGTTTATATGATGGAGGAGTATTCCATTTACAGAACAGCGCCATGCATAATAAACTTCATATGTTTGAATTCATACAAATGAGCATATTCGACGAGACTCAACGAGATTCACTCTTCATTGAGTCTTTGTGAGACTGTGTATCATTCACAAATGACGTCATGATTATTTCATTCGCTGAACAATGTCGACCATATCGCCCATACTACAATCGATATGCTGTCAGTTCTTAACACATTTATGTTGATTTTTTTCCTGGTTCTAAACCTAATCATTCGCCAGAATTTCTCTTCTACGAAATTAATTATTATACATGTGCAATTACAAACAAACTCAGTACTAATTGAAGTACGTTGATCACCTGTGGATTTCAGACATGTCAGCATGGGGTCTATTTTTAGTGCATTTATTGCGTATTTATATTGTACATAGTGGAGCATAACTCCGCATTATGTATAATAGTTGTTGGGTGATTATAAAGTTAGGTTGCATGTCATGTGACTGGCACTAGTGATCCTGTTAGAAGAGATGCGACATTGATGTTCCGGAAGCGCGCTCATCACGTGACCACAGGAGCCATTTTGTTTCCAAATCGCCTGAGCATCCGAAGCGTTATCAGGTAATCCCCTGGTAGCACTGTATTGTACAGTCCTCAGAATATCTCTCATTCTCGATTCCTGCATTCTAGTTTACAAAATTTGAATTCCGGTATTTTTGGATATTCAGAATGCAATCAAAAGTCATCATTTTCCTTTACCTGTGACTCATATTTCTAGTAGGTTGAAAGGTGTGCAGAAATACTTGCTGCCAAGCAGTAAAACGTGAAAAGATGTTCGCGACAGCTTCTTGGAATGACGCGTCTCTGATTACTTAAAATCATCTCGCGAGATCTCGTTGTCAGCTCGCAGTCGTGCACGGGAGGAAACGAGATTTATAACCTTCCACTTCACCGTCATAACCGATGGCTGATCTATCCGTGTCCCTTCCAGCAAAAAAAAAAAAAAAAAAAAAAAAAAAAAAAAAAATCCCTGTCGTCGGTATCTGTTTATGAGACACGTGAGCACACCTGAAAGCACCTGGTTGCTCCCAGGGGTGTGGGAGGCAAGACAGGGATGACCGCCAGGTGATCTCGCTGACGGACGAGCAGGTTGACCCTATGAGTCCGGCTGATTGGTTGCACCTGCCCTTTTCGGGGTGCGCGATTGTTCGGAGGACTCACATCAGCGGAGGGTTTGTGCAGGTCGTTGCCATCCCACCGACTTGGGAAATTGTGTAAGTCTCTGAGAGTTTTTATCAAAACCTGGCGAAATCAATCGGTGCACCTATCGCTTATCAAACTGATCGATAACGTGCATTTATCAACGGACAACATATCAAATATGGAGGTGGTCAGCTATTGTGTGAGGGTCAACTTTTATGATGATTAACTCGGCTGTGGTCATTATTATGACTGGTATTTGATTGCCATGGTTACGTAATATGTCAACCCAATGTTGCCATGCATTCAGATCTACAGTGACATGTAATGTAGAAAAGTATGGTAAACCCACAATGACATCGCAATGCTCTTGGACATCTGTCAAATGCCTCGAATCGTTCTTTCGCCTTTGACCGTCGCTGCTATCATATGTCGCAGGACCCATGATTCAATATGCGCACAATAAGGAAGGGAACATCATTTTAGCAAACCCTATGGCTCCGGTCAAGGTCACGGGAAAGAGGAGAGCGGTATAAGTCAACTATGAACATGATGTCTGAGCCGCTATTGGCGTGGCGCCATTTGCATACATGGCAGAATACACACACTGGCTTTGTTTAAAGACACGTGAAGGATCCAGTGATGTAAACATATATATCGGGTAGTTTAGGATCCAGGGGTGGCTTATCTATGGACTGATGCACTTATTCGGAGTCATGCATTGATGCCCGCTCTTCCTGAAGGAAGGAATCCGCTGTAATGTGTACTATGTAAATGTATTTAGGTAACGCTCTAAAGTACATTTCCCTGTGATGTGATCTGGTTAAGAGCTAATTGACTAATTAGAGATAACTGAATAATTCCAAAACACACTCATTATTATACTTTCATTAAAGGGAGGGAGAACTGGTTAAAATCGCTCATCTACCTAATCACCAATAAAACTCACTAGATGTATACAATTAGTGCCACAATTCACACACACCCCGAAATGCCACAAGCAATTGTACAAGTTCATGTGTGATCAATCCAACAACGACGACTATATGCGATTATACAGAACAGAACAACGTTTGCATGTTGCCCTTCCTGTGACAATAACGCTGGTCGTTGACCTCACAACGTTTGCTCATTAGCATAATTACATGTGTCCATTACGAACGAGCATTCCGGCTCACGAAGGTCGTTCGAATGCACATCATAGTGTCCTAGTGGGGTCATAAGGTCAATTTGGACCACGATAATAGGGGAAGAAAGCGAAAAGCACACAAGAGGAAAAGTCGAAGAAATGCGCTCAGACGTTTGTCCATGCGACAAACAGCACCGTTTGTGATCACGGACTTCGAGACTCTTGCTGAATGCTGTTGATGTCACCGGTCGACTCAGCCGCCAGGGGAAGTCATGTGCGGTTGCAACTGTGTCTGCCTGATATATAAGGATATAAGGACTCATCATTTGTAGTCCGTTATGATTAAAGCGTGAATGTTGGCGAAGGACTCTTCGGAGGAGAACATGCTGATGGTTATGAGTGAATTCCAAAGGCGATGTGACGTCACGGTTTACGCGAACGAAATCTCACAATCCTCTTTTGCTTTGCTTCCAGATATGTTCAGAGGTCATGACCTCAGCGTGCTGATAGCTCTGACGTCACTTGCTTCTCTTACATCATTCATCATCGTCGTGTTCATCTGCGTCTGTTGCTATGGGAAACGCGATGACGAGAGCGACTTCGGCGACTTCGATGAAGTCAAATATCAAAATATTGACGCAGCCGATTCTCCAGAACCTCATCGTTCCGACCTGAAGACGCTGAACAAGCACCACGCCCTGCAGGCTCCTTCCAGAACCATCGAGAAATCCTCGCTGCTTTCGCCAAAGAGCATTGTGTGAGTAGCTAAATTCTCAAATCTATCTTTTATTACGACGTGTTTGCCCCTGCCTGCAGCAACATCTGGCGAATCAAGTGAGTTTGTTGTTAGACTTTGTTAGTTGTTACAGTGTCTCAGTTACGTAACGTTTCGTGCGTTTTCGTTGTATCATGAATTTGGAACTTTTGTATGTCAAACAAAACAAAATAATAATAATAAAAAAAAAACAATAAAATAATCTCGAGAGATTTCTTCATATCACCGCATGTAATGTTGCTTTGGCCACGAAGCACTGAACTGCAATGTTGAAGAATGGTATTGTACATTTATCATCGCAACATTGCAATCACTGACCTGAACACACACCTTCACAAATGCCCACTTTCCCGGCATTAATTTGCAGCCGTTTTTGAAATCGCCGTCACTTGGGATTTTGGCGATCGGCGCAGATGTTTAGATCATTCGAAATTGACACCGATCTGAATTAACTGCCCTCGAAACACCTACGAGCTAACCCCAACCCAATCACCCATGTACGGCCCTGGATCGGCATCAGGTGGTCTTGGGGAGTGATGTAAATGACCAATGTCCATCATGTCGATCGCTGCCTGCGGATATGAAATCGACATCCTCGATTCGAGGTTTCGACGAATTGATGACGTAGCAGATGTCTGATTTGGTTTATTGTGAAATTGATTAATTTTACTTGGTTGGACGCGAGATAACATTCTGGGACCTGGATAGAAAAGGTGCGTTATGATTTACGAGCCACAACGCACTGTACAAGTGCGTTATGATTGGCCTTTGCATGTGCATCTCTGTCGTTCGTTTCGTTCGCTCACTTTTCTCCTCCTTTGCAATATACATGATGCGTCGCAGAAATGCCAAGAGAACAAAGCAACGCGAATGCCTTCAGTGCAAGGAAGACCTTTCAGGGCGAAATTGTTGATATACGGCGCAAATCAACAACTGCAAGTTGACAAAACTTTATGAATGAACAATGCACACACAGTGTACACACAAAGTGTACACACATAGTGTACACGACGAACAAGGACAACGTGTCGCACACCGACGATTGATTCAATCAGTCCGCGGAAGAGTGAACGTCAAAATGATATCTAAAAAAAAAAAAAAAAAAAAAAAAAAAAATTAAAGAAAACAGTGACCTAAAAGAGGACACAGGCAAGACGGTCCTAAAACTCAGACAGCTCTTATCAAGCCTTTCCCAGAGAGGCGCACCATAAAAAGCTCGTACGACTCCTTTGATTTGTCGCAGGTCCCGCCGGCGTTGCTTGGGTTGGGTCCACGACCGCAGGGCTTTTTCTATTAAGGCCAATCAATCAGAAGATATTCGCCTTTCAGCAGAGCAATCCGTCTTCCTCGCTCCTTATTCGATCTCTGATCTTGGTGATGCTCTTCGAGACTGACTTGTCCACTGCGAGTCCTCCGCCGAAAGATTTCATGTCTCAGAGCGCCCCGGATATTCATTGAAGTGACGTCGCCTCGCAATTTGATCTGGGAACGGTTACGTCATGGTGCAATGCATATCAATCACGAGCGCTCAGCAGATGTTGTTGGTGACATCGCAGATCCACTTGTTGGGGGGGCGGGGGGGTTGTCAACTAGCTCCTTCGCAGAATTAATGGGTGCAATATGCCAACTATCCGTTGAAGAGCATGGCTACACACTGACAAACGACGCATTAGATTAATATAAAACGACTTGTGTTATATAAGTTATAATATACGGTCATAATGATTACAATATAATTATATTAATAATTATTTCTATTAATAATTATTTATGCAAAAATATTGCCAAATCATTAGCAAAACGCACTCAACTCAAACGAATTATGTCCTGTATATTGGCTACTCAGATGTGACAACATGGGCAAGTGTTATATAATATTGAGTTCGACTTGACAAAATAGATTTACAGTTTTTAGTGTAATTATTGCTTTAGATTACCTAAAGTATGGAATCATTCGATGAAAAGTGAAGCATATGGGTTTGGCAAAACAAACCTCTTGGAGCAACATGAGCTCCACCTCTCACGAAAATCATCTCTTGAATGATGGCAGGAAATGACATCGACACCACTATGTCCTAATCAATGATGTAGATATCATTGGTCCTAATCAAATAGTCGGAATATCATAATTTATAACCAGTAAATATATATATATATTTTTTTGATGGGGGGCGTTCATGCTTATCTGTTTTGCCTTGACCGGTACATCGCGTCATCGTGTAATGGTTTCCAATGACATAATATCGAGAGACAACGTCGGAGAATATCGCGCTCTGATTCGGTAGACCAGTGATGTCACGTGATTTGAGGGGTCGAGGATCCCTTCTATCGGCTTCTGTTAAACCTTCCACTCGCCTCACGTATAAGGGCTTCTGCCGGTAATCGCCCCGGCTCCACGAGTTTGAACCCTTTTTGAGCCCCGCATAGTGGGAAACACAGGCACACTCAAAAACCCTCACATTTTCAGCACTGTGCTGATAAGAATGACACCAAAGGTGAAAGAATTCAATCCAGAGATTTTTTGGACGGTATATTGCACGAGCATTTAATATGTAAAAAAATCTCATTTAATGAGTACGTAAATCGTAGTTCTCCCCATTTAGCAGACAGAATACGTAAAATTCGGATCAAGAATTGATTTGTCACGTGGGGTTTCGGCTTAGCTGATCGTAGCTTAAACGATTTAGTCTGTCAGTTCAAAGTGAAATGTTCACCGGACAGAAATAGCAACTGCAAATAAGGACGGATATCTGAGACTGAAAAGCTCCCGATGTCTGAATGATGAATGCCATTAGAGCGCCAAAGTAGAGCAGATAAATTAATCCGCCTGTCGAATTACATCAATTCAGGGCTCGCCCAATTACCCCCCCCCCCCCGCCCCCTCAGGCATATTTAATCATTGCTCGTTTAGAATC
>KB310543.1:267759-379711 GCA_000328365.1 Capitella teleta
ATCGCGTTTGAACAGTTTATTTCTATCTGAATTTCGCGATTCATAAGTTTGAAGTAATAAGTAAATAAATAAATAAAATAAATAATAAATAAATTAACTGCCGAGTGACACAAACATCGAGATCAATCATATTTAATAAATAAACAATATGTCATGAAATAATAATAAATCACCATCCGAATGTTCTACGTTGTGTGCTTTTTGTTTGGCAGATAGAATCACGTAAGGGATTTGATGTAGGACACAAAAACACTTCAAAGAACATGCAATTCTGCTCTGTTCTTTGGACGAGATAAAGATGGCAAAAAGACATGCCTTAAAAACGCCAACTCTTTTGAGAATCTTCGTGTAAGTGGATGACATAGAATTCGATCTCGTCGTTTGACGTCATTGTTACAAATCTATGTTCATTGGGTAAAGGGTTGCATTCAGTCGTGGCACCTGTGGAGTCTTTGGAAACAAGGCGGTTGCGGTATAGCTCAGCGCAACTCGAACGCGTATATATTTTAAACAAGTTTAATCAGGCGATAATTATTAGGTTGCATACTGGACATTGCAAACATCCCTGCGTGCAACAAAGAACAATGTACAGTGCATCCTTAATGTGTGTAAACTAATCTGGGAAGATCAAAGGCTCTGTTTTCTGATTTCTTTCTTCGGGAGTTACAGAGGCTAAGGACACCTGTCATTCATGCCGACTGCACTTCAAAGAAAGCTGATTAAACGTCACCCCGAGATGCAAAACTGGCGAAGATTTCGCTCCGTCTCCCGACTTCTTCTATCACCAGAAACAATTAACCTGACATCATGTCAATCAACCGAAGCTTCTCTACGTGTAAACCGCGTTCACCTAAAAAGTCCGTACAGGAAATTGACCCAGTTTTTACGCACAGTGAGAAATTTACCCCGCCCCTGGGAGATATAAATGCCCGCTTCCTTCTGCTGCTGGTCATGTGACACAAATGTAACAAATCTCAAAGTGTATTGGAACTCAGCTTTGATTGAGTGCGGACTGTGGAGGTTTTAAAGAAGCGAGGGCAACTCGCGATTATCATGACGTCATCTGCTTGTGTACACCGTGACCTGCGCCAAGGTGTTTCCAAGAGAGCGTGGGGATTACTCGAGTGACCATCAAATCTCCTGTGGGATATTTGATTATTTTGTAAATGTTGCTTCGCGTTCTTGATGCAAAACACATTTGCCGACACAATGGCCAGGCGTCTTTTATCAGCGACACTAAACACAGTCACCGTGATCTCTAGCTGACCTGTTTCACGCCAAGTGCTACAAAGACTGCTGTTCATAAAAAAACAGCGATGAAGGAAAAGGGATCAGGTATCTGAGCTAGAAACGGGGGAGCCGCGTCACATCTGCGTTGCCCGAACATAAAGCGTGTTTGAAAGCACTTGCGACGTCGCTCGCCTCTCTCCCGCTGCACGTTATCACCTGCTTGCTCTTCCACTGTTCATCTCGTCACTATAGCATTCCATCACGGCGTTGAGTGTCCATTTCGGATCCCTCCGGACGACTGATGAGATTGAAGAATCCTCTCCGATATCCTCGACAGATCTATGTCCATTGAAGCTGTGAATGGGCGATAACCGATGTTTTATGGTCGTCTCCGAACCCCCCCTCCTCCTCCTGCCTCGTCGGATCATCATCATCATCTGGAGTGAAGCATTGGAGCGGCGCCATCCCTTCACCGGGCAAGCGATTGCATAATGCATGTAGGGGTCCATATATACGCCGGCGGAGCAGCAAGCGCCGTGGTTCCGCAGTGACATCCGCCGATTAGGCCTTCTTCGCTGCATTCGCTGCTCCGCCGTTGCCCTTGCTCCTTGGATTACCACAATGCTCGTCTGAACTCTGAGAATTATGGCGCAACCACCGTCGACATCGACGCAGCGACCTCCGCCGCCTCAACGTCAGCCGTCTCTGCAGTCGACGGGTGCCGCGTCGACCGCCAGTGCCCCGGGACCGGGCGCCAACCCTCGGGACGAATACCCGTTCCTCACAGAATTGGTCGAGGATAGACTCTACCCTTTCGTCGAACAATTCTTTGGCTTTCTTGGTCTTGAGTGAGTTTTTTGTTTGCTTCACTATTCATACGCATATAATCATTGAACGCAGATGCAATAAGGGTTTGCTCTAAACAAGATTTAGAGCTGTAATGATTTCACAAGAAGCAACACATAACGCCGCGAAAGGCTTTATTGCAAGCGCACAAACGAATCAGTCTCGTGGCAATCTCTCGTTTTAATAATGGATAATCTCCACACAGCAAATGCGCATTCATTTTCACTCGCTGTCAGTCTAGCCGCAAAGCAGTGCGTTGCATCATGCTAAGTATGCTTCGCTGCGCGCGCCTTGTATTTACCCACAATGCATCGGTCCAGGAGCCCCTCTGTCCACAAATGAAGATTTGTTTCGGTGATCGATGTTGCTGATCGCATCTCTTCCTCTGGTCTCGTGGGTGTATATGTTTTCTGGTTTGATTGCTCGCTTCTCGACCGAACAGAGAGCCACGCACGCTTTTGGCCAATCGCTCAACAGTCAAGACTGTTTTACCGCATGAGCTCGGCGAAGACTGATACTATCTGCTTGTACTTGCACATAATTATTGTTGCAAGTGATGATGATGATGTGAATTAGCACTTGGGGTGCTATATGCAATGACGTAATCTGTGTTTGTGCTAATGAGAAACCAGACGAGGTTGTTCCGCTGCTGTTATTGATTCGTGATAAAGACGGTTTGATCACTTCGGTGGAACATTGCGCATGCATCTAATGAACCAACCAAACAAGTGTTCATTGCGACGCTACCATCTGTACAGTTGGTTCGCTCGGAGACATTGGTATTCGGAGGGCGCCCCAAAGGAGGACATCGTTCGCTATACATAATTACATTTCATGGCACAGAAAAAAAACAAAACAAAACAAAACAAAAAACAACGCAATAACTCTAAGCATATATCCTTACAATTATGCACTTCGGACGATTGAGGACGATTCTACGCGTGAGGTCACGTCAATCCCCTCCTCGTAGATGACTGCATAATGCCGCTGGTCATTCCTATGCTGTCCCCTAACCCCTCCCCAAAACACCCATCGAAAGCTCGCTCGTTTAACATGCGGATCGAAGTGTGGGCGACCGTCGCGCTGTGTTTATCCAGGATCCAATGACTGTTATTGGCGACGCTTGCAAAGTGTACGAGATGCACAATGTACACAGTATTCTGCTATGTTAAGTGTTGATTCTGGCTCCACGTATCCTTCCCGATGATATTGAATTACCTCCGACGGTGCGTTTATACTTCCTTCCGACTGAGCAGTCCCTTCTACAGGATTTCATCTGCACTTTTCCCTCCCAGTCCCTCATCTTTCTATCCTCTTTTCCGCTGTGATCAATGTTATCTCCAAAGACGGTGGGCATTTGTCGACGACCAACCCTGCTTGACCCGTGCATATAGTGTGGCGATGTCACCGAGGACGAAGTCGATTGAGAAAGAGCAGTGTAATTGGGTTTCCTCTGCGAATAATTGCATTGCGTCTGCACGGGGAGTAGTGCTCATCAAACGTCAATCCACCGTAGGAAATATCACCGCGTTGCATTGCAATCACGCTGTCTGTGATGGAACATGGTGCCACTATGCCCAGTGGGGTGCCTTGAATGCGTCTGCTCCGGGGGTCATGCCGCCGAAATAGGACTAGCATCCACAAAAGACGAAGACGCCGACGACGCTTTGGGAGCTTGATTTCCTCCTGCATATACATGGGGGTGTGTTCGGGTCTCATTGTGTATCCGTCTGGGGTCACTGGTTCGCGTTTAATGGTGCCTGGATGTGTCTCTCTGGGGAATGGTGTGCTGGCAACAAAAGACTTTCTTGTGACTCTGTCTCAGACCAGTGATCTGCCAGGATTGCACCAATGGGGACACGGATGTCCCGAGAGAAAAGTCCCCAGAGTCATTGCCAAAGTGTAAAACCTCAACTCAACCAAGAGATACCGTTTGACGACATTTTACACTGTGGGGAAGGTGGGCTGGCATATAATATGGAATGTGATAATCGCATGTGATAATCAGGTTACATATTAATAATTTAGTATGTCATGATCTATAATGCTAATTGACATGTTGATGTCTATTAAATCATCGGGAAGACTAATGGACAATGGGATCAGGCGATTAAATACTTGAATGATCCTCGGAGCTGACGGCTATGCGCTGTATCGACTCAACTGTGTTTGCCGCAATGCTTGGTTAAGAAGGGAAGAATTTGCGCTACGTGTGTGCATCATATATGCATGTCTTCTTGCTATATCCAGCGCACGCAATTTAATTAATTTAGTTAATTTACGAGGAAAACATGCTTCTATACACCGATGCAATAAGAGATTGGAAGCCATAAACAATGGGTGATCATTGTTTGCACAAGTAAAGAAAAAAACCCGCCACATCGCAACCCTCGAACATTGTGCAAAGATAGAAAAGCACGTAGAATTTGGGGCAGCAAATAATTGCCCACAAACACGGGACCTTGAACGCAGCAACAGCATGTCCATTGGAATTTGAACTGTCATGAATCTGTCAATGTGATTGAAGAACCATGTCGTCACATAATATGAGTGATATTTCATGGCTTTACAATTTAACGGTTGCTCATTAGGGGTCGCACCGTTAATGAAATCACCTTGTTGACCAGTGCATCGTGGCAGTGTGTCACTTGCCTCTCGCAGCTGCAGGAAGTGACCTATATAGATGGACGGATGACGTGCCTGGTACAATGGCTTCCCTTTTTTCCCTTGTCGGAGGCCTCCTCTCCCAGGATGAATAACGCTTCGTGGCGATCCCATCTCCTCAGGGAGTCTCTTCTCTGTATACCCTCGCTGGCATGAACGCGGAAGTGCACCGTGAACATTTCTCGCAATTGCCGAGGCACTTGTACATGCTGCGGGTCTCATGTTCTGAAACAGAGACATCGCAAGGTGCGAGGGATATGAGTGGGTTCTGCAAAGCGGAAATGATCCGGCGGTGTGTTCGTTTGACATCTTTCTCGCATTAGACGGCGTTTGTACGTCGCCGAATGAGGAAGGTGAAGCAGCTTGCGCACGGTGCAACAGCAATAACAGAGGCTCTGATTCAACCTGTTGTTGCCCGTATCCCGCAATTGGCGTGCTTCCTCGCCCGCGTTGGGGCTTCATTACGCTGCCATCTCCGCCTGTTATACGCCTGCGTTCTTCATCCGCGCTGTTTTTGCGGCCAATTCTTCGGTCCCTCGCCAACTGAATGATGGTCGCTGAGACGCCGTCGGGAATCGGTGCAGCAGTGAAAAAAGAGGGCAAATTTCCTACGCGACATCTTGACTGCTGATGAAGACCCTGCATGTGTACTCCCTATATGCCCTGCTTCCTTTCTCCTCTAAATAGCTCCCTTCCTCCCCATCTGGGCAGTCTAGTCCCGACGCAGCAACACGTGGCTCTTGCCTATGAAACTCTCGTAAGTCTGTCTGACCACCGACTCCCTGAGGGACTGACCCCAGCCCCTGATGCCCTTATATGCGATTTCATTTCACTTCAATTTCACGCTTCGGTTTTCATAGTAGCATTAAGCTGAAAATCCATAGCATCCATCAGCTCAACGTTTAAGCATATGCATTCTGTCGGCTGTGGATTCCGTCGAATCCAGGATCAGCTCAAAGTTTAATACGCTCGTTAATAAAAGACTGAACTCCATTCATTATTCAAGCTGCGTCAAGAGAGCTTTCGCCGTCAGCATGCAAGTGCTGCTCTCCACCGGCTGATTGCATCGTCGATTTCACTCGGAAGCAAACCGAAACATTGCCGAAATAAGTTCGGATGATATGGACATAGAACAAGGGCGGTCGCCAACGCTATTAATCACTGGCCTTATCCCAACGACCTTCACTCTGTCTCCTTGCCTTGCTTGTCTAAACGTAGCGCAACACATATTGCTGCCGACTCATACATAGCAACGGAATGTCATCGCGCTGCTCTGTCCATTCCGTCAATTAACATACTGAGGCTGTTCATGTCGTTTGCAGCACAGGGGAAGAGGAGGGTGTCTATGTCACAGATGATTGTTATTTAGGTGTAATCAAGTTAAATCCACAGGTAGGGCCGTGCGTTCTAGGGTTGTAACTTTGCTCTATGAATATTGAAGGTCATATAGCTCTGTTGTTAGATCAGTCAATGTCAGCTCTCCTGCAATAAAGCTGAAATGAATATGAGAACTTGACCTCAGGATAGTTAAAGGTTTTATTAGCTACCACATGAAGTATGTCTCTTGTGTCGCTGTGTCCATATCATCACAGAATCTCAGCCGCCGCTCGAGCGCACAGCCCATTGCGCCAGCGTCCGTCTGTCCAAACATTAGACAACAGTTTGTGCTTTGGTTAATCTTCGAACTGAACAGACTTCTCATCACTCTTTATGACGAGGTCATCACATTATGACGAGGTCATCACATTCGACGGAATTGAACGCTGGGTTCGCGTTGTATATCACGAGGGTGACATTAACTTCGACTTGATGATCTGCGTTTCTATATCATCAGCACTGGGCGTCCTGTCCATGTCAACTGCCTTGTGTTGAGTTCCCCTGCCCAATAACACAGATGAGGGAGCCCCATTGTGCTACAAATGGTGCTCGCCCCATCTACTCCGCATTGCGCATTGAAATTGATTGCTGTGGTATTGTGAATTTAAACCACGCATCGCGAGTTCTCTTGCGAGCGGCAATTGTCTACTTGAACGCTTCCGCGACCACTCACTTGCAAATGCACTCGAGGTCACTTGCATTCGCGTGAACCTTCATGTAAATCAAGAACGAGATTGACAGAACACCGAATAGAACGTTATGTGTGTTTTATCCATTGAGCCAAATCAAAGCATTGATAAAGAACCCTGACGTCTAAATCATAGCATGCAGCTGAGCAATAATTCTGCTGCAAGTCGCGGTGTACACACGGTGACATGGGTGCTCTGCATGTGGCTGGTCAGCGCAGCTCTGGTGGGGTAAACACTGCTCTTGGCCGGGTGATTACGCCCGCAGTGGACACCCAGGGGCCATGCATGCAGTAATTCCATTAGTAAGCTACCGGTTTTTTATGGCCCACGATTCTAATGGCAAAACACGTCGTGTGCTCCGTCTCGGCGTGCAATAACTTAGCTGTTATAGGTTGGCCATCATCAGATATATATCTCGTGCTATTTCAATATCACATAATGCTGTCACATAGGAGCCCCTAATGCCTCGCTCGGGAGGAGCGTCGACAGAAGAAGAAGGGTCATGACGCAGCCGGAGGGCCTGCTGGCCAAGGTGCTCCTCCTCAGTCAGTGAGCTCCTGAAATCGAGAAATGCTCAAATGGATGTCGATGTCAGCGGTGGTGTCTAGCTCGGCGTCACCGAGGGCTCATGCGTTACGGGTACATTCCAATTGAGAGCGTGAAGGGATACACAGTTAGGATTTACAGGGATGTACAGTTAGGATTTACAGGGATTTAGCTTCGATGCTGTGGCATCTAGGGCCGCGAATCCCCTGCCTGGCGTTGGCTTTATTTCTGGATGGTGTCGCTTGTGCGCAGAGACCTTCTTCCCCTTTGAAGTGTGGATGCTATAGGTTTCCCTAAGGTGTTGAAAGGACAGAAATGTTAATGTCATGTGTGATGTGGAAGAAACAACTTTTGAGGTGTGGTTCGTGTCGTTGCATATCTCGCGAGAGGACAAAGGACGTTCAGCTTCATTACGGAAGCACAATCAGGCGCAGAATAAAGACATTACATCCTAATGAATATACATGGGGACCGTCTCAATGGATTCAGGGATGGTCTCAATGTGGCCATGAAACTGTATTTCGGTTGCAAATGAGGCCTTCCTGATTGCGATGAGTCGGTGCTTGGCGCCTTTCGAGTGGAATAAACTCCAATTGCGTAAGAAGTGTTAACTCGCAGACGCCGAGAGCGTCGACTCAGGTTGCATCTCGACTCGTTGCTCAAACTCTGGCGTCATAAGTCGAAAGCACGGAATTCTGGGTATCACATCAACTTAACCGGTTCCTGTGTCGCGTCTCAACTTGCATCTTTGCTGCTTGTTCTGAGACACGCTTCCTGAAGATGATAAATGATGATCTTCATGTTATGAATTATGAGTTGCCTTCATAGTGGGTGTTATTAATGTGTCTGGGTGGCTAATAGCGGTCTGGTTGTTGGTATAACCACACATGTGCATATGTAAAATAGGGGGATTCCAACTCTTTGTGATTGTCAACAACTCTTCATAGGAGGCGTTTGCTCATCGTGGTTTATCCCTTAAATGACGTCATGGCCTATTTCCCTATGTTTCCCAATAAAAGAGCAAATCCCGTGTGTTCAAAACGTTTATGAACGTTATGATGTTCAGGGAAGCAATACTAATTAACAAAAAAGGTAATTAGGCTATTCAAATAGTAGTCCGAAGGGGCGTTATAACCACTTTGGTGACTTGGCAACCCACCAATTAGTCTATAATCATAAATTCGTTTGACTCACAGGTGTCGAGAAATCATAACGCTCACACGCGAAATCCGGGGAGCAGTGGAAATCATAATGTCTGGATTTTTCACTTCCCTTTTCATTATTTAATTGTTCTTTCTGATTTGTCTTAATTTGTTTGTTGATGTTTTCTCTTGAAATTGATGTTTGAGAAATGAAGGAATTTAATATTATCCTTCATGATATTGATGACATGGACAAATCATAACGGCACCCAGATCATAACGCATTTTAACACGTTATGATTCCAGATTTGGTCCGTGTGGGCCTCTTGGTGCGTCATCCAACATGACAGGAATCAATCATTTCCTCTAGCGTAAGCCAACGAACCAACTGGAAGCAACAGGAATTATAGGATCGATCGTAGATTCGCTACAAGTTCCCCAATATAACGGGCAAGCTTACCAAGACGGCATTATTGACAAATTTATCAATCACTGCTCTCGTAAGAAAACGCCCAATTAACATGCGACACATTGAAGTCATCTGATTGCTGATAAGTTTGATATTGACCTTGCCTGACCTTAACCTCTGACGGGGGGTCACAGGGGTGCGACGTTCCACCTGTGCCTCACCTCAACACCAGTTGATCCACACCCTAGTTAGACACAAATAACGAAAATGACAATCATGATATCGAATTCTACGATATAATAAGTGAGCTGAGTTCAAATGGCCAATGGATGGATGGACGTCTAATGTGTGAGAATGGTCAGTGATTTAATAGCTGCATGACTAATTCACGACCTGATCATAATTCCATGTCAGCCCATGCACTGTGTGTTTTCATGCGACGTCTGGAGCCTAGCAAATCGCGCCCGTATGTCTGCGAATGAATTTTACTTGCTCCTCGAACATTGGTGCGTTCTCGGTTCGGTGTGGCAGAGAACAAAGATTACGCTTCGAATGCGAACAGCACGAAGCTGTTATATGTTACTGAATCATGTTGATTTCTTAATCGTTATTTGTTTTGCTTGAGGATGCGTGGTTGGTGTGTCTCATTCCTACAGGTGCAGCAATCACTTAGTGTCAATGTCATTCACGAAGTGCTTGATTACACCCTTATATGTATACTATACCTATGCATGGTGTATTCCATTGCCTCCAGAACAGGTGCTTGTTGATTAGTATTACAGTCGTTTTGATTCAATTGCTGCACACAGAGTGTAAATATTGTTTCCTTTGTGTCGATATCGCCCTGAGTTTCTCGGTGACAAGCGTCAGCTGCAATCGATGTCGGAACCACATCAACCATTGATCTCCCCCTGCGCCTGCCGCTACCCTTTTGGGTGGTTTTAAGAATAGAAAGGAAAGCCCCTGCTTCAACGCTGAGATGGACATGTCGCTGACGACCTCGAATGTTCTTTACAAAAACACGAGCGACAAATCCTCGAGTGCATGGGACGCTTTGACATGCGATGGGACCCGCAATTCAATTGTATCTTTTCTTCGCTGATTGGTCGAGGATGTCGCTGTTGGCAAGCTTACCAACATGTGTATGAAATGAACGCCGGGTTGAATGATTGTCAATGTCGGCAGCAAAACATCATGATAGATGGACGTTTGGAATGACACACTAACACGAGGTTACTTCACCCAGTATGACCCCAGATGCTTTGTTTCCTGGACTGGCCTTTTGTCAGTTGGAAGACAAAAAAAGCTGCTGATAAATACGAGATGGACACCACAATGCGTTTTATGATTGCTATAATGCGCCTCAGAGACCGAGAGGCTGTCGTTGGCTGGCTGCATCCCCTCGCTCAGGCCAACCTAACGGCTTCCTGTCGGCGCTTCTCTGGATTCCTTCGGTGGTCGTCAGCAAGCAGATGACGTCGCTAATCTTCGCAGGAAGGTGTCACGGCCGATCGTGCCCGGGTCAGGCCTGTTCCTGCTGCTGATTCAAAGCAAGCAATTGAGGTACTCCCCATGTCGTAAGTGGTCCAATTAGGGCTTGGAGTGCCGTTGGGTTTCACTTCAGACTCAGATAGCTGATTGCTCTGCGAGATGAATTTCAGCCAAAGAACACTGAAGACACGATGCTGTATTTGGTGGCTTAACTATGAGTGCAATTGGCTTTAACTACTGATCGCTGCTTCTCGTCAAAGAGAATCAATGGAAATTGTTCTTGTGTTGTCATGGTGATAAGCTGATGCTGCTCTTAGGATCACGTTGTCTGAACTAGGACCACTTGATGATCATCCCAGCAATGCGATTGTGAACAGACGTCTTTTTACTTTTTATATTTATATAAATATACTTATGCAATCCTTGTTTCGTGTGGGGTTCTTATGGAGATGATCTATATACCAAGGGCCCTTCAGATTCCCTCCCAATATGCATAATACATTCGAAAATGAAGAAGAAAAATCCAACATTGCATGCATAATGCAAAGGTCTGTGCTCGCACCGTTTCTGGTTTTGCCCCTGAAAACAAACGCTCTCATTTTCTTGATTGCTGCGCTCACCTTGTCTGAGCTGGTCCCCGAAGACAAAGGCGATGGATGGCTATGTACAAACCAAGCAATATTTCCACCTAAAAAAAAAAAAAAACATGTCTAAGTCCCACTAAATTCGCAGGCTTTGTTCTGGAATCTTTCTGGCGTCGATCTCAAAGGACCACGTTCGTGAAATACTCAATCAACGGGCAAAACAACATCAGCAGCCAATATACAGGGACCTACCTGCCCCGGGGACTGTAAGACCGATGGCACATGGCAACACCCGTTTAATTACCCACAGAGAACTCTTCTGGGTATAGATCTCCCCGGGAAAATGAACACCATGCCACGGGAATGGATGTATATTCATGGAGGCCAGCAACGCTTGCAATTCGCAATCTTGTTTTGCAGTGATTGGTCGGCAACAGCCCGAAGCATCCTCTTACGGAGTGGGTGGGAGCTTAGACGACGGTTCGCTTTTCCTCTCGCCTTTTCGTATTGAATAATAGATACGTTGGAAGTGGCAAGACACCCCATCAATTGCTGCCTTAAGAATCAATGTTGCTGATCACACCCCCTTGCCTGAACGCTGTTGCTGAGTGCTCAGGTGCTGTGCCTGGCACCGCGCCCTGTCCCAGCCTACTTTTGTCCCTCGTCCACTCAACTATGTTAGCTGGCTCAGGATGAGTCGGTAGCTCAGATGCTCCGCTCTCAGCTTTCTTGGTATCTTCGCCTCCCATGCATGTGTTTGGATATTGCTCTGTCTGCTTGTTGATCTCGTCTCATAATGTTCTTCTTCTGGAGGTGAGTTTATTTCTCGTGTACATTCCATTACACACGCTGCGGCATGAACGGTTTCTGTGCATGCAGGTGGCTCTAATTCCAAGTCGCCAAGACGAATCGACGCATACATATTGCATCTGCACTCACGCGCCATTTCGTCCAAATTCGGTTTGCATCATCGTTCTTTAATTATGATAATGTTCTGGCTCTGAGTATATTTGAAACCCTAATCCATCTCCAATTGCTATCGATTATTCCAACAAAGCCCTCTGGGCAAATTGATTGACACAAATATGCGTTCTCATCATGGCATTGTAATTATATCTGACAGCATTGGAGGCGCCTATTAGCCTCGTACTATGATAAGCTGCCCTTCGGAATCTCATATTGATCACTCCAAAGAGGGCAGCCTGTGTGCTCACTACTGAATACGCCCCTCAAACCCTCAACTCTTTTGATTGGGATGGGGTCACTTCACCCGAGATGGCAAACCCTGTTGGCAGGTCCTCCTTCTAACCCTCCCTGGCATCGATCAGCCTGAAGCAAGAGCTTTGATCCTCTCTATAGAGCATGGATTGCTATCTGTCATGTGCATGAACTGAAGCACGCTCTCTATTTCTGAGTAGCCATCTGTTGTCTTGTACTCCTGTTAAGACTTGCAAATGAACCCTGAGATTTACGTGGTTCTGGCATGCAGAGCGTACAACACGGCCAGTCCACCGCTCAGCTGCAGGGGATGACGGCAGCCAACTTCCTCAGCCGCCGGCAGCTGCGTCCCCCGGGGGGCGCTATTCCTTTTGGGCTCCGAAGCTCCTTTCATGTGTCGGTGGCATCTGGAAGAAGTGACACACGTGTATTGCATGTAATCTCGTGCCTTATTTGACTTCGGCATATCGGGTTCTACTTGCTCCGTCTGCACACATGTATGCGCAGTGCGGCGTTGTTTTTATATCTTTCATCTTTCTGATTTACACGAAACCAATTTCGGATCCATTTATTTTGCTGTATAAGCTGAGGCTGCTTTTTGGTGTATGTCATTTCGAAATGCAGACGGATGGTCTACCAGCGAAGGAGCCATGTGTCACCATCTGTCTTCGCTATGAACGGGTTTTGTGAACAGCAAAAAGATTTATCCGTCCAATGTTGCACTCGGGTTACCCCCTCTCTAGGCTGGGGTGGTTACCTAAGTACCCCTCTGGTCGTTCTGCGATCCCTAAGATGCACACCTTTGATTTGCGGATGACCTTGACCCTGCTTCCACCTGCATTATTAAGCCGTGACCTCCGGGATTGCCCTCTTCTCAGCCTCATGTCCTCCGTTAATGTAAGTGTCTCTGGAATCATCGTCCATGCAGAGGCAGTCCATTCTGATGATAAGCGAGGCAATGGGTCATCCTAAATAATGGACACTGCTCCTGGAGACCCTGCTCTCTCCGATGTCGCCGTCGAAACAGGTGCATGGCAATCAGTACTCAAAGAGGTCACCGGTCACATTCGTGTGGAGGCGTCTGTTCTCTCCTTCTTCTCTTTGTGTTCTTCCTCCTATGGACTCACAAGATCGGGTGAAAAACACAACAGTTCCTCGCATTGCATTGTTCAAAGCCAAGTATGCTTGGAATAGAAAGAATGGGGGCCTGTTTTTAGGGCGGCGAATTTAGTGCCATTTGTGTCATATGGCCGAATGGAGTGCTTTATGCTGCACCCGTGCACAATGGCCAATGCAATGTTATTCTCAACTCAGTGAATTATGACTCCCTGGCCGCCTGTGTAGGTTGAAGAGGCGGACGGGTGCCGACCACCTCGTCACCCATAAAACCCGAAATGCGAGTCGCCTGTTGTGCCAACTCCTTCAATGCTTTTATGCGCAAATGATCAGAGAGCAGAAACACTGTGTATTATATATACACGTGCAGCGATCAAAACGATCATGGATATGGTCACGCACCTCGAGAGCTACCAGTGACACTCTGGGGTGCGTGCGCGTGTGGGGGCCACGCAAAACCTGTCAGGCCGTGGATGACGAGATTGATTGTGCAATCCCCAGCTATGAAGGCAGGGAACCTGATGACTGATAAGCGCCCACGACATCACTATATTGCCGTTTCATTATGTGCTCTTAATTGGTGATTTCTGCGTGTAGTGCCGATGTAAGACCAGCTCCTGCTCTGTAATCCAGATCAACCCACACATACGGATAATCAGCGGATGAAATGGACATATGGATGATGTATGATGTCGATCTCGTGTAATATGTCCATGTCGTTGTTTTGCACTGATTCTCTTCAGTCAAAACCCATCTACCTTGCCGAGCATATACGACGTTATAAGGATTCCAGTATTGTAAATGTCATACGTAGTTTCGCTTTACGTCTGCCCTCTATGTGTCGTCATATCGTATTCTAGCATGTCGTCTAAGGTATATTTATACTCTCTTTTTAAGCCGTGGAATATGACAACGGTGCCACTGTCACTCCCACCGCACAGGTGTGATTGTGTTGCAGTCTGATAACTGCATTATGTAACGCAGTAGATATTTACCTGTCAACATTTGATAGCTGCGTCTCATTGCGATCGCAGCAGCAGTTCTGAGATATCGTTAACGATGTTTTATTGGAGGTTGACTTCGCTTCCGTTTCGACTGAATTCCCCCAAAACATTCGCTGTTTATTGCACTTCAATTATACGAAACACAATCTTGCAATATGCTCAACACGCAATAGTCGGATTAGAGAAGACCATACCCCTTAACCATCATTGTACCCCATAAAAAAAATTAATTAATAAATAAATAAATTTAAAAAAATGAATAAATTATAAAGCGTAAAATCCAAAGAGCTCTAAACAAAGGTGGTTCACCACAGGCTTAAATTTCAAAGAACAATATAATTCCTTATTCAGTTCATTTAATTTTATGTTTTATATTTTATATAAATATAATACAATTATACCTGAATGGGTTTACGATAGTTTAACAGAGCTTTTTTTTTCGTGTGGATATCACCTTTTGCCGAGTGTAATATTGGGATCCATGTTGAATCAGTTGTCTCGTATCTTTCCTCGGAGCTTTGAGTGCTTTTAAGTTTGCGTTATGCTTCGTACGTTCGGTCGAAATGGACAGCAAGCAGACATAACGCTCACCGATCACAACGCATGCGCAGTCGCAGTCATAACGTAATCATGAATGCCTGGCGATTCACGTATCGTCGGCGATTCTAGCGGTTGCGTGCAAAAACATAACTTCATTTCGGCGTTTTTACGAGTGGCCTTGAGCGAGTAATGAAGCCTCTTTGCGCATGCGCATTGCCAATCAGCAAACACAGTCATAATTCCGCTCTGACCGTCCTTTCATCGCCGAAATATCGATCATTTCGCCGTGTCCTTCCGTTTGCTAGTGTTTCACATCGCGTAAACCCACGTGGTGCCAATGGCCACGTGACGTGGCTTCTGTTTATTCTACCGGGAAGTCACTGAGTGCAACGGATACGCCCTTTTCCCCAATCACGTCTTCATGTCGTAATCACGCAACCTTTTTACGACATGGACACTGATTAACTCCGCAATCTCATTTAAAATTTACGCAAACACGCTTACTTTGTGTACTTTTAATGTTTCTTCTCGTTTGCAGGTTTGACCGTCCGGTCGACAAGCGTTTCGTTACAGAAAACGTCCAACCGGACCAGTTCAGTCAGAGTTCCCTCAATTCACGCTTGGGTTTAGGCCGCGGGGACCCAAACGCCCGGGGGTCCGCAGGGGCTAGCGGCACGTGGAACCCCCTGGCCGGGGGCAGAGGCTCCCCCTCGCCGTCTGCTGGTGGCGTTGGATCCTCACAATCGTCTCCGGCACTGAGTACTCGCTTGAAATACGGGCTTGTGGGCAGCAAGGTGAGTGCATCTCGCGAGAATTCGTCCGTATAATTAGCTTTGTGGTTTCCATTCGCGA
Source organism: Capitella teleta (assembly GCA_000328365.1). Taxonomy (NCBI): domain Eukaryota; kingdom Metazoa; phylum Annelida; class Polychaeta; family Capitellidae; genus Capitella; species Capitella teleta. The sequence goes on from KB310543.1 coordinate 283,468, forward strand.
GAGCTCCCCCACTTCCACGTTGACAAACGATGTTTGCTGGGCGAAGGGTCGGAATGGAAACATGATCATCAAGTGCGGCTTATTGTGGCATCATGCTGGATTACGTTTCGCTTGGGGTTCTTGAGCATCTTATGCAATCTGTCTCGCATATCTACCATCGATCTCCCTTAGTCTGCTCCTCGGAGCACGTGATCCTCATCGTTAAATGACGGTCAAACATTGCGCGGAGATCCGGGGCTCCAGTTAAATTCATGATGCCCGATAAATGAGATATCCCACTAAGGCAACGATTGTCCTGACCGCATTTCGTTTCCCTCAAGAGCTCACGCGAGGACAGATCATCAGCATGCACATCTAAGTAGAGTGAATCGCCCAGGATGACGTCATAGGTTGTTGACCCTCGTTCTTCAGATCTCTCCTACCGGTTACTATGGTTACTTCGATTATGTTGACCCGTTGACCCGTATGCACGAATCCCCTTTATCTTTGTCTGATCTGAAATACCTTTATGCCGTGGGACATGACATCATATTCTGTGCATACCAGCGGCGCTGATAAGATAAAAGCGGTTGACGCAGCTCTCTTGTGATACGTGGAAGGCACGCAGCACGAACTCGGTTCTAGTGGAGAGAGCACGAAGCCTTTAGAAGAGAGGCATGTTCTTGCCGGTCGCTTTGGAAGTTACAAAAGAGGCGAAGACCTACCTGCCATCAGGTTGATTGCAAAGCTCTTGTCAGCAGTTGTGGGGTTAATGGATTTGAGCTGATTAAACAGTATAACCATCAGATATTGTTGCATCTTAGATTTTTAACTTGGTTGTTGTGCTTATATTCAGGTGTTTGTTCTTTGTTATTTAAGAAGCTTGGTTAGAAGCGCACAGTGGATTGAATGTTACATAATTAATGCCAGGGCGAGAAGCATGATGATGCAATATATACAACGGGGTAATTAAGAATAATTAATGCCAGCAACTGCTTCTAGCCATCTTGTATACGGATCAAGAGCGTGTGCAATAATTATGCATCAGTCAGTTTACTTAAAATCTGACCGCGAAGGCTTTTAAAGTTGGGGAAACAAGAAGCTTTTTTACCGAAATGTCAATCCACGTCTTGTCTCGTAAACTTTAAATTTGAGAATGATAACTTACCGATTTGTCTCGGTGCGGCCAATAAAAATCCATTTCGTTCCCTCATTCGATTGGTTTTGTGTATTTGATGCATCATTTCTTAAATTCTTCTGCTACGATATGAGTATTTGTATCAATTAAATAAAGCATTATTTCATGAAGCAAAATTAGCGCAAAATTGTTCCAAATACCGCAAGGATCGTCTCTACTCGTGCAGTTTACACATTGCATTATAGCACAGGTAAGCGTTACACCTCGTAAATGTCATTAGATGAACTCACATGACACTGTTGATATTCCAGGTCGACCAACATAACGACCTAAATGTAAACAATCACATTGTCCACATGACCTACAGAGATCTGATCCGAGCAATTCGATCTCATGCCCCGTGGCAGTTCATTAAGCAATTTTGTAACACAACGTTCATTTCATACTATGCACTAAGATGTCGTCCATGAACGTTTGCTTAAAATTAACTAATTTATGAGGTAAGATTATTATTATGCAACATTGTAACATTCAATTTGATCATACAAATAATGAGATCATGCTTCAACAATTGCGATGGCATATCTATGGGAATTATTTATTGGAATCACACGCGCCACGAAGAGTGTAAATGTCACATGATTGCATGATTATGTGATTGACACATAATATGTCCATATCGACCTTGCTTTGTGAATGCTTCACATCCCCTTCATCTTCCTCGCTTTCCCTCTTGTTATATGATTATTTACACCTACAACGACGTCACCTGTAATCAACACCACGTATTCACCTCAGCCCTCCTTAGTTCACCTATGCATTGTACATTACACCGACAGCAACATCAATGCTTGCTTATAATAGACGCGTGTACGTAATGCATGACTTCAGGTGATTGCGAATCAATCTGGCGAGAATGATAATTACACGGAGAGTACATAACCCTACCTGTACATTAATCCAAACTGACCTGTCAATGTCCGATGATATGTCCACATTCGTATGCATCGTTCATACACCCTCCCCCAACCCATACCTCGTGGTTTTCGTGCATCTTTATCAAAGCGTATTCACGTATAGAAGATGAGGCTGTGCATTTCCTCCCTGAGCGTTTTAATGGGCGTATGAAAAAATTATGCTTCCGGGTGTTGGCGGTGCTCATGGCGACGGAGGCGACACGTCGTCGAGGCTACGTGCGAAATTGAATTCTATCGAACCGTTTGTTCGTGCAGCAAATTATGAGGATATGTAAACGGATTACATAACGCTGTGATGGCATGAATTCATACTCACCTGTACAATACATGGTGATAAATATAGGTGTGTGTGTGTGATCATAGCCTGTGGCATCAGTGTCGATGTCGGCTCTTCTTCCTTGCTTCTTTTTCTTGCTGCCCATTTCATCCAATCTCTTATAGGCTGAATACAGAAGAAAAAACCCGTATGTTTTCATCTCCTTCCACAATTGAAATGAGAGGATAAAATTGTAGGTTGCCAGGGTTCCCGCAAACCACGAGTGCAATTTCATCTCCCACAAAGAGTAAAGAAGGAGAAGAAAAACCGACCCCAGTCTAATATCGATTTCGTTTCACGTCTTTCCATTCTCAATACACAACGAAATTTATCCCAAATCAGATTTTACGCTCTGGACGAAATGGTCTCGACATCCAGCCAACCTCCAAATGACGACGTACGACCAACAGAAGCGCCACCTCCAATGTCGATTGTAGCACGGGGGGGGGGGGCGAAATTGAATGCAACCATTGATCGGTATTTGGTAATCAAGTTTCATCCACTTTTTAACTCAGTGCAATTATCGGTTTAAGAATGCTTTATACATAGAAGAATCCGAGATCGCTCTGATGCGGGGATGATTGATGACATCGTCGGTGCTTTGGACTACCTTGCAAATCATATTAAACACAATGCCACATAAGTCGGTCATGAAAACTAGGTCATTAAATTGCTTAACAATTGCAATTATTGCCTGTATAATTCGACAATTAAAATCGCGTATAATATACGCCTTCCACGTGTCAATTTCATCGGCACATCTGCTGATTTGGTGCGGCGAATCGAGGCTCCCGTATAGCGTGTGATCAACACTCAAGTGCAGCTGAACTCGACAAATAACGCGCGTGCGATACTCAGACAGAGTAGAGTAGTCACGTGACCATTAACAATAACAAGTGCGCCAATCAGGTGCGTTTTATTTCGTCTGAATCGAACCGAATGATGCCGTCCGAAACAATAGGCTTATATCTCCATTAGAACGCAGACCCGACCGACAAATTGCTTCTGGCTGTCATACTTATATATACGCCGTACATAATGTATATGTCGGTGATAACAGTGCTTGTATACACCAGTGCAACGAGTGCGATTCATCTCAGCCATGTTTTCAGTTGCGAACGCCTCTTCTTGTTCTCAGGGTCAAGCATGATGACCGCTGGGGCATTGTCCGATGAGATTGACTGTCAATCAAAACACTGAATGCTCTTTGCGAAATATTCCGCTTGTCAAGGCGCACGAAGATTAATCAGAATCAGTGTTGGTTCAGTTGGCTCATCGTTTGTGTCGATGCTTTCCACTGCTCTTTAATTGCAGACGTGACGATGACATTGACAGTGTTTTATCATTCGGAGGGGAACCCACCCGTTGCTTGTATCTTACGCATAGACAAGAAGAGTAGAAGATGGTATAAAACATGTCAGCGTGTTGCGAATTGCAGGACACCTATAGTGAGGGTTTGACGTGAGTTGCGGTTTCTCGGAAAAGGAACGCGCTTTACGGAATATAGATGACTCTTGTAGATAAACCGATTACAGAGGAAAGGATAGAGTTGATGAGCTTGCACTGGAAATGTGGTCATCTTTAGCTGGCTCTTTCAGCGAAACATTCCTCGATATCATCTGTGTCCAGCGTTCGCGCATGCGCAGAGACAATGTGTCAACCACCATGGGCCAACATGTGAGGCGAGGCTGTAACCTTCATGTGACGAGGAGAGTAGCTCTTACATCACTTAAGACGGGGCTTGGAATGTTGCGTGCAAACCTCTTTGCAGCGAATGATCCCCCGGTGATCTCGCTTCACACGGCATCAAAGCCTGTGGCTCAGTCGATGTCATCTTTCGCATCCATGACTGCTTCGTACTACTCTGTATATATTATAGTGTATTGCTGGCTGATCCCTGAGCCGTTTCATTTACTGAGCCAGACGGATGCCTTCCAACTGAGCGCGTGCTTAGGGTGTTGAGATAAGTCCCCATAAACATCTCTTCTTCGTCGCCTGTGTTGATGTCGACCGTGGATTGCGTATGCGTCGTCATCTGGAATCCAGCGCAGTGTCTGGTGATGCATTCGCAGTCATGTTTACGCCCATAATGACCTCAATGGAGGATACTCGAATGAACGCTCGAGCGGCGTGGCAGCCTCGTGAATACGGAATGTTGATGCATGTCTTCGCTTGCAGGAATCTCGCAGAGAATAGAGAGAACCGTCTGCTGATCACATCTTCATTTGCAATACTGCGTCGAGCACTTCTGGCGCTGAAGAGCAAGAATTACCGCTTTTACTGTTGATTTTCGGTCTTTGCTCTCAGCAAATAGAATCCGAGCACTGTCATCTGCTAGTGACAAATATGTAAATATCAAGGGTACGAGTGCTCGACAGATGCGAGTCGCTTGGCTCTGTTGCGCGCGTTCTTCGCGCCAATATTGCAATGTGGCAAATACGGTTTTGTCGGGTTAGCCTAGCGGATGCTTCTTCAGAGCACCCATTGTTACAAAGGTCCCAGCGTGCAGCAATCTATTCAAGTCGACTTGATAGAATGCCTGGCAGCAATCTCACCCGCGGATCATCCGTTATACCTCGCAACATACGTGCAGCGTGCTTAATACTTTTAATTCAAGAGAGAGATTTGCGTCCGGAGCATTTTCCCTGCTAAGCTCCTCTCAGTAGCATTTCGATCAGTTTATGAGGAACTCCCTTCTTTTAATGACGAGGTTCCTATTTCACTCCTCATACGAGCATCAGTCGGTGTTGTTTCCTTTGTGAGATCATTATGCTGTTCGTGTTTTGTACTTCTTCTAAATGGAAGATTTCTACCTCCTCCTTTAGGATGCGAGATGCTGGTTTTTTTAAGGGTTCTTAGCATCTCCGTCTTGGGTGATGGGGAAATAGGCTATGTGTGTCTGCGTTGTGCAACCACATGTGTACAAACAAACGAAAATATGTGAGATTTTGATCTTGTTTTCTGGTTCAGCAATGACACACTGTGTATATATAAGCGTTTATACCAAGCGTTTTGTGGCGATTCTGTGGAATAAGCCAAACTATTGTCTTGACGGAAGTCGTCTCCTCAATTGTGATTGCTTATCTACGGCGACCATAAAGATCGACTGTTCAGCGGTGGTTTACAGCACAATGTGCTAACCATGCAGCATCACATGCCGCTAATATTGCCGTGAATATAAAGTTGCGATGCATACAAAACACCGAATCGGTCGCTTACAATGCGGTTATAATGAGACTGACACCGCGTATGTTTCGGCAACCGCTGCCCAGGGCAGTCTGAATAAAGGCTCATCACGGAGCTTCCTGATTACTCAGGGAACCACCCTTATTCATGCTCCCTGGCTCACACCTTCCCTTTACCCTCGTCTGCAGACAAAAGAGTACACGCCAGGAAATGAGAAATTACTTAAATTAGTCCCGCCTCGCTTCCCATTGTCCGTCCTGGTGATGGTGTTTTGCTTCTCTTAAGCTTCGGTCGCCGTGAACAATGCTCCCTGGAAGAGCGAGAGGGCTAGCAGCAGCGGAGGCAGGGAATGCCGTCACCCCTTGGGTTGATCATATAAAGCTGCTTTGGGCGCTCTGTCAACGCACTTGCAGCTGATCGGCCGAACAGATTCACAGCCGCTATTGATTCCGAACTCGCAGCTGAGAGAGGACGAGGAGAACGAGTAGGACACGGGGTCCAGCAGCACCCAGTCGAACAGCAATCGATATCAACGGTGAAATTATAAGAAGTGAAATAAGATTGGATTGGGCTTGTTTTGGTATTGCAGCCGCATGGTGAGAGAGACAGTGCTTCTTCCATTTACCCAGTGAGCAACATGGACTCCCATTGACTATAAAAGGAGCGAATCTTGGCTGCTGTAGCATCTCGTTGTGCCTTGTGTGTTCCCATCATCACCAGCAGCAGCATCATGCAAATGTTCAATGCCATCCGTAGGATTCAGGTGAGTGCCTAGATGATGCCTCTGATCAATCACTACTTTGTTAGTGCTTTCTTTGAAGTCGGAATAGAAGGCTTCGTCGTGCATTCATACTGGCATCCATTTCATCCTGCCCTCGTGTACATCTCGTACAGGAGGAACACGTGGTCCGGTGAGGAGCCAATGCTCCTCCTCTGAGTCTTGGTTGCAAATTGCGTTAGCCTCAGTGCTGGTTGCCGTGAATAGGGAACAGGAGGTGTCAGAGCCCTCAATGGAATTGCGGATTAAAGTCCCTTCAGATTCACACAGCTGCTTCATCCTGCGCGATGATTAAACCGCATAGCCTTCAATCGATGCCTGGTGTATATAGATGGTCTTTTAGTGCCATTGTGGAATCGTTTCTCCCTGCTCGGATTTCTTTCTCTTAATGGTCTTTTCCATTGAAAACCTGTGATCCCTCTGCATAATGGTGTTCGGTTGCAGTCCACCCTTCTTTACAAATCGGGATGATCTTGTGCTATTGTATCAAAGGGTAGAACCAGGTGGGGGTACTTCGTCCACATCTCAAAACACACCTGACACACCTGTGATCTTTGTCACTGCAATCCTGTCTGCTCTGTAGTGGGCAGGAAGGTTTCAGCATGTGCTTCGTTGAGCAATTTCCGTACTCCACCAAAAATAAATAGTAAAAATAGCCAAGAAGAATGAATTTTGCGCCAGGGTAGCTTAATACCCGGAGCAATCAGTTACCTATTGTCGGAATCACCGGGTGAATCCGTCCCTCGCCTTCTTCTCCAACAGCCTTGTCCTTTTTTAGTAAGCAGCTTATCCAGAGAAACCTCCCTCTACCTGTAATCAGACTTGACACGCTTTTCGCAAATAGTTAGTTACACATGTATTTATTCTGACATCAGATCCGACAGCAAAACATTGCTCATCACGCGCAGATTTGACTCCACAGCGACTGTCATAACCTATAACTCGGTGCCTGTCGCTGATGCACTCGCAATGTTAATGGAGATTAATGACTTCAGTATTGTTTGAGCTCAACCCTCGGTACCTGGGTGCGTATGCAAAATAGGAATCGGTTAATTGATGCCGACCGCTGGGCGATTAATTCCGTGTGATGGATCGGCGAGGGTCTAAGAGGTCTTTCAGGCTGGCCCCCGTATACGAAACCTCCTGACTCAAAATGAGCCTTCATCGATCTTACCAGGTACAACTGGCTCCCTGTAATAGCAAGGCACCAATTCCACTGTTCTTGTGTAGTTTCTGTTAATATAGCGTGCTGGCAATGCCGGTCTAAACGCCATTGGTACACCTGAGACACAGGGGGGGGGGAGGGGGGGAAAGGCAACCAAAAATATACTACAAAGGCGTCCCTAACCCAATGTTTACGTCACTAAAATGCCGCGAGTTAATTAAATTCTGACTCAAATCAAATAATTCATGTAACAAGAGAAGAAAGACTGAATAAATCAAAGAGGATTGTATTCCCGTCCAGTGCCATCGATTTTTTTTCTGCTGAAACGAGAGAGAGAACAAAAAAGAAAGAAAAGAAAAAGAGTCGACATTCACTTGGCGGAGAAAATCCTTGATTATGCTGAGCATTTCAGACAAGCGAGGTCATCAGGGAGGCTTCTCTCTTTCTCGAGACCCTTCTAAGACCCGCGAGCTCATTAAGGCGCTACCTTAAAGCGGCCATTAGGCATTAGCTAGTCTCTGATGGAGATGCCCTGGGATTTACATCTCGACATTTCCCACCTGCAAGGTCACTATACCAATCCGGTATTTCACATACCTTTCCATGTACAGCCCGCTTTCGGTCTATAAATACGTTCAAAAACCCACACTGCTCGTCCATCGCCTCATTATAGCAGCGTTTTATAATAGAGCTGCAAGGACTGTCAGCCCAGCGCCCCATCTGAATGGTTAGCGCCGGCAATAAATGTCGCATTCGTGGTACTATCTATGGGTCTAAATCTCCACCGACCCAACGCAATTCTGTGCTTTTGCCTCTCTTTTTTGTTTGACGCTATAAAATATATCTTTTGTGAGCACTCGCCATGAATACTGAAATCACCCTTTGTGTCTTTTATGATTGTATCCTCGTCTTCATTCTGTGATGAGGATGCTCAATATTTTTATGAGCTCTCCGTGTTTCATGCTAGGTGTGCGGATGACTGTGAGGTCAGTGTCCTTCTTCTTACCTTTCGTTATTGGTCTCAAATATCAAAATCAACATCAAATTTCGTCGTAATAACATTGTATTATTTTTTGTTTGTTAATTTTGATTGTCATGAAATGCTAATGTTATGCAAGACTGTGTTAATTAAGTATTGATTATTATACTGATAAGTAAACCGTCATGACCTATTGACGTAGTTGTTTGGAAACGCCACTGTATCTCTCACTTGCTATAAGCACACATGGTGTTCATTCTGACCGAAGCGTCGTGTTCCTCAAAGCGGATTAATTGATAATCGTGAGCAGGTATTTACCTCTCACCTGTCACCCATAGTCCCTGCATCAACACGTTACTGTGCAGCTCAGTGTCCATGCTGTGAACGTTTGTCGAGATGGACATGTGCTTCGTCGGAATTGCAGTCAGCAGAGGACGACCTTAGTCGCTATGTGTGAGATCAGCTATCAAACCTCTGGGACGTACACGTCATGAATCATGTCCATTTCGTCCCCTGGGCAACCTGGCAATGATCCTCTGGTGCAATGCCATCTTCAAGGCCACTGTCCTATTGCCAGAGTTGATATCATCTCTTCCTTCCTACTTGGCCTCCTGTGTTGATCCATAGATAAAAAGCTCCCTGAATCTTTCTCTCCCCTAAGACTCTTCTTTTTTTATGTGTGTGTAGTTTCATTGTCTTCCATGTGGTTTCTCGTGAGCCCCTTGTAAAGCCACCCGGAAGGTGTCCGGGGCTGGCTCCATCCCCGGCGACACCTTGCGACTTAGCCTTATTCTTGCCAAGGTGACCTTCAAGAATCGCTTCCGATGCCAAGCGCTGACATTTGGCTTTAACTGACCAAGATTCCGCCAATTACACTGATCCTCAAACGAAAGGCATCGCTGCACCCAATCGCATTCGGCGTGGATTTAGTTAGAGCTGCAATGCTGTCTGAATAGAACTTTTAAGGGCTCTGTCTCATATCTTATATTACTGCGCGTGGGTTTCTGGTGAGCAATGATGTACCTTGAAGGTGTAGGTTCATCGGGAGTATTGTTTCATGAAATCTTAATGCCTCCATATTCTCGCCACACATCTCGCTGCTCAACTGCATTTCACGTATTTTATTATAGTTATGATATCAGCTTAGATGTAACGATCAGCTGGTGATTATGGATTTAAGATTAACGACATTTGAAGTTTTTATCTCTGACCTTTCATTCAATGTCTGCAATTTAATGCTCTTTGTTTAATTGTAGATATTAAAATTAATGGGTACACACGTAATAAGGTCGTGAAAACCCGCGATCCTTTAATTCCAAAATCCTAATTAATCATGTGGTTTTTTGGTGTTATGAAAAATAGATTAGTCACTTTGCGCGGAATTCAATTAAAACATGTTTCGTTGCTTTATCACGACGCTGGGATCCCGTATTGAGAAATAAATCATTCCCAGATTATCGCAAAGGGAATTTAGCAATTGCTTCGATGGAGTTTGTTTCATTTCAGACGTGGCACCTGCATTACGCCACGGCGCATATCACGATTATATATTATGACGATATGAATGGCGCCTGCCCAGAAGTGGATTATGCCTGCAGGAGGTCCTAATTAGGCTGAGATCATACTTTGCAGAATAATTGGCTGCAATCAAGAACTTCATATTCATTAAAATCGCCTGCAGATTGAGCCAGAAACGATACTCTGAAGTCAGGTGGCTCACAATCAGATATTTCTGGCATCAAATATTTGGCATCTTATCTTGCCAAATGGAAGTGTCGCTTTTCTATTAAGCTTCATCGATTTCTTATGTCATTCTTGTTCGCTGGAAATCTGTGTTGTGGGCTCCGATGTGATCCACATGTATGCATCCAACAAAGAGGTTGCGTGTCGAGTTCGATTCGAGGTCATCTGATGCTGACTTCGGCTTCTATGATTAGGGTTTTACGATCGACCCTGTTTGATCAGGGTTTGTAAAAAGGGTGAAAGGAATGGATGGAGAGATTGGGAGGAGGAGGAGGAGGAGGAGGAAGAGGAGGAGGAGGAGGATATGAGAGATGAGGACAGATCTGCCCTCGACGCTAAACCGAGGCTCGAATGATCGGTGATGTATGAGGCGTCCGCTGGGAGACGACATGGTCTCGTGAACTCTCGCGTGTACCGCGGGATTTGTGTGATGAGCTGCGCTGATTGCTTCTTGAATGCTCCGCAAAACGTACCCGATTGAAGCGCCACGCAGAGATGCGCGACAGATTCGATTTCGTCTTCCTTCTTGAGTCGCTGCTCGCTCCACGGCGCTCTCCGCCCAAGATGCTGCTCCGTCTATAATGCATAACAGGCCGACGGCGGCTGTTTACCTCGCTCGGCCCTGTTGGCCTGCGACCCGAACGGAGCTTCTGTTGACCTCGCAGGTCCTGTAGATTTCGACTTACTTATCGGAATAATGTACAGCGTTGTCTTTGATTATCTGTCAAGTTTGATGTCATCCGCTGAGCCGGCATCACGCTTGCTGCCTGCGGCGTCCGTCTGCGCGCAGTGGTGGCGATAAGCGTCCGTATGAATGAATGGTAGACTTTTCATTTCCTGTCATGCGTTATCCTATTACACGCGCTACCATTTGCAACAACAAAAAAAAAAACCCAGCAAGCCTTGGTGCGCTTCTGCATTATGCATGCACGGGGCAGTTATAAGCAGCGAGGGTGTTTGCCTCGCCTCTCAATTGCTGTCGCTTCTTCAAGGACCTCCGACAACCCTCGCCACCCTCATTTGCCTTCATGTTTCTTGCTTTGATTATTAATCAAGACCGCCGTGCGTGTTTTCACCTTGGCTAATCACCACCAATGACCTAATTGGCCATGGAGCGACTATTGCGCGCTTTTTACGGGGACACCCAGAAGGTTAGTGTACAAAGGATTATTTGCGTAACAACTTGGTTTAATATCAACACACGAGTTTATAGATGCGTAAAAACCAACACATGTGATGTTGTTCTCAGCCAGTGACAAGGGGCGTCCTTGCCTTGAAATACGCGACGTCAAGCACAAAGAAACCCAACGAATTTATAATTCATAAAAAACGCGTGGATCTCGAGTGCTTGCTTCGCCAACGACCCGTGTTCGCTGGTATTCAGCGCTGGCGTAGATCGTGCTGTTTAATGACCTAATTGCACCAGCGCACGACATGGACAATTAGGCAATACGTCCGTGTATCCCAAATTGGCGCCCGTCCCACGCGACCAATGGCTTAAATACATGTTTTAGCAAATGCTGTACATCAGAAGCTTATCTCTTTGCGCAATCGCTTCCACAGACTAAATAAACCTTGGTTTACAAGGCATTGTCTCGCTGTGTTTAAAAGCACTGTAGTCTCGCGAAATAATCTGCATTCTAAACTATACAGCAGCTGTCGAGTCATTCAAGATCAATAATCGAAGTGACCCAATCGTGTTCGGAGCGAGTCGGAAGAAGCCGAAGATTCCATCAGCGATTTTGTTGAATCTCATTGGGAACGAGACAACGTTGCTTGTTGCTCATCATTGCTTTTTCTATGGATTGCAAATGACGACATTGAATCTTGTGTGTTCAGCATCATCTGTTGCACGTCGGGTTGGAGCGCTATTTGTGTTGTAATCGAGGATTATGAAGCCAGCGAAGGAGAATTTAGTGCTTAGTCAAAACTCTGTGCCCAAGAGCAGACGTCAAACGTATGCTGAGCTGGACGAGGTGGTTGACGACATCGAACAAGAGGAGTCTCCGTGGGCCGGATTCTGCAAATGTTGTGGCAATTGTTTCTGTATTTTTGTACCGGATGAAGATGACGGAGAAGAATTCATGGCCAACGGCATCACGGTAAGAAGATACGCTATGAGTTTTGCTTTGATCTCGTTGCAATTAATGTTTCGGGTTTTGTATGCAGAGCATTTTTTCTGCAAACGATACCGCCTTCTGAGTGGACATTCTATCGGCTTGAATGCCGGCTTTTCTTCGCAAATCGATCGACGGTCGATCGAAGACAGAAAATTGGCCGATTGCGAAAAACACTCCCTCCAACGCAACCCAACTTGGCTCTCTGCCAAATCATTAGACTTCATTGCAAGCGTTTTTTTTTTTTTTTTTTTTTTAGGTGACCGTTCAATGCATGCAAATGTCGCTCATGCATATGCATGCACTCCCATGCAGCAGCGAGACCAAAGGGAAGAAGAAGCCGTTTTGTATTATTGTATATCTTCTTCGTCAGCACTAATCAATAATTGCAATTCTAGCGCGTATAAACATTCCCTCAGTCACGCCTACATACATATAGGTGCCGACGTGATTTCAGCCTCGCCAGTATATGCATTAGCCATTCATCCATGTCTAGAACGACCCCTGGATGCAAAATCGCCACCCGTATGCGGCCCCCTGTCGATTAGCCATTGCGTGGAGCCGGAATGTAATAGACATCGTTCATCGTAGCCTCTATAGCTGACAGGATGGGAAGGGGGGAAGGAAGGGGGTGCAATACCTGGTTCAAGGTCCCTCACATCATCCCTCCATCCCTCACCCACGGAGGCATCAATCAATACGAATGGCACAAAGCACACTGTTCTCTGCGATCTGACTTTGTGATCACTCATGACCTCTGTGACCTCGGTGTCGGAATTACGCGGATGCCAAATGAGTTGTTCTTTTGTGTTTTGTCACATGTGCACAATGACGCATTGATCCCTTTCTCCATTAGCTCGTCTGATCAGGCTTCTTTTGATCACGTGAGACCCCTTTCCCCTCCCCGTTGTCCAACCTATACCTTTATGTATATATACACCCTTTTAGTCGCATTCTTTGTTTTAACGTTCCTCATCTTTCAACAGGGTTCCGATGGCGCAGCTTCCGTCAATAGTTCGCCGTTCCACAAAATTCTTGACACCAACAACCAAGCCGGTGGCGCCGCCAGTGACGACCTGCCGAACAATTTCGATGAACCCGATTACTTTGTCGGCGGTGAAAAACTCGGAAAACTGCAGTTCAATTTGTCGTACGACTTCCAGGAAACAACGTTGACTCTGCGTATAATACGCGCCGTGGATTTACCCGCGAAAGATTTCTCAGGAACGAGCGACCCTTACGTGAAAATTCTTCTGCTGCCGGACAAAAAGAGCAAGCTGACCACAAACATCAAACGCAGAAACCTGAACCCTCGCTGGAATGAGATCTTTGCCTTCGAAGGTACGTGCCCCCCTTCCCTCCTCGATAAACAGGACACGCCGTGACGACGCTATACGGGTAGCGGTGAGACGTCAAAGGGACGAGATGTGGCTGTGTTTGACCAAAACCCCGGTTCGTGCCACTGATGGCAGCGACGCACTTCCTTCTCCTCCCTCTTCCTCCTCCTCTTCCTCCTCCTGAGGAACATCTGCGTCTTTCGAGAATCACGGCGTCCGATGTGAACCCTAATTGTACCGATTACGTAATTTCGCACAACGCTTTGCTTGTGTCGTCGGGGCGCCCCGCACAACCTCCGATTGCAGCAGCGGCGAATCGATGCTCACTAATGACAGGACTTTTTTTCCCCCGCGTCGCTCGGCTGAGTGATTAGGGCTGAGGGCTGGTCCTACCTGTGAAACTACACCTAATTCGTCAGCCTCCTCCTCCCTCCTTAGCGTAAAACTCAAAGTCAGGTATAAATCAGGCTATTTTGTGTATGATTAAATGCGCGGAAACTACGGCTATTGGTACAGGCATGGGCAGGTAACTGACAATCATTCACACCTCTACGTGTGCATAGTATAGCTCACTAAACAGGTAGATAAGACTGCAAGGAAGTCACCCATATCCTGACTACTATAGTACCACAGCACCATCGTTTTATTCTGATTGCATCCTTGCAATCCACTTTCCTTGGTTGAGGCAACGAGGAGAATTAAACCCATTCCAGCCATTCTACTGTCATAATATCTCGTACCTGATTAGCACATCGGTGGAACCCCGTTGGCATGGTAACGGCCCAATTGCCAAGATTTGTGATCGAATCTATCATATGCAATACATCGCGCAATTAATCTCCAGATAGCTCGGCTTTTTCGTATGCAGCATATTGCGCATGCGCTGTGGTATGTTCCGGTTACTCGGGCAGTGACGCCGTTTGATGGGGTAAGCTAAGTTAATATTTGGTGCCTGCCATATGGTTTCAAATCTGGGATGTATTTTAAAGCCCTTATTAGCTGTAAATGAGGCTTCAATTGATGGGACAAATATTAGATGTCTGTGTCAATGTCATTTTTTTCAAATGGACGTCTGTGTAAGTATTCAGATCAACATGTTCAATGAATCTGCTCTGGAATGAATTATTGTGATGCACCGAGAAAATGCAGTCCTTAATTCTGGAGCAACCCAGTGAGCAATGGAATAGCTACGAATGGTGTCCGCTGAGTTACTCTGTGTTTAGCTGAAATGGAACACCTGCGACCGATTGTTGCGTCATCATAATAACTAGCATTGTGACATGCAATCTAGATTTTTCTCTCACGGAAGAAAACAGCTGTTACTGATCATTGAAGGAAGCTATGCATAAAACATTAAGTACAATTATCAGTGCCACGCGATGACAAAGAAGCAAAACTAACCTGCAGAAAACTGAAACGTCCTTGTGTCAATGTCATCATCAATGATGCACCGACACCTCTTCAGCCTGATTGTTTTGCCTATTTAAGAGGTGTGTCGATTTCACCGCTCGCCCCTTTGATGTCATCATCATCCTTTCTCTGCAAGATGTTTATCCATTCCTCTCTGCATCAACAATCTTTCCGATCCGATCTCCCCAACTGAGCCTTTCATTTTCCATTGCAGGGTTCGCCTACAGCAAGTTAATGAATCGCACTCTTTACATGCAAGTGCTCGACTACGACCGATTCAGCCGGGATGACCCAATTGGTGAGGTCTGCCTCCCGCTGTCTGACATCGACTTGGCCCAGAGCCAGACGATGTGGCGTAGTTTGTCTCCGTGCAAGGGGCATGCTGTGAGTGTTAATGTCTACTATCTGCTGCCGTTACCGTACATTTCAATGCTTGGTTGTAGCATTTGTGATTCACGCTGTTTCGTTTTGTCCTCATTTCTTTAGGCCGGTGGTGTAAGTATGCCCCACTAATGGTAACGCATGCCAATTGATGAATATATTATATACCCCTTTTTTCTCTTATGATGGTTTCATTACGAATGCGCGGAGATATAGCTTTTGTACACACCCTTCAATAAGTGATCTGATGCATGGCGTCTTGTATTCATAAATAAGGAACTCTTGTAATCCTGGTACTGGGTTCTTTGGTCGTCTATGGTCAACCTCTGCCGTCGCCGCCGTCCAATTAAGGCTACTTCGCACCCCCATTATTCATTATGTTTGCCCTCCTCGGCTTCATCCAACTCTGGCCTTGACCTTTTCGTGCCTCCGCCGAGGGCAATTAAGTTTTTGATTCCTTTTTTCAAGATAACAGGCGATGAATTCCTTCAGTCGCTCGTAGTGATGCCATGAAACAAACCCTCGGCGGTGGTCAAGGGTCCTGGTCAGGCTGCTTTGCGACCCTGACGAATGAGCTGCAATTATCTTGCTTTGCAGGGCAAACTGGGAGAGCTGCTCTTATCAATATGCTATCAGCCGAGTGACGGTCGAATCACCATCGTTATCATCAAGGCACGTGAATTAAAAGCAAAAGACATCAACGGCCTTTCGGGTAAATCCGTGTCGATGATTCACAACTCCGTCACACGTATGTCCATTTCAGACCCGTACGTCAAAGTGTGGATGTGCCACGAGGGTAAGAAAGTGGAGAAGAAAAAGACGACGATCAAAGAGAAGAATCTCAACCCGGTCTTCAACGAGTCTTTCATTTTCAACGTGCCCTACGAGAACATTCGTAAAACCACGCTTAGCATCTCCGTAATGGACTATGATCGGTTGGGTCGCAACGAGCTGATCGGCCAAGTGATTCTCGGCTCGAAGAGCGGTCCAATGGAAGTCAAACATTGGAACGAAATGTTCGCAAAAAGTCGACAACCGGTGGCGCAGTGGCACATCCTAAAGGACTTCAGCTGAATCTCTCTACCTGTCGATAAAAAATATGGAACTAGTCATTACAATGTCTTGAAACCAGCATTCCATCCAAGATGTATAACCCCTCAACGACATAATTCATCCATTATGTATACATCATTTTGATAATGCTATCGATGTCAAACTTAAAGACAACGATATTTTAATGCTTCTTTTGATTTCTGCTGGCTCAAAATAATTATATATTTAACATTATTATTATTTTTTTTTTTTGTGTGTGGTCAGATACAGTAACCACGGACACGAGATGGTATAAAGGCTTATATATCATAACGCAGCATCTGTTCATTTCGTTATTTTGATATTATTCGGTCTTTTCATGTGTTCTGTGTTGGTTGACGTAGAATGTTCGACAGTTTTTCGCAGCATGCTGCTAGACTGACCAATGACCTTTGACCCCGTTGCACTCCTGGTGAGGTTATACCACTTGAGTTTTGTGTTGTGATCAAATGCTGTACCGCACTGCTGCTGTTCTTAGGTAATACTGATCGTTCGTAGCAATGGCGGCCCACTCGTGTGCACAAGGAAACACAGCATAATTGGATGAAATCATATATGAGCTTTTCTTCGTTTATACCAGGGTGTGTGTTAGCTGCGAATAAATTATTTTGTTTAAAACAAGAATGATTAAAGTTTGTTATACGGCATGGTTTTGGGTTTCAATTTTCTCTGCTGCTGGATTACGCAATAGCTGGTTGTCGAAATGGACGACCAGTAAAGTGGCTCGGTGTATTCATGTATGCTAATGGAACGCAATGTTCAGGTCATTGTCTCGCTCGCTGGACAGCAGTGGGCAATGCTTGACCAGATGAACCCTCTTGCAATTCACATTCCGTCGCCTTACACCACATTGCAATCGATCGAACCATTAGACCAAGAGGACCTTTGAGTACCGGACCAGACGGACTGCCTCTCGGTTCCCCATGACGCCATCTTAGATTTCATAGTCACGTGATCCCGGTTGGTGGCGCGCTGATCGCCACATCGCTCAGCGCCTTTGTAAACAGTCATAAAATTGTCATCACCGAGACTGCTCGTCGAGCTTCAAGGACTTTTAAGGAAAGTAAAGCTCACCCTTACCAAGGTCTCGCAATCTATCGATCTCGTTAGCCCATAGCAGTGCACTCTCTTGTGCCTGTGGACGAAATGAAGGGAATGTTACGTCGCCGATCATTCACGACAACATAAAGTGAATTGCTCTCGGGAGCTATATGAGGCCCGAAAGGCAAACATTTCCCATTGATTAAATCTCCGTTTGGAGGGTTTGTTTAATTTGTGTCGACTGATCAGCAAGCGGGTGAAATCGACGCTCTTATTTTAATGCTGATTAAACTGTGTGTCTATTTCGTCGGTTAGATTGATTAACCAAGACAGCTCAGGCTCAACGGATCTCCAAAACACGCAATTCGCAAAGGACACCGTCCTCCTTGACCGCTGAGGTAATGGCTGACCGACGTAGAGAGAAAGTAAATAGCCAGCGGGCAGGTTCTAAGCAGTAGGCGTTCTGTGCTCGCCTCGTTGCATCAGAAGAGGGTTATACGTGAGGCCTCTGGAATCATTTCTGCTGTCGACAAAAGTGTATGAGCTGTGGTATATGCACAGGGAAAGGAGTTCATGAAGCATACTGATGGATATGCCGACCAGGGTGCTCTGTTCAATCACTGAGATTGAACAACGCTGATATCGAATGTGATGGATAGGAGACGAGGTCAACGCCCAATGAAATGTCACACTGAGATGATTTAATGTAGGATTCGCAATTACCTCTGAGGTTAATAATGTGTTCATCTGGTGAAATGCTTGATGTTTCACTCAGGACTTACTCTCTGTTGGTACCAGGGGTGTGTCCTCTATTCAGGTCACACTAACAGAGAGATAAGAGAGAGGCTCGTACAACAACACGCAGCCAATCAATGAGGGATTAACTCGGATCAACAGTGTGTGGATTGCATCTCTATTTCACAAGTGCCTGGAATTTAAAATGGGGAAATGATCTCGTGCCTGGATATCAAGAATCCAGGGTTGCACAGAAATGAAGATTCAACGATATATGTATGAAATCTACACCTTTATTTCTTTTCAAACGAGTAAATATGTATAAGAATGTCCAACATTATAACATTATTAGTGCATTCATCTCTCATACTGGAGGTGCGCATAGTCGCTAAAGACAAAAAAAAAAAGTTGAATATATCGAAAAAAAGGAGAGAAGTTAAAACATTTATTAGAAATCTCAATGAATACTAGATATGCTTTGTGCACTCCACAAAACCGAACCAAACATTGAAAGGGATTACATATTATACGAGTACTTAACAATACCTGAATTAGAAGGATTTTTTTTTGTTCGTTGAAGATACAAAATAACTTTAACAACATTTTTTAATCAAAAATTTAAAAACTTAACCTGATAACACTATGTTTTCTTTTCTTATCTTTAGACAGTAAAATTTTGGTTTATTTTACTTTTTATCGATACAGGTCGTGACTATAACAGTCTCGTGTTCAGGAATTCAAGGATTTTTCTACGCATGATTAATGGATATACTAAATACATATGTAGAGGTGCCACAAAAATAGGGTTTTTTTTGCTGAGTACGAAATGGTTAAAGTGGCTAATGTTCCAGAGAGCACACATCAATTAAAAAAAAAAAAAAAAAAAAAAAACAAGAAAGAAAAAAAAACAAGAGAATATTTAAACATTTTTAAAAACATGGAGCCGATGTTGAAATACAACCTTGATATAACACCGAGGTGTACACCTCTCTGCTACACTATGTACAACGTAGTGGTATGAGCGATAAAGGATGTCTATGAAAAATATCTCTTGCTTGTAGCACGTGACAAAATGCACTGTGTACAATGGAGCATGCACTCCGAGAGATGCTTCCGAGTTGCAGAGAAGGAAAGAAAGGGAATAATATATTTTTAGAAGGGGCTGGGGTAGGGAGGAGGATGGGCTGCTGCACAATAGTGCGAGTTCTTTGGGAAGAGCAACAGCTAAAAACTGCGCAATTTTTGAAACATTTATTTTGGGATTTCTTCTCAAAAGAAGAACGGCAGAAAGCAGGAAAGATGGACAAACAGGCAGTTGTTGTTGTCGCTCCTCTTCGGAACACTAGCTCATGTGACCAGGTCATGCTGCAATAGATGACATTGACACTCGATGAACACTGTCCATCTCACAAAACCACTTTCCACATTTTGCTTTTTTTTATGTTTTCTTTTCGTGGGATTTCATTTACACCCAATCGGCGGCTTTGCAATCAGGGTGCGTTAAACAGTCCGGGTTTGCGTTCTGGTTGGAATTTTCCGCCTTAGCAGAGATTTCACCATCCGAGTAAACTGAAATTTACGCTCGTTAATGTGAATTTCTAACTAATTTAAGGTAATCTCTGGTTAATTCGAGCAATAACCAAAACTGGTGACAGACGTTTTTAAGCGCGCTAATCAAAAACGAAAATTCCAAGCGAACTCAAGTAAATAAACTAAAAATAAAATCGCGGAAACGAAAAAAAAAAAAAAAAAAAAAAAAAAAAAAAAAAAAAAAAAATGAAACAAGGACAAAACAGCAGAATGTGGAAACGGATCAAAATGAAACAATATTTGATTCGAAATAAAATGAAAAGCCGTAACGTTATGACTTGAGCTGACCTCTTGCGTGGATGTCGTTTTTGTCGTTGTACGGACGCTGCTCTTCCATTTCGATCGCTTCGTGCTCTTTCTCGTGCTCCAGGCGTTCCCTCTCGCGCTGCTCAGCTTCCATGCGAGCATCCTCCGCGTCCAGGTCATCTTTGCAGAGATGATACACGATTCCAGCGCCATACGAATCGCCCAACACGTTGATGGAGGTACGAATGCGATCCCTGAAGGAAATCATAACGCACCCGGTTCGAAACCATCATAACGCACTCACAGCAGCCAATCCACAGCGACGATGAGCGAGATATCTTCGGTCGGCAAACCGACAGCGGTCAGCACGAGCAGCATAGTGACCAGTCCAGCGCTGGGCACACTGGCAGCACCAACGCTGGCCAGAGTAGCGGTCAAGCTAGAGGGAGATACAACGCGTGATTACCGCAGCACTGTGATGACATGAACAGCAATACCTGACCGTGATGACTTCACCAGCGTCGAGATGAATGCCGTTCATCTGAGCGATGAAGATGGCAGCGACTGCCTCATACAGAGCAGTGCCATCCATGTTGATGGTAGCTCCGACAGGCAGCACGAAGCGAGTAACACGCTTGTCAATGCCATTGTTCTCCTCGAGGTTCTTGAAGGTCAAAGGCAGTGTGGCAGTGCTGAATCAAGAGGTTCTGAGTGAGGAATCTGATATGAGCCTGAGATTCACCTGGAAGCCGTGCCAATGGCTGTGATCCACGCGGGCAGGAGTCCCTTGAAGAACTTTGCAGGGTTGCGGCGGGTGATGATCCAGAACATGAGAGACAGAGTGATGCAGGCGTGGATGAGCAGTCCTGTGATGACGGTCACCATGTACATGCCCAGCTGCTCGGCGGTGGTCGCCAGGTTCTCCAGGCTGAGGATCTTACCGGCGATTAAACACATGATGCCGAACGGCGAGTACCTGGCGAAGTGCGTTATGATTGAGAGATGCGTTATGATTGAAAGATGCGTTATGATTGAGAGATGCGTTATGATTGCACGTACCACATAATGACGTAGACGATGCGCATGACGATTTCGTTGAGGCAAGAGAAGAAGTCGATCATAACGCGCGCCTTTTCGCCCATCTGACCTATGATGATGCCGAACATGATGCAGAAGCCGATGATGCCTGAAAGCATGTGACGTCATCGGTTTGAAAGAGGCATGCATTGAGATGACCAACCCAACACGTTCATGCCGTCTTTGTAGGCGAGTTTACGCGTGGTGGCGCTGACCGCAGCGCCGGTCACGTTAGTCGCGTTGAGTCCCTCGGTGACCACAGAAGCCATTGTGGTTGCTGCCATGGTAGCGGTGCTGTTGCTAGGGGCAACAGTCGGGGGCACGATGCTGATCTCCTTAGGAACATAAACAGTGCCTTGATGCCGGAAACAAGCCTCCACCAAGTTCTCAGGAAACAGGTTCCTGCGGATAAGGAAAGAGAACGTCGTCTTAATCATTCAATATTCACGAGGAGGGAAGTTTGCACGCATACCTAATGAGGTCCAGAATGGCGTCGGCCGAGGACACCTTCTCGGACGAAGCCCCGGAGCCGAGTTCTCCTTTGATCGAGGGGTCGCCAGGGTGGATAGCCAGCACGCAAAAGATGCCCACGATGGCCGCCAGGATGGTGGTGCTGAAGTAATAGATGAGTGCACGCGAACCCATGCGGCCAGAGGCCTTGGCATCCAGGGCAGCGAGACCTAGGGAGGAAAATGAGATGGGCAACCCTGGCTTTGAGCTTACCTGAGATGAGGGATGATACGATGAGGGGCAGGATGAGCATCTTCAGCATTCGCATGAGGACGTCGCCGGGGAACGAGATTAACTCGACCACCTCGCTGCTCGGGTTCGTCAGGCGCAGACAGAAGCCGAGGATGACGCCGAAGATGACGCCGAGCACTGTGAGCACTAGCAACAAGTTCTTGACCACCCATTTCCCGAACTGGAAGAAAGGATTTCATTTCGTCAACTTATCTCGTTACATTAAAAAGTGAATGTTGAATTTACTGTGTTGCTTCGTGTAAGTACTTCTGTATTGATCATGCATAAGTCGAGAAGGATTCAATGACATCGATTATACATTAAGCAGAATTTTGCTGTACACCTGTACATATCCGCATCTGCGTTTACATTATAGCAATCAATTGACACCTGCCTACGCCCGGGATTCAAGCGATTAAGTTCACGATGCTCGGAACCAGATAGCGCCCGCGTAATATGTATATTATAACTACATGCATATTCAGCAGGCAGGGAAACACTCTTATATAGTGTTCCCTAATTATCAATAATTATTCACTGCATTGAAACTTTATGAAATACAAATATTAATTTTAAAAGGTTTCGAATTTCGATCGAGCGAATACACAGAGCAAAATCAATGCAATTCGGATTTAAATAAACGCTGAGAGTGGGAGGAGGAGGCAGTGTGTCTGCAAGCGACGAATCCCAAAAGTAAGAAGGTTAATGGTTTGCCATGATGCAGGGGCAGCCTTACGTGTACCTACAATGTGTTGTGCATTTCAGTAGCCGTGGTCGTTTGGGAAACAAGCTAAATTAGTTACAGCGATGAATGCATGCAATTCGTTGAGTCACGTGGAAAGGCGATAACCAAAATGTTCCGTGGGTGGGCGATATTGATAAATGATTACAAGTAAGAATATCTGTAATTCCTGCGCATCTTTGTTTCCTCACCGACGTTGCTTTGGTTTGCGAGTATTCGAGGCACTGAATGCAGTACTCGTTATCGTCGTTGTAGACGCGACAAGGGTGGAAGCCTGACCTGAAAGCGTCGCTGCTGCAAAGCAGGAAAACCAGACTCAGCCGAGATGAGAGTGTAGTGCGATATAATGACCTCTGAACTGAGGTCAGAGCCGCATTAATTTAACCTTAACAATCTGCTTTGAAGTGCGTGTAAGCAGAATGCCATGAGCACATCAATGGCGACCATGAGAGGCCACGTGTCGACGTGTAGTCTTCGGGATTTCCACCACTGTTAGAGTTAGCAAAATACACAAGATATACTCTTTCATGTGGGATACAAAATATCTGGAAGTGTCCCTGAGCTCAAGTACGAGTTGATAAAAACACTTGTTATGCTTGTCCTGTTTAATGTTTACACAACTTCGCACCTTGTATCGCAAACAGTAAGGAAAATACACTGTCAGGCTGAAAACATTCCCAGCAGATGTCATCCAGCCGTGTCATCTATCACTAAGGGCGTGGCTACTCTACAAGCTATGTCCCAGGGAACGAAGAAGTGTCAATTTCGTCGCATGATCTCACGACAGGGCCTCCGTATTCGTTTGTCTGGTAATCAAAAGTATTAGTAACCTCAAACCACATATTGTGTATTTGTATCATTCCTATATGAAATACAGGAAAACATAGGAATGAAGAGAGGAAGCCAAGTGTATGTAATGGACATATTGTAGCGGCAAGGCGAGGCATCAAAAGTGCGGAGAATGCGCTATCCTCGGTCGTGTTCATCTCATCTCCTGAGATCTGATTCGACCAGAGGGGCTTCCTCTAGCGTCGAGGGGTGAGGGAACGCAACCTCGACACGTATGACATCAACCATTTTATATTTTACTTGAGTAAATAAGTAACTGACATTGACACCTGTTTACGAGGCCCCAGGAAGCATGTGAATCAACCTCATGAGCGCCTTTAAACATGCTCTACAAAGTACACAACAGAGAATAAAAATTGGGCTCACTCCAACACAGCAGGCCACGGCCCGGTTTCCGTGCGTTCGAGATCGACTGCCACCGTCCTCCATCATTGGTTCAGATGCGTGTGGGTCTTTATCCATTTTGTTATCTGAAAAGGAAGAATGAGACGAACCATGACTTCAGTAAGCTTCAAAGGACCTTTTCAATGAGCAATCAATTCCATGTTTGTGTGTGTGTGTGCGTGTGTGTGGATTCATTGAATGATAAAAGGCGAGGGACAATAATTGTGAAAAAGACCATTGATTGAGAATACGCCGATGCTGAAAGGTACGGTGACAGGATTGCGTCACTTTAGCGTGTCTCCCCCACCGAACTCAGTTCATGGAGTGGATAACTTGAGAAGAAGTGGAGTGGTCGGTTCATGAGCATAGATCTCTCAGACTACGCTTGCGGCGGCCATGATGGATGATCTTGCACACGAAGCATAATATTTCAGCGCCTTAAATTGCATGTTACCGGAAACTGAGCGGTCACTGATGGACATACGAGGATAGGTAAACAATTAAGTATGCAGAGTTATAGAGAGACCTACGCTCTCACGCATGTAATAACAATCCGACATCCCTGGGAGTGACCCCCCCTCCCCGAACCCCTTCTCGCATTCTCATTTTATCTCGCAATCAAACATGCACGGTCCGTGTGACAACCACCGAAAACTAATTGGTTTCATTCGCTGGTCGAACCCGAGATGCAGCGAAGAGATTTCTCATACGACACGACACGAAACGATACGACACGAGACGTCGATGTCATCTCATCATACAGAAAACCATTGCATGTCGACCTGTGATAATGTCGACATCGACGGGGTTAGCGACCTGCGAAGCGAAGCAAATGAGCAATGAGATGAAATAAGCATTCCTCGCTACACGTCGTTCCAGTGGCGGAGGGAAAACGCAGTTTGCGCCAGGCAACAGATGCAATTCTGGACTTTGGTCTGACTGCGACTCTGAGAGATGCGATGTTCAAGTGGATTAAAAGAAAATTACTGCAGATAAACTGTGTGACTGTTCCGCTGTGGTTGATCAGCGAGCGGTGCCTCCTGGCCTCACAGAGGTGAATTAGCTATCAATACAGGCACCACAGCAATTATTGTTATCTCTCAGAAGCAAAACTAAAGTAAAACATGTATGCATTATATTTAATAAGGATAACATCAGTGAACATCTGCATTTAACTGAGTTATTTTCGTCGAAACTTGAGCAGCGGATAGGCTCGCGAAGGAGCCCAATTTACGAAGTTTCCGCTCGGGCGACAGCAACAGATCGTCGTGAAGCGAGTGAAGTAACGGGAGAACAAACATCTGGACGAATTCACTGAACAAACAACGATCAGAAGAACGCCCCTTAGATTATCGTTTATCGATAACATCGTTCCCACAATCGTGCATGTTGATGCTATTGCGTAAACTAAGCACTTGCTAATGAGCCTCATTTGAAATAGGCCGATTTCAATGTATTACCGAGGCTATTACAGCCGTGACAGCGGGAGCTGTAACACTGGATGTACATGACATGTGCTTCACATGTTGCCCTGCGTGGGATGCAGGTCTCGGACTCGGGGGTCTTGCAAGCAACACAATAGCTTCAAGGCGACCAACAGTCCATTACGGAGGTTTGCTTAACGCGGTGTTGGATTTCCACGGCGGGCAGCGAACTGACTGCAACCAGCGTTTTCACTTGACACAGAAGCCACCGATGAACCGCGTAACCCGAGACCGTGGTGAACCTTTGACCTTCGTTTATTTCATGACGCGGTCAGCAAATCCCGGATCGGTGATGTGATGGGCAGTGCGAATAGAAGCGAGGGATATTGCGCTGTGTGGGGAAAGGGAGCTTTGTCCTTCTCGCAAGTGATCCTCACATGCATCATCCTCCGTGATGGAAGGATGGCCTCCGAACCACCTGCTGAAGCCATTGGCGGATGAATTACGCTGATTACATAAGCAGAACGCGTGTCTGGTTATAATGGACGACGGACCGTCAAGTTAAGAAGTGTTTAACAGCGCGAGGCACGCTTAATATCCAGGGCATGAAAAGAGCTCAACACTTCTCGTAACCTGTAAAACGGCGACAAATCTACAAATTCAATGACGATCGACATCTCGTGGTCAGATTACGTCACGCTAATGACTCGCTGTTATCTGCCCTTGCGTGAGGAGGTAGGAAGTTACGCCCGCGAGGTTAAGGTGGGCGGTTCAGATAACAGCTCAAGACCACGGCCCTGGGGGGCCCGCGATCGCCCCAAAGTTACAAGCAAACGCAGCAATGTCATTCGTCCAGCGAAGGAAAGGGTTTGTAAATAAGTGCTGATTTTTAATTTTGCTTTGCAGTATGCGTATAACCCGCAGAATGCACTCACCGAGTTAAGGGCAAAGTAGAAGTAGGTTACTCCAAATAGTGACACACCGAGCAATGTCAACAGTTCCCTTCGCTCATATCCACACTCCGCAATATCCTCTCCGCTCTCTGCCGCTTCTCGCTCTCACGATTGACGCGCTCTGTGAACGCCGTTCGACGCTGGCCTCAAAGTTTTTGTCGACGATTGCCGTCTGTCGGCTGAGCTACGGAGACCACGCCCTCCTCCCTGGCCTGCCTGTCACTGTATATGATGTACTATTAAGTGTAACAAGGGAAGCGTTCTCAGTACTACACTGGTGCACTGTATATACGCATGAATGGCATGCGTATTATTATTATTATTATTATTATTATTATTATTATTATTATTATAATCGTGCTGTTTAGTAGATGTAATGTACGTAATACTGTAATTATATTATGATAATTATCATGATGTTAGAATTATCATTACTGTTGATGCTACTGTGATCACGTGGTGTTTAATTTTAAATTTATTAATTAATATGACACAGATCACCAATCAGTCAAATTACCTGTCCAAGGTATTATAAGAGCAATTTGAAGGTTGTCCGCTTTAGTGTGGCTTCTGATAACGAACCTCTGCTATATCTTGCAATAACACTTTCCTTCGAACCTTAAAATAGCGACCTAAATAGTTTAATACCTTTGAAACGCCAGCCACAAACTTCAAAGGGGTTTTATGCTCTTAAACGACTCCAAATTATTAAGCTAACCAAACACGTGACCTCCAATGCTTCTATGCACAGGTCATTCATAAGTCTGCTGGTATTATGAGAACCAAGGAAAGTTAATGCACCGTATGTAGGTCTGTACTGTACAGCACACCTTTAATTAAGGCATCTGTCTCTAGTCACGGGTTTACACTGCGAGGGGTGTGATGCAATTTTACGCATGGCTTGTCTACTTAAAAGCTAAAACTGCTTGCTATTCATTAAGTTTCTCGCATGCATTCTAGGCATGTGGTAGCAAAACTATAAATATTTGTTACATATCAATCACTGACTTTTGAAACTTAAAGTTACATAGCTGTATAGAGAACAACTGCAATATTCATTCAACGCATAACGTTATATTCTAATGCGCTTATGAGGTTACATAATCGACGTCAAGATGAAGACCATAACTGAAGCTCTCAGACAACGCAATGGCAGATAGCTCTTGTACTCTGCGTAATTCTGTGCCTGCATTGTAATGGGGTCGCATGTCCCGTGTTTTGGGTCAATATTGCTGAAGAGTCGGGAAGAAGCAGGAAGCAATAGGTGAAGGGGGAAGGGGGGCGGGGGGGAGGACGAACCCTCGTTGAGGCTAATCCCCCGCAGGTAACATTCTTCGTGGCATTTGCAGAACATCAGGTCCACGTGGAATCAGCCGAAACGCCTCGCATCGCAGACGGCGCAAACAGCGTCGCTTTGATGCGATTGCGACGCAGTGTTGCGCCCTCGACATCGACGCTGATGTCATTTGCACACCGTGGCCGTCGGAGGAGACTCAGCGGCAAGGTCTCCCGGGCACACATAATTATTACCATGCACTCAATGCCGGCGACCGGGCGTCAATTGCGCATGCGTGTGTGCACCAATGTTGAGCATCTCTGGATCAACCAATCAGAATCACGAGTAAAATCAACATTTTAACTCAAACGCAAAGTTTAATTGGATGTTAGCGTACAGCGCATAATGTGCGGATGTTATTAGGTTGAGACACAGGTGCGTGGGGCAGGTGCTATAATGTACGCCTATTACATAACAATGCATTTATGATGTGCCATATATCACGATGCTGCACTCATTGTCCGTCAGGTCACTTAGTATTACAGAACACAATTGCGCCCATCTCTACTTGTTATTATATCCGAGTTTCAATTGCACGCAATGGAAGCAACACATGTTCACAAAGTAGACAGCGGCGCCCTTTAGAATAAAGCAACGGAGTCGGTGCATTGGGCTTAAGGCTTATATGCAGAAGATACAGGATGCAAAGGCTGAGGTCCATTGTGCCAGGAAGTCTAATGCTGGCGTATACCAAAGACACTGAAGACCACTCGCAATTCCCTCCATGCATTGATTCAATTGCACCCCACATAAGGCACCGCATCTACGTGAAGGGCTCACCCCGAAGCCAGTGTTAAGATACCCTATACTTCCCTTTCCTTATGTCTGTCATAAAATTCTAGAAAGACGAAGACGAGTGAAAGATTAATACCGCCGCTTTCTTGATGGTAAGATTGCGTGATGTGCTTCGGCTGACTATAGGAACATGCTCTGACTTTGTGGTATACCCGCAGGAAGCGGTACGAAATTGCCAGAGCGTATATGCATGTATCTTTGGTACCACCCTGTAGATGAGATTTTGGTGTCTGCAATATTCATTACAAGTAAGTGTAGCATTTATCGATCATAACTCTCAGACAATGAACCGAGGCGGTCTAGCAAGAGGAGGCAATTCATTCATAGAAACGAAAAGGATTCTCATCACAAACACTTTATTCCTTCCACACGAGAACCGCATCTATCAGACGGAGATCAAGTTCTCGCGAATAATGGCGACAGTGAGAAGGGGTGACAATCCCGCGTCCAGCACCCCTGGGAAGGCAGAGGGGTGAAAGGGAAGCGAATGCCGCCCGTGGATCACACGTGCTTACTCGCAAACCTCGCAGATTGCGAACCCCCAAAATGGAACCGTCAGCATATATATATCTGATATCGCACATATCGCATGCTGCACGTACACGTTTCCATGATTGGCAAATCCTGATATTTTTAAAACACATTAGCTACTTGCACTTTGAGTAGCTTTTAGCTGAGGTGGGGGTCGTCGCTTCCAATGAAAGACGAATGTCGGCGGAGGCACACCTTACTGCGTCCAATTAGCGACGCAGGTGATGATGCCCTAGTGGATCAGCCTTCTTCCTCTTCCTCTTCATCTGGGTACTGTAATCGATTACCGAGAAGTCCTCCAAGATGATCCTGTTATTCATTGCAATGTGCTTTGCAGCCATTGCTAGCATTGTGTTTCTTCTCAATAGAAGGCGGAGATGTAAGCGGAGATTCTGATGCGACCCTGGATTTCAGCGAGGGATTTCTTCGCTGAAACACAGGATTACTACGGAATAGAGGACTGAAGGAAGGACGGAATAGAGGGTTGAAGGGAGGGGGTGAAGGGGTGATTCAGTCCGCGATGGGCTGTGGCAATTAATCATTGCTTCTTCTATCACAATGATGATAAGAATGCACGTTATTGCGTCCGTCTGTTGGCGGGTTATGTTGCGGTGCAATGTTTCGTCAAACGAAATTATAATTGGGCGCCGCTTCCGACACTATCTAAGGACAACAGTCCTCAAACCGCCAGCTTTGAACACCCGCATTGAGTGCGCGGTATGAGATAAAAGAATAGCATAACAACGGAATCAATTACTGGCGAAGTTCAGTTATATAGCCACTGTAATGGCGATAATCGGAGTGACTTCCGGAGTTCCGCTATTATCTGCACACGCCTCATCGCACGTCAATTATGCAATTCGCGTACACGTTGTACAATGCACGATCATTACGTAATACAGGAGATACCATATAAAGATTATTAAACACACGCGTGTCCAGTTTAAGGAAGTGGTCTCAGCGAAGATCATTTCCTTGGACGAAACAAAAGCATCCGTGCCTGGATAGGCGGACGCCAAAGAACAATATCTGCATCCACATAAAAGTTGCACCAAGCAAAAGAACAAGGTTCCTTAATCCCCGCTGAAGTCACATTCATTATTCAAGCATGCTTAAGGAAGGGGAAGAGTCTGCAGTGTAGAAAGAGGAGGAGGAGGAGGAGGAGGAAGAGGAGGAGGAAGAGGAGGAGGAATTAAGGGCTGACAAGGAAGTGCAGGGCCCCTGGGCAGAGTTGCACCGGGGCGCAGGTATAGTGCAATGCTTTGTGGTAATCAGTAGTCTCATCAGCTGAAGTGATGCCTCGTTAAGGTTCCTAGCACTTGTGAAGGCAGACACCACTCGCTAATTAATTCCGTATTAAGTGTCGCATCCTCGGGTGACGTAGAGCCTCTATGTAGACATGATATCAAAGGAGTCTCCCGATGCACCCCACTAGAGAGAGGCATTGGTTGGTGGTGGTGATATATAGAGAGGCGAAGAGGAGGAGAAAGAGGAGCTGGAAGGGGCGGGGAGGAGGAGAGGGAAACGCCATTTTCAAAATGATACATCATGCATGAAGGTCAAGACTCTAGAGTGATGCCAACAACTGGCTTGCAGCAACACAGAGCATCCACCTAATGAATGGTCAGACAACGCTCTTTCTTTGTGCAATATGGAGCCTCAACCTGTTGGATTGTCTTCCCATCCAAACGAATATTGCGCCCTTATATTAATGCCCTCCAGAGGAGTCCCTTTGTAGCACGATGCCATCGCTGCTTATTCTTCTTGGGCCACACGTTTTTGCCCGAGTCGACCCAACAATCGGCTTTCAGTGCAACCAAGAAAAAGAAAAAGGGCCTGGAATTATGGATGGGCATACTCATGAATATTCATAGCGCGCACTGCGAAGGTGCGAAGCGGGTGCGTACTCCGTCAATATTGCTGCTGAAGAGCGCTTTTTGTTGACACGCAACGAGCTCTGTCTTGATGCTCAAGTGAATCGCAAATAATTCTTCCTGAAAGCCCAGGAAGTCAGTGGTTATGTTGCGTTGTGGGCGATTCGCTCGAAAACCCCAAACTTGGTGGTCTGGGATAGAATCGATCAACGATGCTCCGATCAAGAATAATATCTCACTGTTAATGCACGTCACCCGTCGATCGCATATTGATCACTTGTAGCGCGTCACTATACAGACTTACAGCTATAAAACGTTTTACGAGTACCTGGTATGTGATCCGTGGTCGACCTACTCCAAGTGATGCGACTATACCCGCCGCAAGGACGTATTGCAAAAGCGAATGTCGCGCTTGGGGGTAATGCAAGTGCGCGCGCATTCACCCTGCATGTGCTTTGAGCATGCGCATGCAGTGCGGATTATAGGGTGAATGCACGGATGAGGTGAGGCACGCGCCCTGGGCGATCAAAACGTACGATGCAATATAGCGGCCAATTGTTCATTACAGGAGAAAACTGAGATTGCGCGCGCACGACCCGAGGCCATACTCAGATGCAGTGTGTGGACATTACGAGGTGCATATACAGATGAAGTAAATCCACACACATTCATCAGTGCTTCCCTGGGGGCACCTAATGATGCCAACTAGTAGAGGACAAGTCTTGTGATAAACAGCTCAATGGACAATGCTAATGACGTCTAACGTAAACAAGAAGCGTGCATTAGGATCATGGCTGGCTTATCATAGAGACCCTTGCTCCTAGCTGCACGCAGGGGAACGCAATCGTATGGAGATTTACGCGCAGAATCCATGCCATTCTCTAATACAATGCAGTGACACACCGACGACTGAGATGAATCGCACGATTCGCGCGCGATTCATCACGTGATCTTGTTGCGTATGCGCAGGAGGGGTAGGGGGTGTTGCAATCGCGTAATGGCTTCTTCCTGCGATGGATGCGAGACACCTGCTTCCCAGATTGCATGAGACTGAGATAAGTCGCTCGCAATTCCCAGAGAGCTTCATTCCGGGTGCGTTTAAGTGTGATTGAAACTTATTGAAATTGAAGCTATGTCTTTTTTGCGTGTTTCATATAGTTATACAAACGTCCTTTCTCTTGTCATCAAAGTGACATAGCGCCGTGAGATGAGCCCTGGTGTAACGAATGCTTTGTGGTCTCCAAGTACACGAGTGCAACAATATCGTGACCTTGATTGCAAGCAACGTGCATTGTTGTGCGCTTGTCCACAATATGTCCATTTTGACAAGCGGTCACCCCGCCAGCATATGTTACACGCTAACATTCAATTAACCTTTTCGTGCGCTCTCCACCTATTGCCATTTCCAGGGTATCGGTACCTGTCCTCATCAAAGGAAGTCACCTGATCATCCAGGCACTAGGCCGCCCACGTTTTTCAGGAGACACTCGCCGAAATTGCATTGATTCTTGCGCCAGCTTACGGCCATCTACCCCAAGTGCGTTAAAAGTCTCCTATGCTTAACTCGGAGAGTATAGAGTTTGATGGGAGAGCAGTCCCGACCGCTGCTACTACTACCGGCACTCTGTTCAATTGCCAAGCTATTACTCGAGTGTGGCGTCGGGGTACACGGAGACCTCATAGCTACATTTTGTTTGGTCGATTTTCAGGTTTGTTGATTACTGCGCACTTGTTAATGCTTTTGAAAATGTCGATGATGTGTCGATTTCGAAAGAGAGGTCGTGATTTGTGGACACAATAGCATTGCTTTATCAATATCACCGTAGCCCTGTGCTTAAATAAGTAGTTTTGTACTTTGGTATATATTTGTGATCCTATAAATAATATATAATGTATATATAATATTATAGGTATACATTATTAATGACAAGTGTGTCCTTTATATATTTATATGTACCAAGTGTCAATAAAACATGCAAGGCAATGGATAACGCCTCTTTTCCCATGAAACACACACACACACATGTAGCCTACAATAAATACATAATTGAATACTCTGGCCTTTAATAGTACTACATCGCATATACTACGTTCGCCACAGACGCGCCCATTTTTGCAATCGTTGCAACCGCATTGAATCAATGCCTCTTTGCTTTGCATATTAATACTCGTATTATGTTCCGATTTGGAATTTATTGAGCGTTGTTGCCGAGATAAATGAGCTTTGAATGGTGCATGATAGCAGGAAATGTCATGTAATTATGCCATAGATCACACTGTCCTCGCTACACAACCGAGTGTCATTATAGCTCTACTGTACGTCCTGCACATTAGGATACCTATACGACAAGCTCATGCACCAAAGCACACACCTGCACACTCCATGTTGAAGCGATGCCATCAGTGTAATCATATCACACCGATCGTACGGTGTTGTAATGGCTCCCAGTGCTCTTGCCTCGATCTATAGGCAGAGCCAGAGATTAAAGGAAAGTGAGCATCCTTCGTGTCTGGGTTGCAGGACTTCCTCCAGCGGAGAGATTCACTTAGCGTCGACCTCTGAGGTCGTGGCTTTTAGAACACCTCCAATCAGGGCTTTTACGAGCCCTCACCTGCCCATATGACAGACAGGAAGGAGGGTAGGGGGTGGGTGAAGCGGAAGTGCAGAGATCCATACAGGGCACATCGATGTTGCATGCTATAAAATTCCTCCAAGAGAAGAACCCTTTGATTTCCAACATGGCAGGATGTAGAAATTCAATTTCTCGATAATAAATGGAAAAAAAAAAAACGAAAAAAAAAAAAAAAAAAAAAATATACCTGTCATCTCAACAATACGTTCACCGGTCGAAGGTATAGTTATACGGTGAGTTTGTTGTGTTCCCTCTCCTCGTTGTCATGAATAATTTAAGCAAATTTTTATGATTGTTGTTTGGTGAGTGGAAGGAGGCGTTGGCGGATTAAGGAATCTAGGTCCTCGCTCTTGTCCCTCTTTGCATCAATGCATTGTGTGTGCAATCCATATTTCAGCGCATTCTATGCTCAGTGAACAAACAAGGAAGAAAAGGGAAACTGATCAGCAATTCTTGCGCAATTCACAAATCGCAGCGAAACGTACGAGCAGAGATACTCCATTTGATTGAGCATCTTTGATGCGAAGTTTCAGACGCATAAACAAGTACATCACTGCTTCATTATACGAACTTTACGTTTAGTATATTATATGTTCTCAATGTTCACTTTATGGAGGCAAATTCACGCACACAGGTCTATACTAAACACACACACGTAACCAAGCGATGGTTACCGTAGGTGCGTGGGGCTATGGTTAGCAGCACACCTGCAATCACCTGTTCCACCGTGCATCACTCACAGCGGGACAAACGCCAAGTTCTTAACCTCTGGCGGGTGTGTCGTGGATATCCATTTCCCGATTCACAGAGTTTCACTGGCCGTCGATTAAGTCATTAACGCACAGAAAGCGGGGCGTAACGTAACGTGTTGAGCAGCCATCAATTTCATTGGGCAGATATATGAAGCATTTCTCCATTCATCGCAATAGTTGTCACATAAAAATGCAGTTGATGTACAAATGTTTTCTTGTCGTAGATTTTACTAAGTTTTACATAAGTATACTGAATAAATTCGTAACTTTCCCATCCTTTGTGATTTATATAGTGGCAAATGATTTTTGAATTGGAGACACCAGTAAAAGATGAACCATTGATTTACTCCTGAATTAACCAAAGTTGGCAGCTGCTTTTCAGTCTATTGTAGCACGTATTAGGGATGATTCTATACGCAGTATCTAATCTATTGTATTAAATGTGTGTACATATATGATGTATGTGCATGCATAGTACTTGTGTGAGGCAGTGCGCAACGCAATCGTTGCAAAACTATCGACCTTATACTTATGAAAATGATACTTTTTGTGTACTGACATGGCAACGCATGCCTCTCACAAGTTCTCACGACTAAGTGAGGATATTGGAGACAATTATGTCATCCTAATGCCTGCAACAAAATCACTCGCATTATTTTAATCTGGCTCGGAAATGCCAAACATATTGTAATAAGTTTGGGATATAATTGCGACATGTTTATAGCACATAATTCGTACTAAAGGTTTGTTAATCCAATTATACACTTGAAGTTTTGTTCAACAATATTCTCCAAATTGGGGAAACTTTGTAAACTTCTGGCGAGATCAGCTGTCAAACAGAAACAAAATCTGGATGAATTAGAGATCCCGGGAATTACATTACGATCGAAATTACCCACTGAACAATTTGAAGCTTGATTTCACTAGAAACTAGTAGATGTAGTGCCTGTGTTTCACTCTTGTTTACCAGGTGAAATCTTGCTTCGGTCGATAACCTGGATAGCTAAACTTGTCTTCAGCTGACCTCTATTTCGCTTCGCTTAGACCGTAGTGTTCGTGCTTTCCGAGCAAAATTTTATGCTTTATAGTGTCAAAAGCCTTGGACAGATCGATGAATACACCCATCACATTATTATGTCACAAACAGATGTTTTTCTTTGAGATCTGCAACATGCGAAAAAATGCCATCGAAGCAGAGTATCTTTTCCGAGAAGCAAATTGTGATTGTGAGAGGGTATTATGTAATTCAAGAAAGAACACAATTATGTTGTAGATAGTCCTCTCGCACACTTATGACAGACATGGCAAGACTGATATTGGTCTGAAGTTAGTAAGATTATTGACATTCCCTTTTCTTGGAAATTGGTACAACGCGAGCACGTTTGAGTTCATTCGGTACAATTCCTTGACCTAATGAGAGGTTCACAACAAAAGAAAGAGGTCTTACAAGATGTCCACTTATCACCTTGACCATCGATGGGGTCAAACCACCATGAGTTGATTACTGAAAGTGATCTTTTATTAATTACCATCTTGTTCTCGCATTAATAAAGCCATCAAAAAATACAAACACCTTTCACTTTACTACTAAACATCCTCAAATTACTGATTCAGCTGCGACGTAGCGAATATCACTGCACCCCTGGACCTCCTACACCAGGATTGAATTATCTACGAGCCATAAAGAAATACTCGAGCTGGTCATCTTGGTTTGTAAGCCTTATAAGATCTTAGATGCAGTGATTGAATTCAAGGTCAGAGTGAAATATCTTCGGGGTCAAAGTCGTGACACACAAAGGGCAAATCAAAGGACGAACTCACACGTAACCGGAGCCACGTCGACATGATATTGGATTAATTTCGAATGAAAATATCATCACCGGTTCATTAACCTCTGAGCGGTTGTCATGGCAACCATCGACGTGTTCCGTGTCGTTCAATTTCTGGTCGAATTGAATTGTCCTGGAAAATCAGAGTAATCCAAGCGCTGATCATCAAAAATATTGATGCGCACGAGGGTTCAATCCATGTACACAGTGATTCAAAAGATCATCGCAAGGTTGTCACTGTCTAAACCTCCCGACATCGCCATCAAATTGAATGGAAAAGTGGGTAACTCAAGGTACGTAATCAAAAGATAGGATTCTTAATGTTGATGATACAAGGGAAGCTTACAATAGCTGCTCTCTTATATAATATCTAATTGTTGTCTCCTACCCATCGTATGAACAGGTTAGGTCAGGTTCGAGTTATATATAATACATTCCTTTATAGGACTGGCCTTCAGATTGGACACGTAGCGAATTTCGCGTCAAGGAAGTCCAGAATTCTCCAGATGGTCCTTCGACTGGATCCACAGGGTACGGCATCGTATCATTCATCATCCGAACCACGTGGGTATCCGCAATGCGATCTTTCTGACGTCATCACTCCGTCTCCGCTCTGCTTCACTTGCTCGAAACGGGCTTTTTGATCTCCCAAGGTCATACAACATGAAGAGGGAGGGGGGAGAAACTTAGCCATCTTGTACGACACATTGCTGAATACAGTCTGATACGGGGGCGTTATGAATGAATTGTGATCCAATGATAGTGAGTCGCCGAACGTTATGATTCATTCATAGCGTTATGATTTTGCAATATCGTTCTTGTGGCTCAACGTGGCGGGAAACGTGGAGGACAGTTTTATCTTGGAATTAATCCATTTCACTCGTGCGTAGACTACGTGCAATGATGCTCACAATGATTTGTCTTCTCTCTTGCTTCACGGTCTGCCTACTAGTTCATGTAGGTTTACTTCGAGTCCCATAATTACCGTATAGGCAGTCCTTGCATCACATGTGTCTGCTATTCAACAACTGGAGACTAGTTCAATCCGAATAGCTCAGTCGGTTTGCCCGGCTAACTGAAATCCTATGCCACGTGCGTTTATGATTGTGAATTATAATTGTAATCCGTTATAATTGTAATTCTTCGGTGACTCTGCAGTGCTGCTTAACTGCGTAACAAGGCCGGGCGCTGTGTACTACTGTCTATGGTGGTATGCGAACGAAACGGATATCGGTGGTGACATACATCGAACGCATGCACTCGTTGTAATTGATGAAATCGCGCATATTAATAATACTAATAATAATATAATAATATATAATATATAATAATATTAATAATACTAAACAGCAACAGAAACTATACTCGTCCTGAACAGTTTATAGAG
Organism: Capitella teleta; assembly: GCA_000328365.1. NCBI lineage: Eukaryota > Metazoa > Annelida > Polychaeta > Capitellidae > Capitella > Capitella teleta. The sequence continues at coordinate 320,985 of KB310543.1, forward strand.
TAATGCAAACTAAATTAAAATTATCGAGGGTGATAAATTCAGTGACCCAATTATGTTGAAAAATCCCTCAAAACGGGGCACTATCACAAATGCGTTATCACATTTGGTGCCTACACATGAGAGCATCTTTTATCTCATCTGCTTTGTGGTATCTACGCCTCCAGTATTCAACATGAGGACGGCTTCAGATTTAAGCTGGAGCAAGATAGAGGAGTCTGCAGTTAGCGTCACTGAATCGGATTCTGTGAGTGTTGGAAACCGAGGACGTCCTCGTTTGCGGAATGTCCTCGCTTTGTGGTTGATGTGTACTCGTTGTACCCTGGCGTTTGCAAACATGGTGAGCACGTTGAACAAAATCTCAGAGCTAATCTCCGACGGTGGACTCCTTCGCCGGGGGGCGTGTCCCGTGCCCTCCTTCTGAAATACCGGAGCTCTAATTACCGTATGATCACTTTCGCGCGCCACTCATCAAGAGCGCGCCAGACATATCTCGGCAGTCGCCAGGGACGTAAAATGAGGATAAATGATCGTTTACAAGCGAAGCAAATCAATCTCTCTTCCCCCGGTTCATGTTCTTATATTTTTTTCTTTCTTTAACTTCTTTAAAGGTTTTTCAAGAAGCCATATCCCCGATGTTCTTAAAATTTAGTGGTTTGAAAAGCTTGCAGTAAAAACCAGCGTTTATCACATCTTCAAAAAGGCATGAAGATTAAATTTCACGGGGAGGTCAGTTCTACTCGAAAGGCGACTCCGCTTCGCCAGCCACTCATCATAATTCCTCGTAACGACACTTAACACCTTGACATGGCACCGTAAATCAAGTGCATTATGACCGAGCACGATCAGACAGACCTTGTGCAGTTTGATGCAACAGACGTTATGATCACAGGACGTTGTCGTTTTTAATCATCGTAACTGCGATGAGGCAAAGAAGGAAGTCAAGTCAATTAGCGCGATTTTATCTCTGCCATCCTTGAATGTTTTTTTTCTCTCTCTCTCTCTCTCCAGTACTCGTTGTATAAAGTTCACTCTGTAGTTTGCATAAGTACACACTCTAAAACTTCATCATCGTGTACTTAGACCGCGTATAATTTAATTACCACGGATGCACCTACCACAGACCAACCGCAGGTGATCATTCTTCAGTCGTGGATATAGTTCTTTATAATCCGTGTCATAATATTGTATGCAGGCAGCGGGTTCCTCGGCTCTTGTGGTTTAGCGGCTGCGCTCTGCAGGTAGCTCGCTGGCTGACACACTCCGCGCCGCGATTAAATCGGCAACCCGAGCCAACGGAGTTTGTTTCCTGTGGTCTCTGAATGATGTCAACGCTGGAATCCTGGCTGAGAAGCTGATTAGGTCCACGTGTAGGCTCAGTACTCGATCCAAGAGTAAACGATCATTCGCTTTCATTTTTTTAGACACGTGTCATAATATAATTTAAAAAGTTCACACTCAGAGCTATTAATTTAATACTGATGGGTTTTAAGTTTGCTGAGTTAAGGATAGATTCTCAGTTAATTAATTCTGTGTTTAGGTATGAAATTGGCAGACAACGACATTCACTGGAGGCACAGTTGAATAAGAGAAGAAGTCGGAATTGAAAACTAATGCACACAATGAATGATTTCAGTTCTTGTTATCTACAGACTACAGCCACAGGACACTCGACGGTAGGTATATTGATATTTTAATATTGTTTTAGAATAGGGTAGTGTCGAGCCATGCCATTATAGGAATAAGCGAAGAAGAAAATTATTTTAAATAATGAATAGAACATTAATCTTGATCTTTTTGGTTTTCAAAATCGGAAAAAAAAAATAAAAATAAATAAAATAAAATAAAATAAATATAAAAATATAAAAATATAATAAAAACCTCGAAAAACATCGCTAAGAGGTTGTGATGCGTGCTTCATGCGGGAGCACTGAAGCTACAGTAACTGCCAAAAGAGCTTAAAAACCTACAGGTGAAATTGACATTTCTAATTCGATACTGACACACTCGTAAAATGAAGTTTTTATATTACCCTTTATGTGAACGTTGATCAATGTCTTAACGAGCAGGCAACCGTAAAACCTTCAACCCTTGGAGCTAAGTGCAAAACTCTCCTCATTCAAATCCTTAACGTGTGTTTTATAAAATACACTTTTATATGTATCTACTATTCCCATCCGAATGATTCCCTACAAATATGGTGCAGTTTACATGCAAGTTAACAAATGTATAGTTATTTTAGCCACATGTACACACATTCCCTGCCGATCTTTGGCGCTCGACAGTAGCATATTATTTACTTGTACACATCTTTGCTCGTGGTTTACTAAAGGTCTTCCTACATTCACAAAAACATCAATTATGACAACAAACAAAACCTATGGGCCTCCAAGCGACGAAACTCGACACTGATGTATATTAGGCACGCTTCCGTCTTGCCTGTTTGAAAATTGGAGAATTATTACTTCTGACTGACACTTAACAGCGTAAAAAAGGCCTCTGTCTTTTGTCTGCCTCTTTCCTTCTGACCCCATCCCATTCTCTTACCGTACCTTGATCGACGGCGCCAAATGTTCCACGCGCGCCTCAACTGTCGGAGGCGCGCACGGCGGCATGCCGCGGCTATTAGCCCGTTTACGGCGTATTTACTTCGTCGGTGAAAGAGAGGGCTTCAAAACAAAATCAAAAGATGAATTACCTCGATGCCATGAAAGTTCTGACCAAACATTCTGTATTATTGAAACTGACGCTGTCGGTGAAGGCACGGGTGCGAATCAATTTCAATTCCAAGGTCTTGTTTGACAACGAGGTCGGGGTAATAATGAATTCTCCCTGAGTGGGACGTGATTTTATTGCTCCTTATTATTTCTGATTCAAACTGAAGACGAGAATTATTTTGAAATTTGCACTATACATTGAGTAAGTTCCTCAGTCGCATTCAGAACCAACAACAGGTAACAGTGTTCGTAAAACGATTTAAAAAAAAAAAAAAAAAAAAAAAAAAAAAAAAAAAAGGAAGCGGAAAAAAAAGGAAAAAAGAAGCAAATCGAGAAAAAAACCAAAAACGAAAAACAAGAACGGAAAAAAAACACGAAAACGCCCACCCCTACCGTGACCCAGTAAAAGCTATTTTATTCAATAGTAAGGTCAAACTAAAATGCGTCATAATTATATTATTTATGACCATGCATGCATATTTCTCACAAAGTACAATCGACCCACGTACCAGTTTATAAAGCAATATTTCATATAGATATACAGGTTCCAAATACAATGCACTAAAATATCAACGCGAGCGGGCTCAAAGGCTATTTTTGCTTTCAAGTTCTTATTCATATTTTGTAAACAATAATGATTTCACATTTCATTTTGAGCTGCTCAAGATTCTGTATTCTATTATAAACTCCATTCCAGAAATCCATTCCCTGATATATGTAACATAATGGATTTGGAGTCACATACAACTACTCTGATTGCAATTAGGCTGCTATGCTCGTCATGCTGATATACATTATATACTCACGATGAACCGTGCTGATACAGTGTATATGCTGATATCAACACAGTCGCTTTTGTACAGCACAGATCTGCAGTTCTGATGTTCAATAATGTGATCGTAACTTCGAAGCTTTTGCCTCACGATGCCTCTTTCCAAACCCATTGCAAGAGAAAACCACAGTTTTATTAATTACGGTGTTAATAGCCACACAGCGTCGGTGCGCCCTATAATTACATATATAATTACCTATACAGTACACAGGCTGCGACGTAAGACAATGCTTTTTGAAGCACATCTGATGTTGCTATCCATGTCATCACTCGATGGTGCGATTGGCTAGACACTTGTGCACATCATATGAACGAGAACCATGGTCCATCATTAAATGTAGCTCATTGAGAAGAAATATTGACGTCGAAAGAAAGAGAAGTTGATGAATTCAAATCAGTTTGGCATTGTCAATATAAATAGGCGTTTTCACCTTTGAAACACGTATGCTATACTCAACAATGAATTCATTACACAACAGAGGTTATCAGTCTGTGCTCTTAACTGTACACATTATTTATGTAATTATTTGATCAAGTAAAATATGATCATCAAGTAGAACGACGAGAGTGAATAGTGGTGCGAGATTCTTCGCCTAATTTAGAGAAGTCAGTCTCCTTTGATCATAGTTTGATGGTGCAATTTAATTTATTCGCAGACATCACATTCTGTCATATTTACGTTGCCTCGACGTCATCTTCAGATAAATATACTGGTTTACCATCTTCCTTTTTTTTACCTATAAGCCAAGCGGAGGAGCTGAAATTAGCTGCTTCCCATGCGATACAAGAATAGAGAGCAAATACCACGCACGTAATTTCGGAGGAAAATGTCATATGATGAAATCAACCAGCAGTGTCAATTTCGAACTCAAATTGTTGAGCACAATGAACTGAACGGAGGAGTCGATTTGCAAGCCACGGGAGAGGAAGAGATTCCGCAGTTGAACGTTCTTCTGATTGGACGTTTTGACGTCTGAACGCAGCTGTTAAATGACGTCACGAGTTGCTATGACAACTGATTGGCAACAATGCTCTTGCAAAAGCATTTGCACGGGGCTTATTCTTGGAGCATAGACATGGCTGCGTGTTTGAGGCAATTTCGTGGAAGCGGCGCTGAATGGCAGAATAAAAACATCGAGCTCCGAAGAAGAAGTAGAAAACTATTTTCTTTGATCATGTCCGGTCGTTCTTCTCGGTGAAGTATACATTATGTTTGTTTGTTCAAATAACGCACAGGATTCGCACAAACCCCACCCCATTGATCAAGCCTCGCCCCCCAATGACAAGGTACAAGCCACCTGCTCGTGTAGTTCATTAATATAATTGGAAGCAGGTTGGGCGTAGAATCTTCACGAGCTGATTACGACCGCCGCATCAAACGAAAGCCTCGTCGTTCGGATGACTCCAGTGAGGACAAATTGCCAGCCAAGGGATCAGGCGACATGCGGCTGATTTGTCCCTTACCTGTCAGCAGACGGCGAGATGAAGGTCCATTAAACCGACCGAGAGGAGGCACGTATACGGGCGTTTGAACTACCGGGTCAGAGTTCAAACTTTCAAAATTGCTATTGACCGATGCAACGCTGAGGCAAGGCAATGCATCTACATACATTGAGTCAGTAAAAAAAATAAAAAAAAAATAAAATAAAAAATAAATAAAAATAAAAAGTTCAATTTATAAATATCTACAAAAGCCGACTCATTAGCCAAATTTGATTTTTAATTTAATCAGATTCTAATAGAATAACAACAACCAAAATAGCTATAAAAATTAACTCTCTATTAATGCACATTCGCAGAACGTCCTATTTCTGCTTCACCCTCTTGGCACCAATATTATGTTGATTCCCCGAAACGGCCACGAGCCAATGGGAAGAGGGAAGCGGAGGTAGGCCACACCTCAACTCCACCTGCTCCGGATTATCAGCCAAAACACCACTCTTCATTTTTCTGCTTTCGTTCCTCTTCTGAGCAGAATTGTTGGCGGTGATGCAACAAGATGCAATGGTTACGCATTAAATTTATATCGCAATACGCGCATGTTTAACTTGTGTTATCTACAAGTTTAATTATAATTTAATTTAATTTTAATTTGCCGTCATGCGCAGTGCACATTTCTTTTTAGTGTTATTGTTTCTAGGGGGGTGCTTCATGTGAGGAATTAAGTATTGAAATGGGGAATTTCGTATGGGACTTATGCTGGAATGAATAGGCTATAATTTTAATTAGGTTTAGGACGAACGTTGAGATGTATTTTAGGATGCATTAGGATCTATGACATCAGCGCATCTTCTGAGTAAATTCACTATACTGATAATGTATTTTGGTTGTTGGTTTTTTATCCGGTTTCTCAGTAGACGAGCATCTCATATAATGGTTGGTGATTTGAAGAGCTGTTGATGCGATTATCAGGGATCTTTCGTCTCCAAAGCGGAATTTGTTGCTAATAATCGGAAAATGTCGACGATAAGCTTCGAGTTTTGCCTTTGCGCGTTCACTCACTACAAGCCGCGAGATAAGGCGAGATTTTGATAACTGCCGGAAGTTCAGCTACACGCGAGAGAGCGCGTGAATTCTCGGTGTAAAACAAGACGCGACGAGAGGGAAAAAACAGGCGACGAAGCAAGCGACATTGTGATGAGTGCTGACGTAACTTCCTGTCTCAAAGCGAGGCTCGGGTGACGATGCAAGACAACGTCTGTCAAGGCGCGCGCATGTCGATGTGGATGATGCATCTGCCGGGCGATTGCAATTGAAACAGCAGAACATCCGAGCACGTGCGTTGGTCATGACGAATAAACGAAAGTGAAAGCGAAAACACGACTATTGCGCATGCGCGGTGCCAGGCGAGGGCGCTGCGCACGCGCACTGCTGGATTGCGCTTAACGAATCTCATGCCATGATGTCACTGGCGTTTCAACTGCGTTTAGCGATTATAAAACACTCGCAGATGCGGAATCGAATTGTTTCACCTTTATAATCAAACACCGCCTGACACTCAACATTGAATACGGATCTCAGATAAACTTCTTGGCGGGATTCCCCAGGGAATCTGCCTCATCAGGAATCGCCCGAAATCCATTACACACTCGACTGAAATCCACTCTTCCAGAACAGAGAATGGCACAATTCCAGACATCCCGATTCTTTCTATTTATCCTCTGAACTTTTCTATCACGAGGGCATGAGAAAACGTCTATGTACCGTTCTAGTATATACCCTTGAACGGAAATATTATAATGCTATACCATCGAGCGTACAGCAATCGAGGGAGGGGGTGATAACTCATGGCTCTCTCTCTCTCTCTTGTCGGGTCTTCTGTGATCATTGCTTTCTTTGATATTCAAGACTCGATGTCAAAACTGCAAATAACAAAGGTTTCGGTTTCCACCGGTTTCTTGCAATGTTTGAAGTAATCTTGGCGATGCGTCCGCCGTAAATCATGTGATCAACTTGGACAGCTCATCAACTGGAACTTCGATAACTCCTCCACTCGCTGGCACGTTCAACTTTTGCAGGAGTTATTGCCAAATAATATGCTATATACAGGTGCTATATATGATGGGAATAGAACGAAAATGATGGTTCTGTAGACAATTATGACGTAATTTACTGGTGTTCATTTTTCTTTTCCTTTGTTTTCTTTTTTTCTTTTTTCTTTTTTTAATTATTACTATTTTTTTTTTTTTTGATTCACCACCATCAATAATTTGCCATATTGTCCATGAATGTCTTTCTGTGATGTCACGTTTATGATTATTTCGCCAAGTTCAATCTTGTTGGATTATTTAGTCAATTAAAATATCTGTCTATTTACAGCGATTGTTTGTTTATATGGGTCAATTATTCCTTGAACGCGTGGTGCTTGTATTATGTGTTCATATTCACGTGTTTGTTTCGTTCGCAATCTATTGATTGGCAGGTTACCAAGAAGCTGCATGGCGTTAATCTCGACTACAACTTTTTTTTTCGGTACCAAATCTTAGAATTAATTATTATACCGACCAATGCATTCGATGACTATTCTCATTATTTTAATACACATCTAGCGATATGTAACACTTCAAATAAACTGTATACAGAGTGCACAGTCGAAGTTGATACACTTAATGACTCGATTGACACATATTATATAACTTCTTTTTTTTTTTTTTTTTTTTTTAATATAATTTTTCGTTCTTCCCATGTTTGTCACTAATAATGATTATGTTCTCTTCACAACTCATCAGTTTGAAATGACTTACCTCTGAAATCGACCGATTAAAACCCAAAGTCCAGAGTACAATTCATCATTAATTTATTAAATCTCATACAAAATTTGTATATGTACAAAATCTGCACGCAATTGCATACATATGAAACCTCAATGGAAGACAAATCCAGTATCATTGTGCTTTGAATTCGACTTTAACAGACAATAAAATTAATTACATTCGGCAGAGCATGAATCCTGGTCAAAATTGAAAGGCACAAATTGTCATAAGAATTGAATATTGTCAGATTTGCATAGATAATTTGAGCATATACAGTAGAATACAATCTCAACAACAGATCTCTCTAATCAACGACGCAATATAGAAACTATTCGGCAAGACTGCGCAGCAATATCCATCTTTGCATAAATAAAAAATAAGATAATAAAAAAAAAAGATGAAGAAGAAGAAAAAAATGAATCAAAAAACGAACCCAAAAAAAAAAAACGAAAAAAAGAATCGTTCACTCTCAACTAGAAAAAAAAAATCTATTTTATAAATAACACATAATAATATTACATAACAAAGAGCGCAAATGAAACATGAAAAATAAAGCACCATTTATGAGAAGAACACACGTTTCATACCGGACGAAGAATGAGGTATTTATAGGGAATAGGGAGAGCGCTTATGATCCTTCGCGGACAGGCGCACTGCAAAGTTCTCGAGCAAAGACTGTCCCTGATGAATGATTGGCGGATGATGCACTCAAAGCGGACGCTCGGCAGTCAATGTCGACGAAGAGGACGACGTGACCTTCTTCCCGTTGATGCTGTCGACGATCGAAGTCAAGCACTCGAGACTGCTGCCGCTGTTGTTAGATGTCTGGGTTCCAGGTTCGAATCCTGCAATCAGAAATCAATGGAAGCCGTGTGAAATTCAATAGTGCAGATGTCGCCAACAACTTCGAGTTTATAAATGAGTTGAACAAGTCGATGAAACATCTAATAAAATTGAGATGTGACAAGCGTAGCCGGCGGATGACAGGCCGGACCTTTGTATCTAATCTTCGGGATTCTTCGGTTACAGATCCGTCGCGTTCCGCCATTCTTCGCTGTCCCTAACATGGCCCCCTAGGATGTCAGCGCTGGATTACTGATGCATCGTGGGTAATTTGTCAGCAGCCGAGGCCCTGGGACTATCGCGGTTACTTTTTTTTATTATTTGGCTCGAGAATTATGCAATGAAGATGACAAGATGACAGTAAGCAATGCTTCAATCAAGCAACGCTACAATTTGAAGAGAATTTCGTCCGAAACATAAAAAAAAAAATGGCCCCCAAAATCTAAAACGGATGCTGATCTCTGTTTCGTCTGCGACTTCGCTTCCCGTTCCCATGCCACGTGACAAAGAAAGCACGTGCGATGCGCACAGAACATAATAAAGATAGAAAGCGAGACATAGAATTGTCTTCGCGAGATAGGCGCCCAGGTTAAAGGTGGCTACCCGCGGTCTAAAACCTTATCTTTACGAGCAGGAGATAGCTGGTGATGACGCAGTGTTATCGAGATTCTGTGACAAATGACTACCAAGTCTTTTCATTAAACTTGTCATCAATTGGAAAAGAGGAATTTCTCTTGCACCGAAGGAATGTTGGCCCGCGTGTTCAACCAAGGGGATAATTTACCTCCCCTGAACGCACGACTAATTACGAGATGTTTTCTAAAGGTGGAAATCTCATCAAGCGCTCAGGTATGGAAACTCTCTCTAATGTCTGAGCGTCATTGCCAAAATACCTGCGCCGAGTCGACCCTTGAGGAAGCAGCGGCAGCTGTACAAATGCGTTTTATCTTTCCCCCTGATTGGCTCTCATTAAAATGATGCCCACTCGGTATGCTAGGAAAACCCTTTAATCTACTCTTTGCCAATAAAAGTGCTGACGCTGCAAAAATCGTACCAAACAGTTGCTGCGCGTCAATCAGGTAAAGAACAAAATTAGCGTTTTCACTATAAAAGCACTCGAGTGCAGGTTTCTCTACCAGTGTTGTTTCGACGCAGTGAGATTAGATTGAAGATAAATTACCCTTTTGACTGGGTCATTAAACATCTGATCAAAGGACTTACCGGAATTACTGCTGAAATTGGAATTAAGAGAGGGGTAGTGCGAGCCATTGTGGAGTTTGTCCCCGTAGAAGTGAGGGCTGTGGAGAGGCTGAAAAAGATGAGATAGGTTAGGTAAATAAGGTGTTATTCATTATTATTATTATTATTACATGTACACTAATAGGTTACATTTGTGTTACTATACTAATATTATAACTCATATATAATCAAGTGCTGCATCGCCATGATCAGAATAATAATTCAGGCATCAAGGTTTTACTGCATGAGCACGGTGTATCATACCTAGACACTTATTTAACACGGTAAAAACGGAGAGAAGCAATATTTTTATAGTGAGATAATGAACTCGATCGAATGCTTTGGATAAATCTAACATTTTAGATGTCAGCCGTGGACGCTGTCTCTCCTGATTTGTCGAAGGTTCTGACAGACGACTGCCTCGGGCTGCCTCTTAATTTGACGCGCATCTCTGACGCCAATCGAACGGCGATCAGGCACGGCTTGAAACCACTTAAATGCCACTTCGATCAGCAGAAAGACACGAATGACGATCACCAGGAGCCTCTCCTTGATCGCTTAAATGCCAGTGTCCTGTTATACGCATTGTTTTTGACACTCTGTGATTACCCAGAGTCGCTAAAACCTAAAAAATCGATTATATATGGAGCATTTGCACTTCTTCTCTTCATTATGCATTGATAGACGCAAGCCAATTGACAAAAATCTGAATGGGACAAAAATTGTACCTGATTCGAGGAAAGGACCACACGCAACTAGCGGTATATATCATCAGATGTCGATTTATATAATTTTTATACGCAGTCACAACAAGACATTCGTCAGACCGGTGGCAATCAAAGTTATAAAGCAATCGTGAAATATGATTCAGTGACTGTTGCTTTTTACTTCTCGTGGTTCTTATTTTGATCTCAATCGGAGCCAATGTTCTGAATACAATTGTCCAAAGACTACTCTATGATTAAGTAAGTTGCGTCAATTTTAAACGTAGTACATTTACTGATACAGACTTAGTGCGCACACACACCGATTCAGTCACGTGATATAATCTGGGTCAATGTATTCGTAACATGATCATATATATATATATATATACAGACCAATTTAATAGTTCTAGGCATGATACCATACTACTAGTATGAAGTACCTCTCAGTGCAGAGATATAAAAATAATATAGAGTATATTGACCAACACCAAGTACATAGTACTATCAAGCAAATTCTAACAGCGTGCAAACTGATAAAGACATCACTGCAGACTTGCCCAAGTGCATCGGGGTTATCAATGTGGGAGCTTTGAAGTTCGTACCTTCAATGTCACCCCACTGATACTCCAGCTTTTGACCACATAAAACATCAAACCGCCAGCCCAACCTCCCAATTACCAGAAGCCCATCAATACAAATTGCTTTTGCTTGCATTAAAGTATACACATTCGTGTTGTGGTTAGGTTTGTCTTGTTTTTGGGTCTCGCAGAAGCCAAGGAGAAAAATAAGCTCGTAAAAATAGCGCGCAATATTAAGCTAAGGGTTAAAACACCTCTTAAGAGCAATTTATGCCCGAGCTGAGAGCTTTAGGAAGATGAACCTCGAATTTGAGCCTTGCGTGAACTTTTTCCTCTTCGTGCAAGCGAGGTTACATTTCAGCACATACTCCTGTTGGATCCCTGAACAAATAAGCATTCCCGGCGAACGGCCCAAGCGCTTCTCAGGGTGAAACAGATCTAACCCTCACTTTCATTGTCCATTGGTATATGATGCCGATGAAATGTACACGATTGAACCTACGCTGGCCAATAGTAATCTCATCAACGTCAGTTAGCCAAACAAACGAAGCGTTTCTTTCAACAGGGGATCCATGAAAACCAATACAACGGTGGCTTTAAGCTCGTAATCGTTGAACCGCCGTCACAGGTAGTCGTTTGACGGTGATCTCATCAAAGCCAAGTGGCCCTTGCTTGTCACCGCTCTGCAACGCCTGTTTAATGTTGTTCGTGAGTGCTGACGCATGGGCCTGGTCCTTTGAAATGCCTGCGTGGTCTCTGTTTTGCCAGATAGGTTGTGATAGGCCAAAGGGGACTGCGCTGCTCTGGATTGTTTGTTGTGGCAACTTCAGTGGTCGACAATCACATAGTGAGTACCCCGGCCGCCGCATCAACGCCTCTAATGCCCCTCCTAATGACCCCGACCCTTGTACACGTCCGCTGCAGTTATCAAAATCATGTCAAAGTTCCACAGAGGTCATCACTCATTGAAACCGGAAGCCACATGCTAGCTGGCTTCCGGGGTACCCGATTTTGAATATGTTTTTTTCTCTCTCTCTCTTTCTTTCTTCCTCTCTCTCTCCCCGCGATAGGTGGGAATTTTTATCGACTGGTTTTTCGAACGTCAACTTTTTAATCCAGACATCGACAAATGTAATCCGAGTCAATGATTTCAGGATTTAATCACAAAATTTATCGATGATTATTCATCGAACGTTAATCATATTGTGATACTTTTTTTATAATCACTTGTTGCAATTTTTATAACAAGCAAAACCTTGCTCGCCACGAACAGAGCTTGTTGCATTCGTTCAAAGAAACCGATCGACAAAACTCACTCAGAACTCGTTCTCCTTGTCTCTCGCGGTGTTGAAACATTCTGTGCACATCAAATTGTTAAGAGGATGAGTGAAGTGTCTTTTGATATAGCAACATTCTCATAGATATCAAATAACTCGCTTTTCGAAGAAAATACTTGTTAAAATTGCAAGATGTGGAAAATAAATCCACATGTTTCACCGATCGCGGTTTCAGATCGGATTGCGTTGCCCGTCGACTTAAGTTCACGGCTGAACATCAACAAACAATCAGAAGCTCATCTCTGAAGCTGAATACCTATAATTAATTACGGCAAGGGATGCGATCATACCTACATACAGAATATTCTGATGATGAATGGTCGTAAACTCTTAACCAACGTTCATCAGTGAAACGTCAGAGAGGTCGATTCATCACGTGAGAATCAAGGCAAAGAATGTACAACAAAAGTTCGATGTCATTATTCAGAGAAAAGCATTGGAAGCTGAGGTGTCGATTGCAGGGTGTGTAATTATACAGGTGTATCGCTCGCTTCTGTTGATTGCCTCTCAGGTGTACGTAATAATAAGCCGTTGTGGATATTGGTTTTCTTTCTTTTTTTTTTTCTTTTTCGTGCATGTAGGTCTGATGGAGATATTGAGCAAGCGTTGACGTTTATGGGAAGTGAAGAAATCACAAATTATCGTCTTGAGCCTGTGCTCTGGCCCTCGATGGTTATCTTACGCGCTGAAATGATTCATAAGTGGAGATTATCAGTGAGAGAAAGCGAGAACTTTGGGGAGCATTCATGGCATGTGCGAGGGAGCATTCCGTTCTTGAGTGGTGGGAGTAAACTCTTTGAAGCGACCTCGTTGCATAAGCTCGACAATTACGGAGGATATTTTGATTTATTTAGAAATAATTACCAATGATTGGTAAAGGTTTGTTTTTCAGTTCTGTGAGCATGACTCGTGCCTTGAAGCCTCTTGTTTATTTTCCCGACGACGCCATCTGCCTGCGATGCCTTTAATTTGTCATTCAGGCGGCTAATACAAAGCCGAGAAAGTCAAAATCCTGTTGCTTCCGCTTACCCGCCATCTTCTTTGATTTCAGTATTTATTTGGATAGTTCGACAACCCCGGCTCACTTACCCAACGCTCATGTGGTGAAGCCAAATAAATTACCCAATCTTCGATCCGTGCCGCTGACAAACGAAGGTATTCGGTTCATCCCCAACCACCATTTCGCAGCGTTATTTTTTATGATTTCTTCGCAAATTGGAAACAGTCGCTGTCTTCCTGGGTGTCGCTGCTCCTGGCGACCTCTAGTGTCAGTCGCTGTGCGCATGCGCCACGCTAGTGTCACTGCGTTGCAGCATGGCGGGGGTATGACCCAATAAATCTATCTCACCACTTCTGACGCGGTTATTCATACCTCCCGCCTACGACCCAGCAGCGAGGGGAAGTCACGCAATCCTGAAGATGGTTGGTTACGCAACTGAGGAATCCTGCAAACCATCGCGAGGCGATAACATCAACACGGAAATGGACGAACATAGAAGGCGATCTCCTCAAGATGCCGCGTGGACGAAGCAGTTCACAGGGAGCGAGTCCAAACATTGCCAAACAAATCTCGACGTCGATTCGCACGGAATGAAAAGTGGTCTTGAACGGAAGACCAGAAACCAGGATGAACGTAAACACGGAGCGAGCAGATCTCCGCTTTCAAAACAACGCATAAGACCGACCACTTTCATTTCATCACGGAATATCCACCCGTGTGTATATTTACACGCATCTCCAGCTAAATTACCCAGGCCAACCAGATGCACAGCTCTGTGGGTTATAACAATGAAATCGACATGATGTAACAACAGTATACAATTGGGGATCTCATCAGATGCGTTCTCGATGCCACCGACTGCACGGTGCTGACTGACAGCTTAATCTTACACCGAGATGAGATCCTGGACGGCGGTGTAAGAACAAAGGTGGCACTTAATCCACTCAATCCCGTGATCTCATGGCTGAGATGGATGGCAACGAATTCATCATCACTGGCGATGATTTGTAATTTCAAACCGAAGCAATCAGAAAGGTGCGCTCGGGAAGCAATGCAGCACAGGTAAGAACATGCGCTAAGCATGCAGGTCGACAAAGTGGGGTGAAGTATATCACAGCGCATGCGCACCTTTATGCATAATTAAGTGGGAAATATTCATAATAAATTAATTCATTTCTAAACTCTGTTATTTGTTTTAGAGCGAGAGCTGTATGTTGTATATACGCAAACGTGATTCATCGTTGAGCATCGCGGAATCATGATTAAGTATATGAAATGAACACTGATACTAACTTTATTTGAACACACACCTGTTGTTAATTTTAGCCTATGTGACTGGCTTAAATTCTTTTGTGCGTGCACTTGTTATCTATGGTCCATCGTATCCATTCTTCTTTCTCAAATAAAGCTTCCATTTGCGATATATTTCGCTAACGAATCCCTAGAATTTATTCCAAAATAATCTCAGAATTGTATATTCACGGAATGTTATATATATATTTTTTTAACCAGATATTGACATTTAATTTGGGAGCAATGACTTTAAGTGGGAGAAAAATATATCGAAAAAATAAAAGGTATAATTAAATTCTATATCTCTGAAGGCTGATACGATGTATATGAATCCCTCGTGTCACCAGGCTGAGTATATACACCTGATGCAGGTGTGTGTGTGTGTACAACTCAGTGCATTTGATACATCGATGGGAATATCTCATAATCATTGCTTACAATGCATTCCGGTATCATACGTAGACGGTTATGTAATCGTGGACCTAGTATTCAGCTGTATACAAAATTATTCAATCGTATAGGATCGAGCATCAAAAGCTGATGAGTGATAAATGCAATGTTTACGCGAAGTCACCAAGATATAAACACGTACAAGCATTACGTAATCACCCACCATGTACTCGGATCCTCCTCCTCCACCTCCTCCAGATGCGCTGTCCTGGTTGTTGTTGCTATCGTTGGTTCCATCCGCCGCCGCTGAGCTTCCTCCCGTTCCCTGCACGCCCCTCGATCCGTGCAAGAGATCTTCCAGACTTTCGATGTACTCGATCGCGTTGCGCAGGATCTCCACCTTGGGCAGTCGCTGGTTGGGGTTGGGGCAGGTGCGTCGCTTCAGGTGTTCAAAGGCTTCGTTCACCTTACGCAGGCGACGTCTCTCTCGCATCGTGGCCGCCTTCCTCCTATCGACCGCCACCGTTTTCTTCTTGCACGCTTTGCACGCCCACAGCAGGCAGCGTCGCGTCGGTCCGTGGTGGAATCCAGGGGCCAGGACGTGCTGCATGTGCGCCTCTTTCGCTTCGTCGCCGTCCAACGACAGGAGGTCATCGTCGTCATGGTGCATGTGGTCTTCGTCCTTGGTGAGTGGAGATGACATCCCACTGCTATCGCAGTCTCCTCCTCCGGGACTGCTGCATGGCAACGGCGATCCCACTGACGATGAGATGTCGCCTCCCTTGCCACGATCCTCGGGACTGCATCGTTCGGCCTTGAGGTCACTGGGTGCAGGACTGCACTTGCCGTCGAGCACTTTGTCACGGGCCTGGAAGTCGGTGTTCTCGCAGCGGGGGATGTAGTCCTGCCCCCCAGGAGGGTATTCCCCGTAATAAGCGGCCATGCCCTGCATTGCCGCGCGGTATGAGTAAGTGTCTGAGTACTGCCGGCTGTACGGCGCTCCACCGGCGCTGCCCCCGAACTGCGGGGGCACCTGGGGGTAGTACCCTCCCGGGTTGATGACCGGGTGCTGCAGGTCGGTGCCTGGTCCTCCAGCGGTTGCTCCGGCTTCAGCAGCCTCACCTGGTCTTGGAGGTCCGAACATCCCGGCGTTCTGGTCAAATCGACAGCTCCGCATGTCAGTCATCATCATGACGGCGTCGACGTTTAAATCCAAGAGTTGTTTGCGAACGAAAAGAAAGCGAAGATCCAGAAGAGAGCGGGCGATAATCGGTGCGTAATCACATGATAATGTTCCGTGTCTGGCGAATCCCCTGCTGTTTATATATGCCACGCTGATCATCTCCCGTTGGTCCTGCTTCCGCCTCCTCCCCTCTCCCTCCGGTTCGCCTCCAGAGCCAATCGCAGAGGAGAAGCAGTGTCCGGGGGGCGGGGCTTAACCCCCGTTCCTCCCCTTCTCCCCTTTCGCCAACGAACACTTAATGACCGCTGCGTGGCGCTGTAGTGGAATGACGGATGCGCTTTTCTTGAAGCGAAAAGAATCATTGCTGAAAGTGAGAGTGTGATTCGAGTCCAGTTGAAAGGTGTCATCGGCGCTTTATCGCTTTGTCAATGAGCAAGCCCTTCCCCAGCCTTCATCGTTGCTTCCAAACGGTCCGCTCGCTCGCCATTCGATTCGCCTTCAAAGGGGGAAATGGTACGAAGGTCGGTTGGTCAACGGGGTCAGTACTCCGTGCAGCAGACCCCGCTTGCTGCGGGAGGGGTTTAGACCGATGCCAATAATCGGTGCTGACAAGGGTATCGAAATCGCCGCAGAGGTATCCTGTTCATTTCATCTGAATGAGCGCAGAACACATAGAGGCCCGTATGCTGGAAGTTTAGCATTGAAAGATTATTGCATTTCTAAATCAAGTAACCGAAATTCGTTCTTTGAACCATGTTTTGTTAGGTATTATGTAATAATTATAGCCAATAGGTCTATTGTTGAGTTGTTATATGACATGGACAAGGTGCACGCAATCATTCAATGTCACCAGAAGAATGTGTCACGATTCATGAGGGTTACTTAGTACTTACTAAACATAATGAATGCAGAACTGAATAACCTATGTTTTACTACGTGTGGCTGGAATCGAATATACTCTCTACAGTCGTTCGATAATATATCTATTTTGTGAATTTTGAATATTCTGTGATGATAATAACACACTTTAATTATGATGGTGCCACGGAAGTACTCCTCAGATTACGGCAAAAATATGAGTATCTTACTGCAGTGGCACATGTTATTATATGCGTCAATTAACAGACTTTAGCTTGCATGGGGTTAGCACGCTCTGCCTCCAGACATTGCCTCACTCTCAGTCTAGCATGCAGTGACACTGTGTTGCTAGGTAAGACAATCCCAAAAGAACAATAATGCTCGCGTGAAGACAAACCGAGGCAGGAGTAGAGGGTTGTGAAATAAACACAACAGCTGTCCACACAGAACAGCGAATCAGTTGCACCGATTTTCTCCTTTTCTTTAATTGAACACAAAAGCAGAGAAATGAGGTCCGCTTTCGAACAAATAGCAAGTCAATTGAATGCATTTGTGGGACTTGACACGAGTCGGTGCTGATTAAAGAATGTTATTGAGACAGATATAGGAAAGTGATAAAACATGGTAGAATCAGTAGGTAACAAGAGAGAGAGAGACGAGTGCATGAAATGAACAGGGAATGACATGGACAGCTATTGAAGAGAAAGGGAAGGACGCGCATGAGCAACAACACATCAAAATAAAGCGTTCATCTCGAATCCTGCATGATAATGATAACATGCAAGCAGGCCGGTGACGACGCTGGCATCTGGCTTTCGTTAGAGTTTAATTAAATTAATGTTGCTCTTTGCAACTAACACCTGTTGGTCTGGTCTCGGGAGAGATCATCGCTCAAGGAGAGATGAAATAATCCGGGAATGCTGCTCGATAATCCAGCGCTTAAGAAGCGTAGATTCCCGATTGGCTATGCTCAGTCGCTCACAGGATCTGCGCGGATTCCAAAGATGACATTAAACTGGCTTCCGAGTGATCAAGAGCGGGGTGGGCGGGGCTTCCGATTTCACGCCTAACGACCTCGGTTAGAAGCGCACCTGGCAATCACCCGAATCATTCTCTGATCTTCTGCTACGGAAACGAAGAGGCCTCAGATACGGAATGTCCTCGTGTTGTTCGTTCGCTAATTTCTTCATTTTTCACCTGCCTTAAATAATAAATATGTTAAATTTTAATTTTCTAGCAAGAAACCTGAATGATGATGAACTATACGCACGCAGATTGCATTGCGTTTTGTAATGCACTTAATAATTCCAATTTCTCGATGCGTGAATTCGTTGTGTGTTTACTTTTGGCGTGGCGTCAACATTATAGCCTCCAATTTCCACTAATTGAATCTGCAAACCTATGAAATCAAACAAGTTGTCGTCGCGGCGTAGTCTCGACGGAGATAGCGTTGGATTCCTCCGAGATATCCAAGGCTCTCAACTTAGCCGAAATCGATGACGGATCAGGGGGTTCTCAGAGGGGATCATGTTATTAAAACATGCATGGGTGCTTAGTTTTATTCAGGTAACACTGTCGCTTTCATCTCTGGTCTCGAGTTGAAGGTGTGTTTCAGGGAATACCTGGTATGCCAAAGAGATATCATTCCTCCTCTATAGGTGTGCACGGTAACGCTATAATGAAGGAAACCAAAAATAAACCAGCAATTAAAACTGTTTAATTTTCAACCGAGATTAATCAAGCAATTTCCACCACATTCTACTTGTCCTCCTGTAGAACCAAAATACAGAATTCGAATCCAATAATCTCTTGCACAATGAAGATGCATTTACACCAACCGAGTGTAACTGGTTACTCGTTGCCCTGGTCGTCGTTTTCCGAATCAGAGCCAATCTCTTCTCTCGCTGCCTCTTTGTGTTTGAAGCATAATTTTCGTACAGGATAACCGCAATCACAATGAGGATGAAGATGCCTACACCTGTTAGACATCCAATCAAGAGGCGAGTCATTTTACCTGTGCGGTTCAATTAAACTTGAGAGTCAAGGTACATATTATTTTTTTATATTTTTTTCGCTAACTCGTTTTAGGAATATTGCAAAGGTCTCTGTCCTCATCACAGCCTCCGTGGCAACCACAGTCGTTGTCGCCATCACAAAGGTAAGCTGTGGAGATGCACTCTTTGTTGGCACACCTGAATGACGTCACCGAACAACCTGCGAAGAGGAGAAGAAGTCAGGTGATGACTTTAGAGGTCAGGACGCTCACGGAGGAACTCGTACGGAATGGTCTTGTCGATATCGTTAGTCGCAACTGAAAACGATGGAGATGAACAGCGTATGAGACAATATAGTAATGTAATGAACACGTATGTTCAAAGTGGGATCAGCATGTTTTGGTTTCAGGAGGCAGAGCGCAGTGATAACTAGTACATTATAGACTCAAAAGATCCTTAACCAAGATATACGTGTATCAAGTTATAAAATACGTGTATATAAACAATCGCGTGAAATAAAAAAAGCGCCACTGGTTACCATAGCAACAATAATATTACGCCAATGAGTTTGATGTGAATAAGACTCATGAATCACCCTGGACAGTTCAGATGTCGCGTTGTTGAAGTTAACATAGCTGTGTCGAAATTGAAATCAAACGTTTGACCCACGTTTCTTCTGAAACAATAATCACGGCTCTCAGTATTCTAGATTTCAAAGCACTGGTCACTTTTTCGCCCTTGGAGCCAACCAGACCGAACCGTATCTGAACAGTGAACATCTCATTCTCAGGTATGCACCAATTCAATCCCGTCTATATAAACAACGTGTACATACATGCTGGTAGTACGAGCAGGGTTGCCAATGAATATAGATAGACCTGACTTGCTTTATTCGTGGTCATCAGTACGCAGCGATGACATTGGCACGGAAACGAGACGTAAAGTTCTCTTTAAAATG
The DNA here is from genome assembly GCA_000328365.1 of Capitella teleta. Classification (NCBI taxonomy): domain Eukaryota; kingdom Metazoa; phylum Annelida; class Polychaeta; family Capitellidae; genus Capitella; species Capitella teleta. Next base: position 341,164 of record KB310543.1, read on the forward strand.
ACGTAATCTAGCTTTGCAAATAATATCAGCCGAATGACTTAAATAAAGTGTCGACATCGCCAAAACATTTGCCGCTGAAATTAGTTATACGAGACGCTACATTGAAGTGATGTTGCAGGACGTATGAAATGAACGCGGTAATAAGTGCACTTACTCCTGGCGCTGTAACTCACGATGAAGCCAGAATTCTGATCAACTTGGTCGCTGAAAAAGCGCAGCCATAGCCAGCGAGACGGCGAGGCGACAGCCACTCCAGCAGCCGCGCACCCCGAGAAGAGGAGATCGGCCGAAGAGTTTCCTGCTCGAATCTGTCGAAGGAAAGAGACAATTACGTCGATCGCGTGTTGCATCACTTACCTCCAGGGCGTCCGTGCACCCTCCACTAGCATCCGTGGTGTTGATGTCATCAATGACGAGGTCGATGATCTCTTTGGCTTTGGCTTCTATGAGCCATATGCAATGGACAGTGGGTGGGTAACCTGAGGGGTAACCCGGAGACGATATTGACCCTTGCTCCCGGGATGACAACACCACGAATCCGCCACAATCCATGCTACCTGCGTTGATCACCTATTAGTTTTTGCACGAAATGTACAATATGATATAATATATAAATATGTACATGCGTATATTTCTAACCCTCGAGTTCATGCGGAGGGAACTCGGATAAGCTAGAGCTATGAGCGGGAACGTGTTGCCATTGAAACGTATCAGTCGTATGTCCATTGACCATTGGGCAGATATACTACGCTGTGCATGGATAATGAATACTTACTGTTGATGGACGAGATGGCAGCGGTGATGAGAGTCGTGATGAGGAATATTCTTCTGCGCATATTGAGCAAGTGAGGCAGAGACGAAGAATACCAAGTATCTTTTTTTTTTTTATTGACGGGTAAAGTCATTCAACAATCCAGACCTAAAATGGACGCTTGTGGAAAAAATCACAAACAACGATAAAATCAAATTATAATTTCAAATTCATGACACTAACTTCAAAACCAAGCGCTTGCCTATTCCATCTCGTCTACGCTCGCTTGGAGATTCTGGCCAAGAAATACGATGTCGTAATTAAGGACATTATTTTGACGAGTGTTCCATGCACATATACACCACAGACGAATAATAATGGGAAAAAAATAATAATAAAAAATAACAATGAAAAAAAAAAAAAAAAAAAAAATCAGGCGCGTTTCATTCATTGCCAATGTGTTACTATATTTTTCTTTCTTATTTTTTATAAGTTTTTTTTTTTTTTTTTTTTTTTTTTTTGCATTCACAATGTAGATGAATCGGGGCCTCATTTCGCCACTTTAAACGTGCCCGCAGCCATGAGTGTTCTCTGGTGGGCTGAGGCACCAACCGTTTCTTCCCCAAGGGATGCAGATGGTTGGGCGCGTGTGGGTTTTTCCCTAGTGAAGTGTATGACCACGTGCCCTCTACGGCTGCGCATGCAGCGCTTCCGGTTAAGGAGTTGCATAACCGGGAAGCGAACCCACGCTAGCAGTACGCCATGCGGCCTCCTTTCGAGGTATTATGCATAACTATATCATTCAGTGAGTCTGCCAGCCAATCAGCCTTATGTATTTGAGTGCATAATCCGTGCATAATGAATGCGTATAAATAAACAAAATGCGTTATGCACTCCATGCATAAGGTCGCATTATAAAAGAGATTATAGGACAATGAACAAGATTCATAACGCAATCGCTTATTGGATGTTATGATGACCTGCTTTAAGAATAGCTCAATGATGCCTAATGCAGATTATTTAATTATTTAATTATATTTATTTTTTATTTCTTTTGAAGCGCAAAAAGCACATACAATGTATCGATACGCTTAAAATGCACGTGTTAAAAACAGGAGCTGATCAGATTTGCGCTTTCTGTAGTTTTTGTCCGCAGTTAAACAGGTCAAAGGTCATTAATTCTCGCGTTTGTTTGTTATCATTGGCGAATTTCAATCGATTTTAATATAAATTGATATTGTTCTAAGAGGAAATACATCTTATGTTACTATTCACAGATACTGGAGATCAAATAATTGTTCTATCGGGTTTGAGAAGAATTTTTTTGTAGGTTTTGCCCCGGTGTCTAACAGACCAACCGCGTAAAAATAACTTCTCAAAATGGTGTACTCAAGGCCAAAGCATCTCTCAACTCGACAGAGTTTGGAGGTTTATTTCGTGGTATAATCCGGTTAAGCACTCGCAAGTGATAATGTTCTCGTGAATCTGGAGCCAAATAACCGAACTCGACTTCGTCTCGTCGATTATTTGGCTCCAGATTCACCTGCAAATTATCATTCCGTGCACTACCACCTCCTTCTCGTGACCTTTCTCTTAATTATTATATTAATCCATGGGGCTTTCTTTAGAGTTTTTCCTTATCTCTAATCGCTATTATGATTTATGCTCCTTCTGAAACACAATTCACAACGCTGCGTCTTCTAGTGTCCGAGCACTGGCAGCTTTTAGTCGTCGCCTAAGAGAGTGATTGTCCCGTTATGAACCAAGGATTCAGGGAAATCCTCTGTTACATCTCGTGGAACAAATCGCTGACATGAAGCTATTGATGAACTGCATGTTTGTTCGATTACGATTCAATATCAGAATTTAGCTGCTTTTGAACTCATATGGACGTACGACCTTCTATGCAACATTTCTGGAAGTCACGTGGTATTCAGCTGAAATTTTCTCTTGCAATAAATTATTCAGAATCACATACATTTTGTCTTGACCAATCCTTCGCCGAATACGCTAATGATATCTTAATATTTGTTTGACAGAGAACCATTCTAACGCCACTCAAAATATTTACGCGTATAATATTTACGATTTCCTTTGAGATATATATTATATATCAGAAGTTCTCGCGAACAGATATTCAAAACTCACTTTTAGTTGATCTAATCAGGAGTCCAAGTAATCTCAAGAGTTCACATCGAAGCAGGCTGAAATAAACAAGCCCACATCTAACACAGCAACTCAGAATATGTCCAATTGAAATGCTCAGAAGATCGAACTTCTGTATCGAGTAATGGAATGTTCTGATCCGTAATTAGTGTGAATTAATTGCCAGTGGAGTTATTTGTCTGATCAATTATGTGTTACGTCAGAGGTGGGGGTTGGGGATTATGCAGTCACAGAGTTAATGTTGCCGTGGCTGCAGTTGGATTTGCATATAAGAATCAAGACTTGTTTGCTTTGGCTCATAGACAATTCGATCAAGTCGGTCTTCAGAGAGTGAATTGATTATTTAAATCTCTTGACCCTTGATGAGAACATGCCAATTAATAAATTATGTCAAAGAGAAAGGTTACGACATGAGCGTAGATGATTACCAACACAGGTAGCCCATAATGCTCTTGATGGTTGGTTTATCCGGCGTCCAATCGACAGTGGTGGTTAAAAATGACAACAGCGAAGCAGTCATAGTTATGTAAATTATGAGTTTCCCACAAGATGATTCTGTGACCTTTGCCGTTTGGTAACTTTGACAATACTTTAATGTCATTTGAATAACCTGGTCCTAGAAATAATTTATCCACGGTAAATGCTATAGTAATGTGCCATTCATATATATTATATCTCGCAATAGACCTTTCAAATCACACTGCCGAATAATATTATGTGAGCACATCGATAGGTCTAATAGCCGTTTCACAATGAGCAGGTTTATCTTTTCATCCAAATTATAACCACGGAGTGATACTCGTGATTGCAGTAATATATGATACAAAAATTCCCGAATCTCAGTGACAGCCAAACAGCCAATCATGATAAGAAATCACGGGCCTTTATGATCAACGAGTTCATTACACGTACGCAGGGCGTTATGATCCCAGAGTGCTTTACGCGTACGCAGGGCGTTATGATCCCAGAGTGCTTTACGCGTACGCAGGGCGTTATGATCACCGAGTAGCCTACCCCGAATGACCGTTATGACTCGTGCTTGCTTGTGTCCAGGGGTGTGGCCAGCACCGAACATTTATTCAATTTCCTACAATGTTAAAGTGAAGAATTGAGGCGACAATTACGACGATCACCAGAAGTAAGCATATCACTATTAAACGGATTGGTGATCATAACGCCATGTCAATATGCATAAAGCAACGATGATATTTGGAACTTATCTGAAAGCGACGATTCCAGAAAGGATCCAAATTGATTAATACTATTTGGTTGCTGGGTATATTTATTGTATCTTTTCCCCCTTTTTTTTCTGTTCTTAATGGGAGATATTATTTATCGTATTAACTCGTGATGTTGAACGCAACAATCTAACCAATCAGAATGACCCACGAGAAAACATGAGACTTCATCTTGAGAAGTGACTTAGCAATCAGGATGACCTGCGAGTCTTTATGTTCACTGGCCTCCGGCGCTACTGAAAAGAAGCACCGTCACACACCGATGAAAACTCATCCCTATTTTGGTACATCCATTTCACTCGATTTCACATGACGTCACCCGGAATTCCCAAGATGGCGCACAAGGCGAGGCGAGTGAAAATTAATTCAGAGTATTTGCTGAATGCGACCAGTTGACTAAATGTTACTATAAATAGCAGCCAATGAGATACCACCTGTGATCAGTACCTGTGTCATTATATATATATGACCAGGGAACCAGTGAAGTCTTTATGTTGATGAGTGACTCAAAAATCGAACCCATGAAGCTGACTAGTTCAACTCACAAGGACAAACAAGTGGCGTGATCAGCAATCTATTTATTCTAAACCTATCTCTGAACTCAAGTGTTCGTTCTCTGGGTTCGACGGTTAGGGCAGGCGTCGTGACTGGGACATGAAGAGTTTTCTTAATTGCTAAAAATGCAGCTCATCTAATGTAATTATGATGAAATCGACACCTTCACAGTAGATTCGATTTAATTATAATTCATTTTGCAGTAATTACGTCGCATTTGATTTCATACTTGGATAGCTTTATAGAAGCCGATTCATTCTATGAGAATGCATATCACATGCAGCACAATCATCTAGTTTTTCAGACCGGTGTGAAAGCGATCCTGTAGTCCTATTGTCAATTCTGTTTTCATTGTGATTTCTGACAACATACATTTAAAAAACCCCGTTGTTTAAATTAATTAATGAAGGATATTATGCCATTGAAAGAGACACACCCCTGAATAACAGTTATTTAACAAAAGTATCTATTTGGTTTGATTGTAAGATGGTTATGACCATTTTCTACTTTTTATTGCACTCTTCCCTGTGAGTTGTTTATATTTCTACGTTTTCTTTCGAAAGACGTTTAAAACAATTCATTCTAATTGCATGTACATAAGTCAGGCGATACAAGGGGTTTCCCCCCTCTCAACTTTTGATTCTCATCATATAGATGACCCTTTTCTCCAATGGTTGTTCAATACAACAATTACAGAGAACCCCCCCCCCCCCGGACACTTGAAAGAATGCACGCCAATGCTGATTATTATTTAATGCAATACAATAAAAGATAGTCCTGCTGGGACTACTATACCTAATAATTTACCTGGGAATAGAACTTCAAACATGACTACCTATCTCGTAGCTATTAAGTGCAACGTGTTCAAAAATGTTCAAATCTTCAGAAGGTTTCTCAGCCAAACGATCTGGCGAGAATTCCTGGCAAGTATCCAAAGAACTCGTCACCAACCATCGCCACCCATTCGACTCTAATTGTGTACACACAAGTTTGATCATAATTAATGTGGTACATAATGTTGTGACTTGTGACTATATTCCACTTCACTAAACAGTCAACATATAGCATCCAGTTAAAATGAGCTAAGAGTCCACTCGCATGATCATTTCCGCTTTGAGACAAGTGTCAATGATTTGCACTTGTGTCGTCGATTGTGAAGTGATTCGAGAACAGTCGAGCTTATTATACGAAGCAGCTCCTTCGAGATGGACAGAAGGCGGGCATCATTCTGGGTAGGGCGGGGCATCACAGCATCGCCTCTCACCCCTCTAACTCGGCTGTACCATCAGCACAAGTCAAGTGTTGCTTCTCACAAGTTTATAGTACCTCAGTTGGAGCATTAGACACACAGGGAATGATGTCTGTAATGGCCATAGTTTGTTTGGCGGTATGCCTTGGATTTACTTGCTTAACAGCTGTGAAACATGATGTTGATCTCGGATTATACATTGAAGCGTCCCTTGAACTCATTCTCCGCCATCAACTGAGAGAGAAGTCGCTGCAGTTCAGGGGATCGTCAGATTCACTGTATTATGAATTCAAATTGCTTTGGCATTATTGCCTCCCAGGTGAAATCTTTCGAGAGATATCAGCAGGTGATGCACTTTCTCCGCTGTGTGGTAAGATACTTGTCAGGTATCAAGGCCCCTATCCAATGGCTCAACCAATTTTGTGGACATTAAAGTCTCTACAAAACCCGTGGCCTCTAAAGATGAACATCACGGCAGATAAATACAGGTCGCCGAATTGCTACCTGGAGGCATTGACTGTATCTTGGGAAGACAGCGACAGACACACTAAATTTTGCGGTACTAGCTACGTGAATCTGTTTCTTAAAAATGTAAACTATCTTTATTGGAATACGTTCTCGTACAAAGCACACGATGTTCAAATTTGGATTGTGTATGAAGTTTATCGGGACTCATTCGACGTTATCGATGAAACCACTTGGCCGATTGAAAGGAGAATTCTTCACCTGCGAGGAATCGATGAGTGGTGGTTGTTTTGGGATTATGTTGTGAATCCAGGATTAGAACCAACAGTCGAAATCCAGGTGAAGGATTGCTCAACAAAGAGTGTTCTCATCCTAATACACGATGGGCCATCTGCAAAATCACCATCACAAACTTTTCTATGCAACCAAAGAGCGCAATTTGCAGGCCATGGGCGACATCTACATATTGAGGTTGTTTCTGCCACTTTTGACATAGAAGATTTCAGCCTAAAATTTGACAAGCAGCAGTTCTGCTTCAATGGTGGATGCGCTTTGCACGTAATTGACGAAGCATATGCATTGTCCTATGATCAAGCAGAAGGCGATCCGATCTACAGAGGATGGCGCTTCACCAACCCTAACCCCAAAGCCTTCCTAAAGCTCGTCATTCACAGTCTATCGTACGATGGGGTTCAGAAGGATACTTGCCAGTATGCCGGAGTTTATTTTCAGTACTTGCTAAATGATTTCCATTCCACAGTAAGCATTTGCCATGACATGCCATTCGACCACGCGGTTTCTGTTGGCCCGCACCTGAGTCTTGGTACAATAACGCACACATTTGTCATGTATTCTCTCCATTATCCTCATCTTGGCGCTCTGAGCTTCAACGTTTCTGTTGAGGATGAGACTTGTCAGACTCTCACCAATATTTGCCAGCTTCCCGACCTTCTCCCCAGGTCTGTCACGCCTGAATTCACCGCCGATTACTTCAATTTGAAGTTGGTTCGATTTGAACCTTTAGTAGATTATGATAATATGCCCTGGAATATATATACTTACACAACTCCGCAGTCGAAATTCGAAATTTTTCATATTCTGAGCAATAATGAAAAAAATGTACAAATTACAGATTTCACCAATTGTTTGCAGGTGCAAATGATTGGTCGCCCAGATGAACTGTATAATTGCACTTTTCGTGAAATATCTTCTCCGGATACAGCAGCCACAAGGAAGCACTATTTTATCCACCAACCGTATTTATCTCCCGCTGTAAAACTGAACAACATCAGTGAATACACTTGTGGCGGAGCAGTTCTCTCTTATTCTAATATTCATCTATTGAAGGATGAATTTCCGTGGGTTCTTAGACATCCTTATTATTTCTATAGAACCGAAGGTTTTGAGAAAATCAAGTACGAATGGAAAAACACATCCGATGCTGTAGCCTTACCATTCTATTATTCACAACTGTTTGATTTCACAGTATTGAACGGGCAGCATTGTATCTTTGCAATAATGCAAGGCATTGTAAAATTTTCCCTTGCACCTAAGAAAGTCACTTTCAAAGTTCTCCCCGAGGAGCATCCTATGATCTACCATGATTCAATTCTCGAGTTTGCGAGGCAGAATAGATTGTTCTTCACAGTCGTTAGGCCAAGCGATTCTTTAACTGCAGAGAACTTTTGTTGTGATCTTCACCTGAGTGTGTCTCTCGGTGGATCAGTCGACCGGGATATGCTGAACCAGGTGTTCCACGTGGCATTTATGATGAGGGAAGGGGTGCAAAGGGATGATGTGTTATACACAGCGGAGGTCTCCACCCAATGGCGATTTGTGTGGCGAGGCAAACTCTTGTCGTGGAGGGTACCTTTGTTTCCATCAGCCGACCGAGTCCATGATACCATGCCTGGATCTGTCAAGTTTGAGTTGCGTTTCCCTTATCTCTACAGTGGTTCTGACGATGGCGTGATATCAGTTCATATTAGGAAGCATAGCGTGGAAAACGGCTTTGTATCTCCAGAATTTCCCGGCTTCTGCACGAACGATGATCATTGGTTTCCAGTGTGCATTCCAGTTCAACATGACCCAAAAAATGGAAGTTACTCTTATAGCTGGAATGACGCGGAATTCTCGTGTGAACAACACAACAGACATTTGGTCACTGTGCATTCTGAAGATATGATTGGGATTGTGGAGAGGTTTGTTCGCGCGTTCCTCCCTCAACATGCCATGGATTCAGCGTTAGTCAGCCCTTTGGTCTTCATCGGATTAATTACGGAGAACAAGGTCAGTGTACACCCCCCCCAGACTTGCGTGTAATATCATTAGCCATGTGTGTTAACCTACAGGTCTCAAGGTGGAATCCCCGCGACAAGAAGGGCTCACATGCACACTACACCTACAGGAATTGGCTGGAAAAAAATCTGCACAATGAATCCTTCCAGCGGAATTACACATTGGGTGTTGCAGAAAATTCGCTCACTTTTTCCCAAAAATCCTCATTTTTCGTGACGTACCCAGAGTTGGTTAACTCCAATGGCACAACATGCACAGCTCTTGTTATGAATTACATGGGTCAACAAAATCGACCCTGGATCAGAGTGTCATGTGGACAACAATTCGAAAATGCCTTCATCCTTTGTGACAACGAACAGCCATTCATTGTTGGTCGGGCTGTTGGGGTCCTCCACCGGGAACAGCATTGCCCCGTTACCTGGGTACCTCTTCGATTGAGGGTTGACTCAGACGAATTTAAATGTATCAAAATGTTGGTACAGAAGGTAAATGCAAGAAAAGTACCGAAGGAAAGATGCGAAGAAATCAGAGGAAGTCTTGTGATGCTGAGCAATGCGACGGAATTCGCAGAGAACAATTCTTTCATCTTAATGAAGTGGATGACACATGCTACAAACACAATCATGGTGGCAGAACATGACGACAACTGCGCCAAATTAGAATGGAGAGGAAGTGTGTTGCAATGGCAACGTGAGCACACGCCTTGTGATTCCAGCACTGATTACATCGTGTGTGAAATCAAGATGCAGCAGTTGCTCCCAATATGTGGAAGAGGACTATTTCGGTGCCTGGATGGGAGTTGCATTCTTCTGCAACATGTCTGCGATGGCCATGGCGACTGTCCACTGAACGAAGATGAAAATAACTGCACTGAAGTCTGTCAGCCTCAGAACACTTTGTTACCGTTCAATAGCTCTTCTATATGCTCCTGCCTACACAGGAGACACAAGTTTCAATGCGCAAGTGGTGAATGCATTTCTCTCGCCAAAGTTTGTGATTGCTTCCCAGACTGCTTGGATGGCAGTGATGAGATGTGCTCTTCGCATTATTGTGCTTCTCTGAGGTGTCCCTTGGCAAATATTCTAGAGAAAGAAAGTCGTGAAACAATTGTTAGTCACCACCGTGACAATTTGCTTTGCTCTAATGCCAGTTGTCCGAACTGCAATTTTGACGACTTTGCGTCGTGCGGTGAAGGAAGCAGTGAGTGTTATCCGAGACACAAAGTTTGTGTTTATGAGAGGCATTCTGACCGAGGTATTTCAGCTTGTAGCAGTGGGTCTCACCTGCAGAATTGCATAGGATTTGGCTGCTACGGGATGTTTACCTGCGACATTAGCTACTGCTTACCTCTGAGGTATCTTTGCGATGGTATTTATGACTGCCCAGAAGGTCAAGATGAGGTCACAGATTTATGTTCATCTTCGTACCGCTTCGGTCTCTTCAGATGCAAGGGCGAGAACACTTGCTTTCACCCCTCTGAAATAGGCGATGGCATCTCTAATTGTCCATCAAGCAGGGATGACGAAAAGCTATGCCCAGATTTCGTTTGTAACGTGCACTGTGAGTGTGAAGGTATGGTTCAGTTCTGCGAAAAGCCAGTCTTGTCGCACACACCAATTCAGTTGCATGCTGCCACGACGATGGCATTCATGGCTCGTACTGATTTGCGCGAGCTTAGGCCGATGATCCTAGAACGACTGGTAGTCTTAGATGTTAGCTTCAATTATTTACGGCAATTATGGACACATTTTTGCAAGAAGGGATTCCCCTCTTTGGTTTGGTTGTCTCTATCCCATAACCTATTCCAGTCTGTCAGGCATGATTCTTTCATCGGTTGCATTCACCTCAGGAGGCTGGACTTTAGCCACAATCCCATCAATTGGCTGGGTGCCAGATCTCTGATAGGGCTGAGCAATTTAGAAATTCTAAATATGAGCAATTGTAAGATCAGGGCTCTGGATCCTGACTCCTTTCTCCCTTTGGCTAATATCAGAATGATTCTATTAAGCAACAATCAACTGACTTCCCTTGCTATGATGGCTGGACTCTCGCTATCTGCATTGCCAGGATTTGTTGACGTCATTGGAAACCATATTATAATCAATGAACCGGATGTTATGATATTACAATATGATAAATCCAAGAAGCTTAAAGCTGATCCCTCTATGCAATGAAATGCGCTGCTCAGAAGCACGCTGTTCTTGTTGAGTTCAGCTCAAGCCAGCACCTCGCACCCGGCGTTTGTGAAGGCCTCATTCCGAATGGAAAGGCTAAGATTATAATTGGAGTGCTGTGTTTGCTTATCCTTGGACTGAATATGTTTGGCTTCGTTTGGCGATTCTGCTGTTGCCGTCGCCTAGCTCTCGATACAGGTATCATGGTTATCAGTTTGCTGAATATTTTCTGTGCTATCCACCTCGCTACCCTTGTATTGGGTGACACCTGGTATAGAGATTTCTTTTATATTCACAGAGATGCTTGGAAATCCAGTCAATGGTGTCAAACTTCAATCATTTTAACCCACATTGAATCGGAATTGACATGTATTGTAGCTATTCAAATCACTTGGGAGAAATTTAAAGCAATATCCAGCATTCGAGTGAAGGTCAACTCAATATTCAACAGAATTGCACTTGCTGTGTGTGTAAGCACCTCACTAACCATAGGTCTGCTGCAGATTTTTGATTTCCTCCCCTTCCACGAAAGCAATGACATCTGCTACGCTATTCGGTTCAATAAAACTCCTCCATGGAACTGGTATGGCCGAGTTTTCATGTTTAGTGTGAAGCCGATATGCCTGTTGATTTTGTGGGTTCTGAATGCTTTCATCTGCATCAAGTTGTGGCAACACGACCATCAGACTGTAGGCAGGGTATCTGGTGGAAAAGGAGTATACCAGGTGGCTTTACCACTGGTTCTCTTTGGTTCAGTGCACACTTATCAGTATGCAATTGAGCTGGTATCCTACGTGGCAGTGTCCAATGGCAATCTCCTCACCCTGCTGTGTTGTAACTACCTACACGCTTTGCTCAATCCTTTCATCCATACGTTCTCAACAAAGAAGTTTAGAGTGTGGTGGAAGAATATATTTGGATTTTGATTCAGGGGTTTAATCACAATTGGCTGAACTATGTGTAATCTTCTTTTTTTTTTTCACAGAAATAGTTATACAACGTGCCACTCCAGAGAGTAACAAAAGAGAAATTACACCAGACAATTAATATCGAGGCAGTAAAATAGAGCAATGGATGTATTTTAATTAAGCTAAGCGACTTCGAATTGTTTACTCAGATTTTACAGCGTGTTCATTACAAGTGGGCAACTCAGAACTCTATAGTTTTTCTTTGACACATTCGCTATTTTGGCAACCTTTGGATTAGAGCAGTCGCAACGTGCTGTTTTGGTGATAAGGAACTAGTTTCTCAGCCAATCAACCGCCTTATTTCATTGTGTACATATTAACCCGGATGCTCACTCAAGTGTCCTTTCACAAAACAGTTTAATACTTCATGGGATTTCCATTTATAAGTTATCAAATGTCGTGGATGCTCTATAGAATAAGGCTTGCATTAGTGTATTTGTTTACCCCTTGTTTATCACCTGCATAGCTTATGTGTTTGAGTCTCTCTTCATATCGTGAGTTTACTTTCACATGACATTGCTGTTTCATTTGGCGGTAATACATCAATATTTGCTGTGCTTGTTAATTCTGTGTAACTACATGTATGCTATAATTAAAGCTAGATATTCTCAAGCCTTCCACGTGTCTAATAATATTTCATATTTTCTGTAAATTGTCAACATATTGGGCCATTCCCACCCTCAATGCCTCGTAGGCATAACACTCACTGAATGATAATAAAGTGTCCGTGGTATATTTTTCTTAGCGTCATTCTATTATTATTATTATTTGTGTGTGTGTGTGTGTGTGTGTGTGTGTGTGTGTGTGTGTGTGTGTGTGTGTGTGCGTGTGTGTGTGTGTTTTGTTCTGTAACCTGCACGTGAAACGTGTGTTACGAATAAAAACGTGGGGAGCTTTGCCGAGTAGTAGAAGGTGATCCCTACGCATTTGTTCTCTTTGGGGTCTGGGTAGATATCATTGAGGGCATTACGAAGAGGCCCTTAGATTTAGCAAAAAATGGAAATGATGACCACAATGAGGTTGGAGAGCGTGACCTCATCCTTGTTCCTGAATGAACCTGTAATGTTCTCGGGTTCGGTGACCATTTCTTAGCGCACGGATGAGTGCAAAGGTCATGTAACTCAAGGATGCAATGGGCCCGATGTCATTCAATGCGAGGTATGCGACAAGAGAACACAGCACGGAGTGGAATTTATTCTTAGTGTAGGATCTCTGTTTGGAGATGGGCCATCCCAATGGATTCCTGAAGGGTTTGCCTCAAAGGATTTAGGGAGGACAAGTATTGCAATCACTGTGGATGCTGAAAATCTTTCAGCTTTCAGACAGCCGTGTATATAGAAAAAAGGCTTACCGACGCCGATGTATCTCTGCCAGGTCACAAGCATCATCAACCAAATTGACATCATTCGAGACCATTTGATGGGGTTTCCAATGAAGTCAAAATATGCAGGAATGATAGATGTAGAAACTGCGCTGTGGCCCGTGTCGATCATCCCTGACCTGGATCTATCCACGATGGTCGCTTGTAGCTAGCAAACTACAAATACTCTGGTGAATGTTTTAAGTGAAAGTCACTAACATTTCGAACGTGAAGATTCATTTATTTATTGATAAAACTCGTGTAAAAACACAGGAAGCACAAAAAGGCACAAGTGCCCATGCGGGATGCTCCCAACAAGATACAAAAGTAAAAGTTATAAAAATCAATGGTAAAAGCCAATGCAACGGCAAGTGCTTGTGAATGTGCAAGGTGAATTAATATTAAAATCAGTTAGAAATTTCTGCTGATAAAAATCATACATATTAGGAGAAAGTGACATCCTGACATCGAGAAGTAAAAGGTTTCATAAGTGACTAATTCGATTAAAATGATGACTTAAAATGTTCAGTGCGAGCAAAATGACTAGACCGAATAATACCGTTGTTGGTATATCTAATCTAGATGGAAAAAATTCATTACTATGTATATTCAAGATGAGTTTCATGTGAACTCATTCAGAGACGGTGATTGTTCTCATATAATTGTGTTCCATCGCGAATTCTCACTCTCCAGTTTTCATGGAAATGTGTGTGTATTATGCATTATTTAAATTTAGATTTGCAATTATTATTGTTATTTATTTATTAATTAATTATTTGCAATTTATTTATTATTATTTTGCAGTGTGGGGGTCCATGATTTTTTTTTTCAGATTAAAAGTTATTTGCATAGTAAATTTGATTCACGACTATTTTGGCTATGATTTAGATAAACTTAATTTCAAGGACATAATGTTCAACTGATCGTATTCAGCAAATACTGTGAATTAATTTTCACTCGCCTCGCCTTGTGCGCCATCTTGGGAATTCCGAGTGACGTCATGTGAAATCGCGTGAAATGGATGTACCACAATAGGGGTGAGTTTTCATCGGTGTGTGCCGGTGCTTCTTCTAGTAGCGCCCGAGACCAGTGAACGTCAGTAATGGCCCGATACCGGGCTGTTACATGTGCGTCTTTAACCAAGACAGTAGTTGAACTTCTCGATGGGGTCAAATGTGTGATGTATTGGCTCCTTACTGGCTACATACGTGTGAAAAGTGCCTGTACCACCTGTGCGAAACCGGTAGATTACTGTAGTGGCCCATTACATGCATGTTTACTGGGTAAGTTTGCCCAATATATATTTTTTTTCAAATCATTAATACTTGATAATAGATAATAATTATAACAAATAGCACGTTGCATAATGTTTAATTTGTTTTCATTGTAATCGTGATGAAGCGATAGCCTGACATTGCTCTCATTGGCCGAGAGAGGCGGCCGTGCATTCGGTGTAGCAGCCGGTTTGTCGGGAGCGATTGTACCGTTATGGCAAATATCGTGGTTCTATGGAATATTCTCAATATTTCTGGGTTATAACGGCCATTCTGAGGGGCGGTTTTTACTGAGATCTTTACATTTTTGATATTCGATTTGTATTGCACGAACTTAATGACGCACTATAACACAAAATTCGCAAGTCGAAGCGGAAATTTGTCCTGTTTGTCATGATCGACCTATCAGCTGCTTTCGACACTGTCGATCTCGCAATACTGCTACAAACCCTCAACCATCTCGGCATCATGGGCACCGCAGCTGCATGGTTCATTTCATACTTACAACATCGGAAGCAGAGCGTCAAGACAGCCAGCGCAAAATCGTCCTCAACTGAGACAAAGCACGGTGTCCCCCAGGGCTCTGTGCTGGGCCCTATCCTTTTACTTTATACACTGCCTCCCTCGGACATCTCATTCGACACCATGAAATCGAATTTCACTGCTATGCAGATGATACGCAATTTTGGATTCCATGTGAACCACAGAGCCTACAAGACTATTTCAGACGCATGGAAGCATGCCTCGACGATATCCAGAAATGGATGGGTCATTTTCGACTTAAAATGAACCGTGCCAAGACGGAATGTAGTCTAATCGCCAAGAAAAATCTTGTAGAGGATGACAACATTTAACGCCATCTGTCGAACGGAAACGAGCAAATTTGACCAAGCAACTGAGCTGTGAAGAAGCTCGGTGTCACCATGACCGACGACATGTCCTTTGATGCGCATGTAACAAACGTTGTACGAGCATCCTTTGCTCAACTCAAATCTTTCAGCCGAATCAGACGTTTTCTGGACAAGAAGTCCCTCCAGACACTAGTACATGCCTTCATCAAAAGTCAAGTGGACTACTGTAACGCCCTCCTACTTGGAGCACCAGCCGGAGTTTTCAGAAGACTGCAGAGCGTTCAGAATGCGGCTTCACGTCTTGTTACTGGCACGCAGAGATTCCAGCATATTTAACCCCTAAAAGAACTACATTGGTTACCGGTTAAAAAGAGGTCAAGGTTCAAGGTCATGTTAACTGTATTTAAATCCGTTCACAGCATTGGTCCATCTTATTTGCGGCCCCTGTGCCAATGGAGATCGCAACAGTCCCTCCTCCGATCATATGCCACGAATATTCTAGAAGTGCCATTCACTACATCTGCCCTTCTCTATAATCAATGTTTTTATATCGCTGCTCCTAGACTATGGAACTCTCTTCCCACCCGCATCCGATTGATCGAGAAAATTGATGATTTTAATAAATCGCTGAAAACCTTTTTTTTAAATAATGCAATCTGATGTTTTTATATTAACTTGAATATGCATTTTATTTGTCACCATTGCTTTTATGATTCTGTCACGTTTAGAGCTTTTTGGATTTTACGCGTTATAAAATAAATTATTAATTATTATTATTACATTTGGATCTGCACTTTTTTTTTATCTATTTTTTTTTTTTGTGAAATTGGACCCATTGAGTAAACAAATGCAATTCCGTTCAGACCATTCTCGGAAGCAATTCGGCGGGAGGTTCGCCATAACGCACCGGAAATCATAACGCAAAGTGTGTTTTGCACACGGCACTAATGAAACATATTGGCGGTTTTGGCGAAGACGCGTATCCATCTAAATGGAGGGGCACCGAATAGATCAGTGGGTTAAACCGGCTGACTGCAATCCTATGCCGACCGTGGGGGTCGAGGTCCCGGGTTCGAGACCCGATCAGGCCACGGGCGTTATGATTGTGAATTACAATTGTAATTCTTCGGTGACTCTGCAGTGCTGCCCAACTGCGTAACAAGGCCGGGCGCTGTGTACTACTGTCTATGGTGGTATGCAGGATAAAGAACCTTTGGGATTTATCGATAAGAGTAGGGGGAAACCCCGGTCCCGGGCCTTCTCTTCTGGCGCCCGTATCACCCGAATGGGTTGGGTGGAGCCGTAAAACCCCAATCACTCACTCACTCCATCTAAATGGAAGGGAGCATCTTTACTCAGGCTGTAGCCTTCATTAATGGACTATCTTTATTAAACTTGTATGCAGCGGTACTGAGTTCGGAGAATTATTCTTGCAGATTAGCACTTACTTGGTGCGTCCAGGACGGTATGCGAATTCCACAGACCTTGGCAAACTCCTCATTCCTGGCTGAATCGAACTGGGTTTGAAATGCCAGGCACTTGCAAATGAGAACTTCAGGAGCCTTTGAATCAGGGTACGAACCGTTAATTCAATAACCATCTTTCGAAACGACAAGGGGTCATGGGTCATGAAATCATTGGTAAAAGTGTTCGCCATTCCTCCGTGACCATCAGAGGCATTGTTCAGCATGAGGCGAAATCACAAACGTGCTT
This sequence comes from Capitella teleta, assembly GCA_000328365.1. Classification (NCBI taxonomy): domain Eukaryota; kingdom Metazoa; phylum Annelida; class Polychaeta; family Capitellidae; genus Capitella; species Capitella teleta. The sequence goes on from KB310543.1 coordinate 358,226, forward strand.
GTGAGACGACATGTCAATTTCATCTTTGTCGATTTCGTCTATTCACGATATAACATGTTGACGCCGAAATAAAGTCGCCAGTATTATCGAGTCTTCTCAACACACGTCTCCGAGTCTCTATAGGCATGAAGGACAATAACAAATCCCTTCAGCATTTTCACCAGCACAGGTCAGGTGGCAGCACCGCGTGCAAGTACAGCAGCCTCCTTGTCGCTATTTTTTTTTTCTTTCCTTGCAATCGGCAAAGCAGGTCTTTGCCGTGGAGGTCGAGGTCGAGGGTTCGAGACCCAATCAGGCCAATTGTAATTCGTTGTAATTTAAATTATTCGGTGACTCTGCAGTGCTGCCCAACTGCGTAATCCTGTGTACCACTGTCAATGGTGGTATGCAAACAAACAAACATGCGTTCACATAGGTGCCTTCGCCAGATCTACAACTGCAAATCTAAACAAATCTTTAGAATTAATTAGCATACATATTATTTTAATTCTAGAAGTTTAGAACACGATAAAAGAACAAAAACATAAACGTGTTATGTGCTACTGAGGGTCTTCTCGCTTCTCTGATAAATTATCTCCTTTGCATGACCATGGGATTCTTCGATGCTAATTTCGATGAATATTGTTTCATGTGATCAGTCGATAATTAAAATAATGTGACTCTGACAAGTATCTATTGGTTGCATACAATAATCAAACGCTATTATGATAAAAAAATATATGCAATAATATTTTATACCGTTTAAAACGATGAGGACTAATTCCGTTTATTTCGGCTCAGAGAAGCAGAGGCTGCCAACACACAGGCGTGCACAATGGCACTATCACCAAATCTGCAACTTCAAATCAATCCATTTATGTGATTAGTATTTAGTCAATATTCACAACTCCTTTCATGAGAAGAAAATAAACCAGAGGAGTTATTTACCACAGAGGGTCATCGCATTAATGCTATTATTTGAACTCCCCTCTGCATTCTCATAGAAGCCTATTGTGTATAACTATTTGTTTGCAAGAGATGGCCTGATTGCGAAGATCATGAATGAAAATTCAGCGATTTGCGACACTGTGTCGTAATTTCCTAATTATCAAATTAGCTGAAGAAAACAATCAAAATAACAGTCATAATTGTAAAGATAAGATGCTACTGTGACTACAAAGGATAATTATATTGGGGTACATTGCGCGGTTTTAGAGTAAAAGAGCCTTTTTGTAACACTTTACTCAAGCTAGGTTGAAAAATCCCCATTACTTGTAAATATACTTTTGGAACTCCCTGTATAATAGTAATAACGCAGGCGTCACTTGATCGTGTCACCCTGCAATTCAAAACATTAAATTACGACTTTCTGAAAATTGCACGTTAATAGCATTCGGGTCACGATGGCATTTGCTCGATGTGCTTGGCTGATGTTCCTCAATTCTGCATCAAGTGATAAAAATACACGCTGAGCACAAACAGCAAAGTGAGACTCATAGGGTGAGGCGCCCTTGAAACGTGTGCGTTGTAAGCCTCTTTAGGACTTGGAATCCGTGAATATTTCCTGGAGTAGAAGTTCACAAAACCTTCGTCTGTGGATGGACTACCCCTCAAGTGGTTGCAGGGTCTTATTGGATAGCAGGTGAGGTGCTGCTCAATTAAAACGGCTATATGATTATATAATATAATCCATAGTCAGGCCAATAATTATGTCAATAGAACTTAACTAACGCTAAATGTAGCCAGCAATTGGTCGTTTAATTGTAACCAGATAACGATACTGCCGGGTGCGATGTGCATTTTTTTGTAAAAAAAGGAGAAAAAAAAAAAAAAAAAAAAACAACACACACAAGAAATAAATCAGAGATGTGATTAAGGAAAATTCTGAAAGTATTTATTAATGTAAAATATTTAATGAAATGTATAGCAGCAATATTAACCCATAGTGCTCAGAAATTTCCACTGTACTTGGTTGAGCTAGAAGAGATCCAATTTGAAACTTTGGAAAATTGCTCTGACCTTGACCTACAAATGTATTTGGGACTAGCGAACCCCACCAACTTGTGAGAAGCAAATATTCAAAATTCATATCAGTTATCAGTGTTTTGATATAAACAACAATGCATATTGTTATTACTGCTCTCAAATGCACCGTTCTTGCGTAATCTTGCATAATAGTAATTACGACCTTTTGATACGTTGATATCTCGTAATTTATGCTAGTTGTAGAGTTGAAAATAGCAGAGTATATTGCTAGTATAGCCATCTTACGAAACCCTGAGTTTAAATGAGGTTGCATCAAGGTCAAGGTCATTGTGGTAATTAAAGCATTTGGTTGCTTATATTAATCATTATAACGAATTTTGTAAGTTGTATTACTTTTCTGAGTTGCATACAACGTGTGCTATCGAGTTTTATAAGGAAATGTGATAATTCAGAATATTTGTGTGTTTTTGGTCGGAGCACATATTAGGCAAAACTTAGCACTTTCATCGCATGAATATTTCCATGAACAAAGTTTGGTACTGAATAGTTTAAATTCGCTCCTGTCTGTCAATTTGTTAGTTGCACTTATTAATGAAGCAAGTTATTTTGGATTACCAATGAAAGTTTGAAGGTCAAATGTGAAAGGACAAGGTCACATGGAGCTTTCAAAGTTTCAAATTCGATCGCTACTACTTTATTAACTAGTTATGTTAGCGACTTACTGGCATAAAGCTTGAAAGTAAATATATATATATATATATATATATATATTACTGCTCTCAGATGCTCTGTTCTTATGTTATCTTGTATAATAGCAATTTGTATGACCTTTTCAAATGCTGATATCTACGTCGTTATGCAAACTGTAGTTTTGAAAATTGCATAGTATTCGTCTAGCATATACACCATACGAAATCCCAATTTATAATGTAGTTGCTCCAAGATCAAGATCCAATTAAATGCCTCAATTACGTTCAGAGTCAACGCAAGATGGCGCTCTCTGGGGAACGCAAAGAAATTCTGAATGACAAAAGAGTGGAATTGGTTGAAAGTATCCAACTGCACGGCTTGTGGTCTCATTTGCGATCTCGCAGAATTGTCACAAAGAAAGATGAAGACCTGATTAAGGTGAGCGTTCCTGTGAGGATAATATTCTTTTTTAATTAATCCATACTTTCAGCTGAACAGGACGCCTGTTGAGCAGGTCGGTGAGTTCCTGGATCATCTTGCTCGGCGAACCAACCGAGATTACGAGGAATTTTGCGAGTGCCTTGAGAAGGACAACCAGGGATACGTAGTGACGCAAATCCTAGGTACACGAACCACGGGAAATACCACCGCACCCCTTTTATACTTTATTATAAATGTACATGAAGCACGGGAATAAATACTACCCCCATCCCTGTATACTTCATTATAAATGTGTTAATATGAACATTACAATAATATAGCTTCAACCGACCGAAAATTATTGTTTACCATCGACTTTTCCGGAAGGGTCACTTCCCTATGAGACGTCCTGCAACCTTATAATGGTTTGTAAAGGTGCATGAAGACGCAATAAATGCCATTGCTTTCCCCTACGCTCATGCACTAGACATATCGTATCCGTGCACATTATTGTATTGTCTTTGAGAGAATTTGGTTCAGGTTGGTTGCTTCGGATCATAATCGAAGTCCGAGGAATAATATTGGAGAAGCATGGCAGCAATACGACTCCGATGATGGCACACAATTAAACTTAGATGCACAATTTGAAAATTATACTGTTGCTGGGATAGATGGATGTATTTACCTTTACTTGACTGAAGCTACGACTCTCTGTTCCCAGGTGGTCTCCCCCAAAAAGCAGCGAAGTCGAGACAGGAGAGCAAGGGAGTCTTTGGTCGCTTCATGGACATGATGTGGTGTAAACGGCTTCCTCAACACGCAACAGACAGCCAAGCAACCGATCCAATCGAAATGGACAGCCAAGCAGTCAAAGGTATTTGCGTGAATAGCACATCAAAAGAATATCACCTCATTTAGATGAACCGTAATTTGATATCGTGTAATTCTAGCTGAATCTACTCACCTATAAAGACATGCATACCAACAAACAACAGAACAGAAAGTTTTGTTCGCTGATTCCGTGGAATGAAATTTGACATATTCGTTCTCAGATGCACGTACACTGCTCAAGAGGTGTTATTCGCGGCTGCGGGATATATCGACAGCGCCATGGGCCTGTGAATTCGATCTCGACTCTGCGGATGTCTACATCTCTCTGCACTTAAAGGAGGAGAACATACTAACATCGTGAGTCCATTTTCACTAGTATCTGAACACTTGATAACAGATGCATGGAGGCTCATCTGCTATTATTTCTCCCAGATCCTCTTCCGTGAAGCTTTTCTTTGTCCTCTTGGGCTATTACGTAATATATATGTATTACGTAATATATATGTATTACGTAATATATATGTATTACGTAATATATATGTATTACGTAATATATATGTATTACGTAATATATATGTATTACGTAATATATATGTATTCGCCTTGTATCATTTGACACTCCGTTAAGAGGGCCATTCTACATTCATTGTTACTTGGGTTGATTTAAATATTTGATTTTTTTTCATGTTTTTTTTTCATATTTTGCTCTATCATCTTGCATTGTGATTTGTATTTCGAATTGACATCGGTAATTGTGCGGACTAATAAGTGCCTTAATTGCTTTCTTATGGCCCAAGATTCAAGTTAGTTCAAGTGAATTTTAGTCGAGTTGGCTTTTATTCGTTATTATATTGAACCAAAAGTAGAAATCTGAAAAAACCAACCACTTAATAACTAAACAATATAATTATTGTTTATAATTATTATCATGCCAGTGAGCGTACGTGCGTCCTGTGCCAGACTGCTATTGGTAAAAAAGCGAGTGGTGTATTGCAAGAATAATATTATGACAATAAGTAATATCAGCGAATTATATTACACAGATTAGCTGTTCGGATGTGAAAAATTCAGGGTGAGCCAGCCTTCTCTGGTTGATCTAAATATGCTTGATTCTGTCTCACGCGAAAGGTTTTTGGCGTAAACAGAAAAGCGCTGTTCAAGAGAGTAAAACTTGTTCATTTACCTAGAATATGAATATTCAATAACAAGGTAGATCTGCTAGCACTGTTGTTTAGATTCATCGTTTATTGTTGAATTGGGCCATATACCCACCTATCGATACTCCGGGGTCAGCCCTCTTTGGTCATCGTGTTCATTAGAGAAATGTTTTGTCGCTTTTTCAGCCAAAAGAGGGATTTTACTCAGGATCAGATCTTCACTTCACTCCGGATGAAACGGACGGATGAAGCTAGGAGAATGGTGGATAAAAACCCGAAGCGCATCCTGCTGGAGGGAGATCCTGGCATGGGGAAATCGACCCTTTGTCAGTCTCTCACATACAGGTGGGCGTATGAAATATGCAATGCGAGGTATTGCAAATATACGCCTTGCATCCACTCATGGTCTCTCGTCATCTATCTGACTGCACCTGACTACAAGGGTTATACAGACATTGCGACCGCTGTATGTGATAACCTCCTTCCTGAAATGACCGCCAATGAAGCATTTGAAGAAGCGTTGGAGCAGAGCTCAACCCTCTTCATCGTGGATTCATACGATGAGGGGCACACTGACAACACCCTCCTGCAGGATCTGATAAAAGGAATTGTCTGTGCCGAGGCCACTGTTTTGGTCACATCTCGTCCTAATTACTTGCGTGATATGCTGAGGGATTTTGACTCCAATTTATTCACCGGTGGATTCAACGGAGAGCAGAAGCGTTTGTACGTCAAAAGATTTGCAAGATGCACAAAGCAGAAGGAGAAAAAATTCCGACGCCTCCTCGATGATAAGACAGAGATCGCCTCTCTCTGCAGCAATCCGCTGAATCTCTCCATCCTCTGTATGCTGATCACCACTGAAGAGAACCAGAGGATTGAAACTCGGTCTGAACTCTATTCATCAGTGCACACATTCTTAATGAAGAAAGCGAGTGAGCGGATGCGTCGCCCGTTGGAGCAGATCGAGGCTGACATCATACGACCATTGTGTCAATTATCCTTCGATGCTTATGAGCGGAATACAGTATTTCTTTCAAACGCCGATTTAACAACAACCTCAGCCAACGCTGAAGATTTTTGTCAGTCGGGGTATTTGACAAGGAAATTCAGAGTCAGCCTCATCAACCCAGCGGAAGAGCGTTTTGTATATTCGCATAAAACCTTCCAAGAATTCCTCGCAGCGCGACACGTTGCTGAAGACATATATGATTGGCTGAAGGCGATGGATGCTGAGCAATGGCTTCAGCGACAATCGTTCATTTCGTTCATGCTCGACTGGTTGCCTGGTGGTTCAATGGTGGACGTTTTATTTATCATTGTAGAAAAATTTGCTTTCTCACAAGAAAAGAAGTATTTCTTTAATTTCCCTGCCTCATGCCTTTTACTGAATTTGCTGAGTCATCTGAAAGCGAGAGCAGTTATCCTTTCTCCCGAAATGGAAGATGAAATCAGAAAGAAGTCGCTTTTAATCATCAATCGCACCGTCGAATGCTCACCTGATCATTCGTTTGATTATTATCCGATCCATCCAGATGTCATCATCACTTTCGACACGATCTGCAAAAATATGCAATCACAACACATAGCGGTGAATACGGATATAGAGATGGAAAGTATTGGCGAATACCTGATAAAATTGGAAGAATGTGAAGGCATACGTTGTTTGAAGATTGAATGCAAAGACGACATTTTCGCCTGTCGGACCTGGGATGCGATACAAAGAGGCCACCAAGGATCATTCTTCAGTTTTGCCGCAGATCAACTGACGAGAGGCAACGTTCCATTGGCATCATACAAGGAAGATTCGAACGATTTCCTACGCCTTGCATTGGAGCAGTGTTTGGGGAAGGACGTTCGGGGCCTGGAGTTCTGTGACTCATCATGGAATCGGGAGAGCGTTTTGAGAGCTGTCGAAAATAAACCTCTGACAACGCTGAAGATAGAACCACTTGCCTTTAACCATATTTGTAGTGAAATACTCGTGCAACTGTGTTCGAATCCTCAGTTGAAAATATTGCATATTCCAGGTGTTGATTCTGCACATCGCACGCAGTTGCTTTCACAATTGAGCCATCTTGATGCACTTGATGAACTTTATTTGTTTGTCAACGACGTGAACAGCATGAGCTCTCAAGATATTCTGTTTTATGAGCAAATATTGAAAAAGAACAAAATGTGGAAGCTGACGATCAATGCAATATCAGACGAGCTGAGCTCTGTTCTCTGCTCTACGATCCCCACAATGACATCTTTGAAGAAGCTTAAATTACATGATGGACGTTTTAATTTTTGGATTCCTGCTGATGATCAGCTTCAGTTACAATCATTCCACCTCTCAAGTGTCTCACTTAACTTGGAGAGCTTTATAAATTTATGCGAATTGATTGCAAAATGGAAAAGTCTCACCACATTGAAACTGTCTGAGATTGAAATAGCTGGCGATGATCCGGAAAGCATTCATTTGCGGCAATTGTTTGCCGCCATTGCAAATTGTCAAAGACTAAATAAACTTTCTCTTGATGGTATGGAGATTGGAGATGACGTCGAAGACCAGTTGAGTCAGATGCTGCAATCGTTACAGCAACTTGAACATTTGGACTTGTGGACAAACAACTTGTCCCCTCGTGTGAAAGGAAGGATTGAACAGTTTGAACAGCAAAGGGAAAGGAGATTCGACATTGATCCTTTTGGTCCATATTATGATCCTTATTATGTTAATGCCGTCGTGGGGTGTTCGTAATCGACAAAGAATCACAATCCAATAAAATCGAACTCATTCAGTGATTCATTCAGAGGACTGCTACTAATCTGATCACAAAATGAATTTCTTTTATTTACATATGTCGTTTAGACGGATCACGGGGATGGTTGATTGCATTATGTCAATTATATAATATAAAAAAATCACATGAATTATATCAGCTCCAGTCATGAGCTGGAATAATCGAGACGGTCAGAGTACGAAATAATAGATAAGTTATATAATAGTCTTTATTGTACAATTATGGCGAGCACAGTTATGCGACAACAAAACATTGATTATTTGAAAATGTTGATTAAGAGTTCATTCAGTGATCATTCATTCCCAATGTGTGATCTTGATCATAGTGATAGTAATTTGAAACGCGGTTGTTCTCAAGTTAAAGATGACTGCTTCCTTTTACAATTCCTTTTTCATTTACGTGGGTATTAGTTATGACTGATGTAAAGACAAGGTGACAAAAATTATAATAATCCGTAACATACATAACAAAAGGAAAAAAAATCTGTTCTCAATTTTGTTTGTTCGTTTTTTTTTTTTTTTTTTTTTTTTTTTTTTCTTCAAATTTGATATTGGAATACTTATTGGGACAGCACAGTGTATTTAATTCATATAGTACTCGGGTCCAGTTTAGGACGTGTATGTGAGGCTCTAGTTTACATCATAAACATACCTTTATCTGTGAAATAACAGTGAGTTCTCTGCAAATTCAATTTAAGGTCTGGATTAAGTGGTGAGTCAATCGAACTCTTTTATTCAAAACACTAATCAAATCAAATTTATTCAAATGATTAATTTAAAACTCTTCTTACACAATACAGCGGACAAACAGAGCGTCTGCTGATCAATTGCGACTGACTCCCAGGCGTCAAAAATTTTACTACTCGCCAAATGCGCATATCCGGATAAGAGAAATAAATACCAAGTATTTATTTCTCTTATCTTTGTGTGATAAAAGCGTTATGATTAGGATAAGGAACATCAAAAAAAAAAAAAAAAAAAAAAAAAAAAAACTATTATCGAGTCACAATAGGGTGAAGCTGCACTCTTCAGCTATAATTACATCGCTTTTAACATAATTTCACTCAGATTGTTTTTGTTTTATTACCACTGTGGTTTTTGGTACGTTAAATGTCAACAATGTTTTCCAGTTCAGTCGAAAACTATGTTTTATTTTCATGAGAAAACATTGAAGAATTGAAAATAACAAACACAAACAAAAAACAAAAACAAAGGTAAATTCAAAAACACAAGAGTATTCATTCATGGTTGATGTTAGACGTTATGCTTGCTCCTGAATTGCTCAGCCATCTCCGATATTACCGTAAAAAATAATCCTCGTGAAATAAGCCAATATGTTTTTTTCTTCTAAAATACAGAGTGGGTCAAATGTAGTATATCTATCATGTTAAAGATCTCAATGCTTTCCAATGGTGCATCACATTTCTGAGAAAGTGTTACTAAACAGATCGCTATGTAAAGTTACACAAAGATAAGAGAAATAAATACTTGGTATGTCTGGCAAGCTTTGCTGCTATTCCTATCATTTCTATTCAGAGTTCATCAGCAATTATGCCGATTTATCTCAATTAACACAGTGTACTTATATCACTGATATTTCCACTTTTGGCGGCAAACAGGGCCCCGGACCATGGATAAGCTTCATTGAACTCATATTTATAAGGCAACGCTCTCGTTCTATTGTTTTCTTTCAGAGTGCTATAGTTGTGACGTAGCACTATTTATCTCTTAAAATCAAAACGAAGCAGAGAGTTTCTATTGAAGCGCCATACAACAGATGACATTCCTTAATGCTCGTTCAGGGGCTCATCTAATTTTGCTCTCTTCGCGATCACTCAGCACTCGCATTAAAATGTTCCTTCCTCATTCAAAATATGCTTCTTTCCTTAGATATTTGCATAAATGGGCGCAGAGTAACAATAATAATAATAATAATAATAATAATAATAATAATAATAATAATAATAATAATAATAATAATAATAATAATAATAATAATAATAATAATAATAATAATAATAATAATAATAAAGTTTTGGTCGTCGTCATAATTATTTTTTATCGCCAACTTCCTTATGCGTCATCATAACTGAGTATGTGCAAATTTTTTTGTTCAATAGAAAACTTTATTCAGTACATGTCATGAGGAGGTCCTCTTGACAGGTCATAAATTTGCAGAATATTTAGTAATAAATTTGTGCGAGTGGCATGTAATATGATGACTCGGAAGAGATGATTTAAAAGAGGAAATGTCCGGAAGAGAACGGAAAGTATGAGAAATGAAGTTCAAAATTTTCAGGCCGAAAAGAAAAGGAGAACTGTCGAGAAGACGTAGGCACGGGTAAGGCACATATGGCGCACGCAAAACACAGTTCCGCGTGTTGTAAGGGTTGGTATGAGGGATGGGTCTATATTTGGAGAGCTTGCGTGGCAGACGATTGCTGTTTAATTTGAACATGAAGCAGGCGAGGGCGAAATTGCGGCGATGTCTTAATGAGGTGATGTTGAGGGCATCGTAGTCAGCGTCGGTGATGTGATGAATTCGGGAAGGGCGAGGATGATACGCATGGCTCTGCGTTGTAGGCTTTCTAGTAACCCAAGTATATGTGACTGTGAGGGCGGCCCAAGCGGGAGAGGCGTATTCCAGATGCGGCCTCACGTACATTTTGTATATTTTTAAAAGCAGATCACAATCTTTGACTTTATAAGATAGCCGCCGAAGAAGAAAGACCTCTGTTGCTCCCTTCCGAGTCAGCGCATTTACGAGGGCATGAAGGCTGGGTGCGCTGTCTAGAATGAATCCCAGGTGACGGCGTTCATGGCTGTACTCGAGAGTGGCGCCGGCAAATGAGATGGGCGGTGGAGTGGCGGTGGTTCGGGAGATGTACATGGCCACCGTTTTGCTTGCATGCCCCAAATGTCAGCCCATTTGGCTGCAATTCGCAGGTCTTCCTTGATTGCTGGGCAGAGGAGAGCTGGGTTCATCCCAGTGCGATACAGCATCGTGTCATCTGCGTAAACGAGTGCTTCGGGGTGACAGTCAGGGTGGGAGAGGCTGGTATTTGTTGAGAGACTGTGACACAGGTCATTGATGAAGAGGAGAAATAGAGTTGGGGCAATAACGCTTCCCTGGGGCACTTCTGAGCTGACTTGCGCTATTGGTGATGAGGACTGGTCGACAACAACATACTGGGTGCGGAAGCTAAGGTACGATTCAATCCAGCGGAATAATCGTCCACGCACGCCATAGGCAGGCAATTTGTGTTGAATTGCTGGGTGTGGCACGGAGTCGAATGCGGCTGCAAGATCTAGGAAGCAGGCAACTACAAATTTTTTGGTTGTTGTCGCTGCAAGGAGCTCGTGCAGAAGCAGAGCAATTTGGTCGGTTGTTGAATGATGAGGTAGAAAGCCGAACTGGTTATCCACGATTAGTTCATTGCCCATCAGGCGTTGGAGCAAGGCATCATTTATATTTTTTTCCATTACCTTCCCTACACAGGAGGTCAGGGAGATTGGCCGGTATTGGTTGGGGTCTGTGCGTTGGCCTTTATTCTTGTAAACGGGAACAACGGCAGCCAGTTTCCACTCTGTTGGGACGACTCCTTCTGCGAAACTCTTGGTGAAGAGAATAGCCAGGGGGACGTGGAGACTGTCTGAGCAATTCTTCAAAGTGCTCGATTGAATTCCACCCGGACCAGAGGCTTTGTTGATATTGAGGTCCTGCAAGATCTTCTTGACACGATACTCATTGAAGAGGATATCCGCCCGTGTTGAGTCAGTTCTCTTCTTAAGACTGGGGAACCGGGGTCGGGATGAGGCTCGGGACTTGACAATAAAGGTTTGATTGAGGATTGTTGCCTTGTCTTTGGCAGTGATGTAGCTTTCAGTTCCAACCGTCATTATGGGAATGGCCTCTTTGACAGCTGAGCCTCTGTACAACTGCTTGCAGTACTTGTGCCACTGCTTGGCGTTGCTTGACTCTGTCATTCTCTTCATCGGTACGGCGAATGTGGTTTGCACAGGCTAGTGTGAATTCTTGGCGGCTGTTACTAGGCTTTGATGGGTTTCTCGGGTGCGAGCTGTACTGTGGAGGCGCCAGGCCGCCTGCTGGGTTGCCCTTAGGCGGATCAGCTCTTGATTCAAAGTATTGTGCTGATGTCTTTCATGGTTGGTCCTCCGGCTAGTCGGCCGGGATTTCTTTGAGAGTCTCCCGAGTACTTCTTCATATGCATCCTTAAATAGAGCCCAGGCTTCTTCAACGTTGCATGCAGCAAAGCGGTGATGCCAGTTGATGTTGGAAAAGTGGTCATTGACGGTTTTCTAGTTAGTGCTATGCGTGTTGAAGTGGAGCCGGGGTCGGATGATTGCACTATCTTCAGTATGGGTGATTACAAAAGTTGTTTTTAGGTCAACACAGGCAACGCCGTGGTCAGATGTGCCAATGCCAATAAATTTAAAATCGTCTTTTTGAATTTTTTCAATGACTCCTGTTCATCTAAAAGACCCAAAGGAATGAGGAATTCATTGTAAATTTTATGACATTGGTAGAACAGAGTATTTTGCCGAATATGATATAATTAAAGGATTAGTCACGGGAAGGAGATGTTGGGATAAATGGCGCCCGTATCATCCGATTGGTTTGGGTAGAGCCGTAAAACCCCATCACGTATCACGTTGACATCAACCATAAATGAATACTCTTGTGTTTTTGAATTTACCCTTGTTTTTGTTTTTTGTTTATGCTTATTTTTTTTCCCATTCTTCCATATTTTCTCATGAAAATAAAACATAGTTTTCGACTGAACTGGAAAATATTGTTAACAGTTAATGCACCAAAACCACAGTGGTAGTAAAACAAAAACAATCTGAGTGAAATTATGTTAAAGGCGATGTAATTATAACTAAAGAATGCAGCTTCACCCTATTGTGACTCGATCATAATTTTTTTCCGATGTTCCTTATCATAATCATAACGCTTTTATCACCCGTCGATCGCATTATGAGTGCATAAATAATGATTATCTGTGCGCTGTGATACCTATTTCTCGTGCGTAAGAATAGACGGCGACAACATCATTGAACAGGCAGTCACAACAGTTTACCGAAGTAAATGTTTGTTTCCAAGGTATTTTTCGTGGTATTATCGGGTTAAGTCACCTAGAAGTCGATGATTATGCTAGGGTTGATAATGTTCGCATGAATCTGGAGCCAACTTTCTAAAAACAGTCAGTTAGACGATACTATATTTATTTATAAGCATCAACTTTCGTGCACCGAAGAGCACAGTGGGTTAAACCGCTTGCTGCAATCCTATGCCGACCGTGGGGGTCGAGGTCCCGGGTTCGAGACCCGATCAGGCCACGGCGTTATGATTGTGAATTATAATTGTAATTCGTTATAATTGTAATTTTTCGGTGACTCTGCAGCGCTGCCCAACAGGCCGGGCGCTGTGTACTACTGTCTATGGTGGTATGCAGGATAAAGAACCCTTGGGATTTATCGATAAGAGTAGGGATAAACCCCGGTCCCGGGCCTTCTGTTCTGGCGCCCGTATCATCCGATCGGATTGGGTGGAGCCGTAAAACTCCATCACTCTCTCTCATTATAAGGACAAGGAGCGAAGACACGGAAGTCAAGGTAGATACATTGGAACGGGCGATCTTACATCACTGATTGGATTTGCTAATCAATGTGTACTTGGGTCACCCCGAAGATGTCCCTCTGGTAAACAAACTGGGATTTGCGGTCTCTCCCGGGACTCATACACTGATCGCAATATCGCACGAAAAGGTTAGTATCTTTCAGCAATGCTTCTCTGTTGAATGCTCTTCGTACAGGTGGCATTTTTGAAGCCTCCGTATGGAAAGTGCGGAAACCTTGCATTGGATCACTTCGCGAATACACGTACAGCCAGTGCATAGTCGATTGTCACACCAACACGTTGATTAACAAGTGTGGCTGTAAGCTGTCTTTCATGCCAGGTTTGTTCAAACTTCTAGATAGAATACTGTTCTGATACATGTCATCACAGGCAATGCATCAATCTGTGATGTCGAAGACTATTTGACGTGCAGTCAAAGATATATAGAGGGTATACGAGAAAAGAAAAATGCCATAACCATCACCTGTTTTGTTTTTGTGTTTCAGTTGAGCGAAACCCAGGTATTGGATCGGGGTGCACTCGGAAGTGTGTTGGAGCGTGTGATGCCACGCATTACACTCCGATGCTATCCAGTTTCCAGTTGTCTACTTCAGGAATCAATAGAACTTTAATTGACGTTCCAGTGCAACATAAGTTAAACTCAACCGACCTGGTATTGAAGACGGACGAAGACACGTTCAGTAAGATTATAGCCCTAATGGAAGATATCATAAAGTCTTGTGAGATAGTGGAGTGGTATACCTCATCAAATATATTTGACACAAGTTCATCACTTTCGGCAAGGCTGGAATTAGCCTTCAAAGAATTGATGGGGATCTACAAGAAAGAGGTCAGTAAGTTAATGGAACTAAAACATCGACCACAGCAGGCATATCTGGTACACGTGAAGCCATATCTTTCGTTCATCAAAGATGAGCTTAAAACTGGGATTGATGTCATCAAACGAACCGCTTCACTGCTTGGAGTTAATTTCTTGAAAATTCTACCGGAGGTCAGCGCACAAAGTTTGGGGACGATGTTGAACAGTTCGATTTCGGATATTTTAACAGTTGTGCGCAGAATCCTGAATTTCAAAACATCTAGCGCTGTGAACGTTTCGGAACAAGCCAAGTTGTTGTTCAAGCCCGAAAATCCGAGACTAAACGCAATGGTCCCGACGTACCTGATTGCTGGAAAACACGACACAGCTACAAAGGAAGCTTACGTAGGCGTCCTTTACGGCCTTCTCTGCTTGGCAATGGATTTCGGAAGCGTCAAGACCGATTCCTGTTACATTGACTCGCAGACAAACGATACTAAGTGCAGAATATCTAGATCAGACGAGGAGATACACATGGATGAAAAACTTAAGCAAGTTGTTGAAAATTTAAACGTCTCGTGCGGAGAACACAACCACACGATGAGTAATCGCAGCTTTGTTGCATCGATCATGGAACGGTATTCCAATTATCGGAAGCACTATGAGGCTTTGATTAAAAATATGTCGCTCTATGAGGAATTCATTTTAAAAGAAGAAGACGAACAACTCGCTCTCTTTGACTTAAGTCTGACCGCCAGCGTGGAAGATACATTCAAAAAAATTAGCGACACCAAGAAACAGTCCCAAAAACTCATCAAGCAAATCGCATTTTCCCAATTCAATACGTACTTCGATATTGAACGTATGAGCCAGGCTGCGCACAATCTTGGAGATTTAATGACTGAATTTAAGACGGAATTGTAAGAGGCAATCATAACTCCAATTGAGACGACTGGAAAAGAAATCCGCAGAACCCTCCTCTATCGCTACTTGGATACAATCAACCAAGCCTCTACTTTAGAAGACTTCTTCCCAGATTTGAGTGAAAACATCACATCGGTCGTCAAAGACTTCATTTTGTGGAGAAAACCTACAAGCAAATTGTGGTCTTCCGAGCTCATCAAGTACATGCTCAGCGTCGATGATGCCAGAGGTGCTATACCGTCAGGCATCAGTGCTTTTTTATCAACAGGGGCGCGAGATGTCACCGGCGAGAATTTGCTATTTTTCTTTGTGGAAATGGTACGCCAAGCCTAGAGGGTCTTGCAGTTCTACGATACCCATTCTGAAAAATCAAGAGAATCGTTAGAAGAATTAGAAGATTTAATCGCCAAGACATGGATAAGCAAAACAGCACTCTACACGACAACTTTGTCAGGTATATTCTGCTGACTTGGGCAATTTGTATTGGGAGCTCAGTGTTATTCTATTTCAGATCCAACTTAGTTGAGCTCGACATTTATTACCGAGACTTCAGCCTCCACCGCATTGAGCAGTCAGTGGCCTACAGCATCTCTAGCTTCTTCAGTAAGTTCTACTCGGTGAACCTGTAATCCATTGCATCAGTGCTGAGGGGAGTCAATATCCACACCGAAAAGGGGCATGGTACCAACTATTCTAGTGACATTCTAATTATTAATTCCCCAGCAAAGAGAAAGGGATAACATTGTCAGTGATAAAAATCTTCTCTTTGTTTAAGAGGGAGGGGGGTTAAAATTTAATCAATGTAGTCGTGAACTCAACGTAACTTGTGTGTCCTTAAATGGCGAATGCTTAGTGTGCATTTTTGTTTCATGCTTATTGGTATTAATTAATAAAATTAATATTTATGTTGTCTCATAGGTAACGTCGGAGGCTTCATGGGTCTGTTGCTTGGGGCAAGTGTCATCAGCTGGGTGGAAATCATTGATTACGTCATCCTTGGTATTCTGCATTCGCACGATGCTCAGAAGAGGGGTGCTGACCGCAAGGACAAATCACCCTCAGCGGTCATGCTTTGAGATCGAGCCAATCTGTGTCATAACACTTGATTTTCTGACCGGTGGAATGAAAACACTATTTACAACTGTATTGCTGCAAACGTACTTACCAAAAAAGACATTATTTTTTTTTTGATGTATATATTGTAACCGATCAACTATAATATTATATACTGTGTATTTGTCTTTTACTCTGTCTTTTACGGTTATTGAACATTGTAGAATATGGATAATGTAATTACGTAACCTTACACTATAGAAGCAGTAATATCTTTATTGTCTTTCTATCGCTATAGCTATATTGATTTATATGCTTTTGAACATAATATTTATAAGTGTAAATTTATCAATATATCTCCATTATTTCTGGTGTTGAGACTATTTATTTTCATTAAGGACGTGGCTCAAAAGAATGAAATCCCATATGAAAATGTTGACAGAGTATTTAATGCTGTGGTGACGGTGGCACCAGCGGACAGAGAAGACGGTGTCGCCAGGCGAAACCTGTATGGGTTTCACGTAATTCACTATCCATTTATTTGCTAATTGTATTATTTTATATCATTCTACCGAATCGTAAATTACTACTCTCTTCAATATTCTAATCCTGCTGACAAACTAGCACGCTTTTAATGTTTCATTTTAAACTCATTTTGGAAATGTAATAATATTAGAGTGTTCAGTCTGAAATGTTAATTTTTAACATATAAATGCTCTAAATATATCACATGAAGATAAATGGATGCAAAGAAATCTAATAAAAAGATAATTTCGAATGTGGGAGGGTCATGTAAATGCGAGTGTTATGTGATCGCGCGAGCTTTTATGTGCGCGTAATCAGGTGGGCCCCTGAACCAGCATTGTGAATGTCATCTGTTGCGTGGTGCTAAAGTGCAAATTATCTGCTTTGTTTTCATTTTAGTAGATAAACATTAGTACTACAATCTCAACAACAGCACTCACAAACAATAGTATAATCCTATAATAGTAATTCAAGAAGCTGATTACTGAATGCATCAATTAAGATAACTAATAATGTGTACTATTTAAACGACTGGTACCCAAAAATGTTTCGCGCCCGTTTTCTGCCGTTCGCCACTCGCTGCGCAGCATCGTACTTTTCAGCGAAAAACGTTGATTTTAGTGAATATTTTATTTTGCATTTGTTTTATCACTTTCATTGTTGTTACTTCTTGAGTAGGTCGTTACTTTACGTGATATGCTATGTACCAGAATTCCATTTAACTTTTCTGTCCAATCATACTATGGTATCTGTTTCTTGTAAAATTAAACTGTTGATAAAAATAGAACTCTCCTTCTGTTTTGTGATCACTAATTAAAATTTACTATGTACGATGCCCACATGCTTGATCACTAAGTGCAGCAGCGTTTAAAAATGATGCTCATCCATGGTTCGGGGCTGAAAGGAAAAATAATCTAAACTATCCATGCCAAGTATTTATTTCTCTTATCTTCGCGTGGTTTTCACACTGCGACCTGTTTTGTAACACTTTATCAGAAAAGCGCAGTGCCATCGAATGGCATTGAAATCTTTAACATGGAGCAGATAGACTACTTTTTGCCCACTGTATAATTATTGCCTTCAAAAATGTTTGAAGCGCAAACTGTGTGCATGGCGGTGTCGTGTGCAGATAATTTTCTATCAATGCGTAAATTGAGCGTTTTTACGCAAGGAAGATGAACAGAAAATGTCATAGTTGTCATTTGCCCACGAGGATGCGGAATCCCCATAGACCAAGATAGTCCATGTAGCTGTTTATAGAAAACGTGTATTTTAATCCATTTTACCATTGTATATTTAATTATTCTTAGCAACAGTGGCGAGCAACCATTTGACGACTGAACACACGAAATTATTATGAGTATAATTAGTATAAATTAGAGAAACGAGTTGATGCTGATTTAATAAAGTTAAAAAAAAAAATAAAAAAATAAATAAATAAATAAATAAATAAATAAATAAATAAATAAATAAATAAATAAATAAATAAATAAATAAATAAATAAATAAATAAATAAATAAATAAATAAATAAATAAATAAATAAATAAATAAAATCAATGAGCTGCTTCGCAAATTCAACCTTTTCATTAGACGCCATGATAGGCTTTTTTTTCTTTCAATCAGAGGGACATTTGGCGGGAACGTAGTTCAAGCTCTGTTCGCTAGGCGGCGCTATGCGCACAGGTCCCCGAAATACTTCCGGTTTACGCTCACAGTAGGAGGTCTCCATTCAGCTTCTGTTTAGATTGCATAACACATTGAAAAGATGCGGCAAAGTTGCCGTTTTATGCCTTTGTGTAGTAATCGAGGGGGTAAAACGTTCCCCAAGGACGATGTCTTGCGTAAGAAATGGATTGTGGCTATCAGAAGGCGAGACGAAAGCAATCGCGGAAAATTTTGGTCACCGCGTCTGCAAGCAGCCCTGTCTGTCATAAGCATTTCACTGAGGATCAAAACACATCGAGCCGGTAAGTTGTTGCTTTCTTTTCGTCGAATTATTGAAATCAATGAAGATTTCTGCTCATTATTATAATCATGAATATTATTTATTAAATTATTAAATTAAATACGTCTGCTCTGTCCTAACTATTTGTTTTATCTTCCAGGTTTTCCAATGACAGGGAAAATTCTTCGCCCAGGGGTGGTACCCTCCTAAGACAAGCAGAACCAGGCGACGCAATCATGGCTGACAAAGGATTTAATGTTCAAGATTTGTTCGAGACGAGCAATGTTGTAATAAATATTCCGACTTTTTCAAAAAGAAAAAATAGAATGATCAATGCAACTGTCATGAGAGACCGGCGTATTTCCAGCAAGAGGGTTCATGTTGAGCGTATCATAGGAATAGCAAAAAACATGCAAGATTCTGACTCATCCCCTTAACTCCACTGAAACGCTCTTGGCTTCAGATATCCTATTTATTTGTTTCGTGTTGGTCAATTTCCGTCCATGTATTGTTCACTGAAATGCTTGAGTGTGAGAAATTAAATTTCCAACCCATTTGTTTCATTCTCACTTTTTCATAAAGACATTCTTCAAAAATGAGTATGTATACATGTATATAGACTAGGAATATACAGACAGAGAATAAAAAGTAAAACAAAGTATATTGTACTTGGAAGAAGTGTTATTAAATCAGAAAGAATAATTATCAGTGTTTTTGTTTAAATGTTTTTGTAACAATACCACTTTGAAACAAGCTTCATTTTACCGTACATCGACATAATTAATCATTAGAAGACAAATTAAACGGAAATATTATATATATGAGGAAACGAATATTACGATGATAACTTCTCAGCAGTGGAAAACACGCGAATGAGTTAATGTCAAGGTCGAAGCTGGACCGATGCGTTTGGCGCCACCAAGCGGACTAGCGCCTCAGATTTCCCTCATTCACAATCATAACGCCGTGGCCCGATCGGGTCTCGCACCGGACATCCATGGTCGGAATAGGATTGCAGTCTGTTGGTCTAACCAACTGATTCGTGCCCCCTGCACTTTAATGATAATAAAATCAATGTACATTTCGGCATAAATATGGGGATAAACTTGTTTATAGACACAAATTCGACATCGCAAGTGAGAAGTGGTTCTAATATAGTTGTACATGTCGCCTCTAGCCATGGCAACCGTGTCATCCACTGAAGCGATTATCGCCGATTGTCAAAAACGCTCAAATTTTGCACAGATTAATAATATTCAGCAAAAAATGGCTTGGGTTTATCTTCTCAGTATTTTTTACTAACGTACGTACATCATAGCGTACTTCCTATACCAACTTCCTATAAGCGTCAACCGCTGCCGTAAGTACTAATTGTCATTACACTTCATTCTTTTGTTTACCTTCTTTGTATTAAATACAATAAATTGTCCTCACATTATAGTATGCATTTTATATCGGATAGACTATTTGTTTCATAATGGGGAGATAGGCCGATGTCGATTGTGTGTGCATGTGCAAGATAATCTCCGTATCTATGTATTTAGGCATGATTAAAGGGAGGGAGAACTGGTTAAAAATGGACTTTGAGTCGTTATTTGATGCACCAAAAATGATTCCTATGCCTGGCCCACACAAGGAATATCATCGCTAACGATTTCGCGGGAGATATATTGCTAATTAGGCGTGACGTCAGACGCTGTCATGAAACACCGAATTCCCCATCTTTTACAATGGGTTTCGTCATATCAGCGTGTCCTGCGACTAATCCTCTGGATATTTTTTTATTTTCTTTTCGGAAATAGATATAGAATAATAATTTTACCACCAGTCAGGCGTGAAAAAAAAATATTTTCGCTATTTTTCTTATTTTAACAAGCATTTTTCTAGGACACCTACCATGGTTTCTCATCCTGAAACGGTAAAAAGGTCAGAGTACACCACGCATGCGCAATGCTGACGCTTTCGTTTCGTAAACAACAAAGATGTCCTTTCATGGCGAAGATGGTCTGCTCTGATTGGCCGAACTCGATAGCTTCACGAGGGGAGCGGAACCAATCACGGCAGGCCCTCAGCTGACGTTTTGCCTGCTATAGTTCGTAATGGAAGCCATTCTCCCATAGGCACAATGCTAACCCCGATATTCGGAATGCATTATTTCCTTACGCTTGCATCCAGGCATGGTGTTCTTGGCACGGAATGCTATCAATTGGTGCTATGAGTCAGTAGAACATCACTTAAAATTCAGTTCTCCATCCCTTTAATATAAAACCTATAAGTCTTAATTACTTTATATTTGAATTCATTTGAGGGAAAAGGAGAGTTCTGAGAAATTAATTTTCAGAGGTCACATGAGTGCATTCTAATAAGGCAATCAAAACTCTGAAGAATCACCAGTAGCTGTTCTCTTAGCCAATCTTCGGAGGAATATGCAAATGAGCTAACCCTTACGTCCATTTCTAAGACAGTTCATGAATATTTGTTAATTAGGCTAACTGTTATATGTGAGACACTTTTATACTGATGAATTACTGTCTCAGACAGACACCAGACAGACACCGGAAAAAAAAAAAGAAGAAAAAAAAAGGGCTAATTTTGAGATGCATGGTTATTAAGCGTGGGTTAGTACAGAAATGTTCTAAAATATGTTCTGAAAATATTTACCCCATGAAAAAGGTTATAAATATGCTTTAACAATTATAGAGGCAGCGAGTCGATATAAGGAGGCGAG